>OY744483.1:233061830-233404330 GCA_963556165.1 Tipula helvola
TTCTGTTCGTACGCTTTATTCAAATTAAGTTTGACAGCATCATGTATTCTAGCTAAATTTTGTGCATGTTCTTCACGATTTTTACACGGCCCTTTTTCATTTATGTTGGTGATCCGCGCGCCAGACACCTCCATATTTCTTCCAAAATTCGTAAAAAAAGGCGTGTATCGCGAAGACTCATGCACTGCTGTCCTCAGTGCACACGCTATCTGGTTTATGTTTTCGTCCCATACCCGTTGGTCTTTCTCTATGTAACTACGTATCGCTGATAAAACGCTTCTGTTTACTCTCTCTGCCGGATTCGCCTGCGGGTGGTAATAAGCATTCAGCCAATGTTGAACCTTATATTTTTGCAAAAAGTCCTTAAACTTCCTCGAAGTGAACTGGCTGCCATTATCCGATATCAGGGTGGACGGAACACCAAACACCAAGAAAATACTTTCCTCCAAGTATTTCATTAGCGATACCGTTTCAGCCCTTCTAACCGGTTTAAGCATAACAAATTTACTGAAGACGTCAATTACTACTAACAAATATCTGTTTCCGACTTTAGATCGAGGGTACGGCCCCATATAGTCGATGGCAATCATTTCCCATGGGCGAGTTGGAACGCGTGGCTCACCCATGGGTACCCTCGAGATCTCACACTTTGGTTTGTTCAGCTGACATTTTTCACACACCTTGACATAATTCCGCACATCACTAGCCATCTTCGGCCAATAATACTTCTCCTGAAGTCTCCGGAGCGTTTTGAAAAAGCCAAGGTGTGCAGCTAAAGCGCTGTCGTGGTTGTCATATAAAATCTTCATTCTACTCGACTTTGGAACATATAGCTTCCACTCCCAGCTATCGGCACCATCGTCTCCAATCGTCTGGCAATATTTATACAACTTCCCATCACAAATACGAAAATCGGGATACTTATTGGGAAAATCTAATACATTTTTGCTGACCTTCTGATATGCTGGGTCTTCCTGCACGTCGGTATCGACTTGAACACACTCAACAGCACGAGACAATGCATCAGGAACAACATTCAACTTTCCCTTCCTATGTTGGAGTTCGAAGTCATACCCCTGGAGACGCATTGACCAACGAGCCAACCTCGATGCAGGATCCTTCAGGTTCCTCAGCCATATCAGAGAAGCACAGTCGGTCACCACTTTAAATTTTACACCATCGATATAAGGCCTAAACTTCTCGATGGCTAACACCACTGCCAAACATTCACGCTCTGTGGCCGGATATTTTCTTTGAGTAGATGTGAGTTTCTGACTCATATACGCTATCACTCTCTCACCGTCATCTACTTCTTGTGTCAAGACAGCACCTATGCCTGTATCAGATGCATCGGTCTGAATAGTAAATATTTTCCCAAAGTCTGGATTCACGAGTATAGGAGCAGACACCAATAAAGTCTTTAAGTGAGTGAAAGCGATTTGAGCGGCGGCGGTCCATTCGAACTTCTTACAGGCAGTTTTTCTCAAGAGGTTGGTGATAGGTGCTATTACTGTAGAAAAATCTGGGATAAACCGCCGATACCAACCAGCCATCCCAATGAGCCTTCGGGTGTCTTTCACAGATTTCGGTGTTGCGAAGTTCAGGATTCCGGTAATCTTCTCAGGATCGATTCTTAATCCGTGCTCGTCGAGGATGTATCCCAGGTATCTGATTTCCTTGAGACAAAACCGCGATTTTTCTAAACTAATTGTGAGATTAGCCTTCCGCAAACGCATGGCTACCTCTTTCAGTAGTTTCATGTGCTCTTCAAACGTTTGTGACATCACGATTATGTCATCAAGATAAACAAACACCCTTGGTTCCAAATCTACTCCGAGAACCTTGTCCATCAACCGGCAAAGAGTTTGGCTAGCATTGCACAGCCCAAACGGCATCCGCTTGTACTGGAAGAGTCCTCTTCCAGGCACAATAAAAGCCGTTTTAGGTCGACTGGTAGCATTTAACTCAATTTGCCAGAAGGCATCACTCAAATCTAAACTGGACAAGTACCTTGTACCGGATAACTGTCCTAAAATCCTATTAATATATGGCAAAGGATAACTATCTTTAACTGTGACTTCATTAAGTTTGCGTGCATCTAAACAAAATCTAATTTTCCCTGAAGGCTTCGGCACGCAAACAATAGGGTGTGCCCATTCAGTTGGACCGGCCTCTTCCACCACTCCCAACCTTAACATACGGTCCAATTCCGTGTTCATGTCTTTCTGGACGTATGGGGATATAGGTCGAGCCCTCATTTTAACCGGCTTAGCATCGCCAGTGTCAATGTTGTGTTCCGTCAGATTTGTACAACCAAGTTTATCGAGTTGGGTTACTAGAAAGGATTTCATCACTTGGCTCAGTGTCACTTTCTGTAAATCATCCAACTGATGTTGATCAGCCTTATCAGTATTTGGCAACACATTAACACAGTCAACACTAAGCATATTTTTGGTTCCAACTGACGGCCAGATGCGGAAAGCTTCCCAAAAATCGATACCGCAGATCAGATCCCTGGGAATTGATGGTACCACCAGAGACCTAATTACTTTACATTTCTTATCGACAATAAACGGAATGTCCACAGAATGCTTGACGAGATGAACTGTACCATCTGCCGTTTTAATGCGGGAATTAACTTGAATTAGTGCTAATCCAAGTTGTTCCAATCGCACATAGATATCGTCATTGCCTAATATAGTGCAACTGGCACCTGAATCCAACAAACCAGTTACAGTATATCCCAAAACGTCCACCTCTATATGGGGTCGGTTATCGCCTTCAATGTTAATTACGCATTCAATTGTCTGTGGCATTCCAAGTAATTCGGTGTTGTCTTCAATAAATTTGTCTTTATTCACATCACGACAATTTTCTTCTTCGCTAACTTCCCTGAATTTTCTAAATTTATTTTGTTTAACAGTTGGTTTATCGTTTACTAAGTAGTTCTCATTGGTTCTATCATTATTAAGCAGTGTCGTTGGTGGTCGAACATCAATACTATCACAATCGTCTAAATCATAAGGGAGATGATATTCACTGGCTATGTCTTCATCATCGGAAAATATTTCAGTCTGTACTCCTCGAGATATATATAATGGGATCGTTTGCGTTGCTGCTGGGATAAGACGATCCCTTACTGTCCCAGATTGCTGTTTTCCGCTGGTTTTGTTGTTGCGTTATTGTTTTGTGTTGGCCTCTCCAAGCATGAAAATAATGCTCCACCTCGATGATTTCTAGGGCATTGGTCCGCCCGAAATCCATCCGTGCCACAGCACCAACAATAGATCCTCTCTCTAGGTTTCTCGCAATCAAAATGTCTGTGTCCAACCTGCAGACAATTCCAACACTTGATGGTTCCACTACCACTTCGGTTTGATTGATTTTTGCGGGTAAATCGGCTTTGAACTTGAGAAGGTTGATGGTTTACCGTTTCGACCGCCGCGACATTTCTCATCTCGTTTCGTCTATCTAATACGCGTCTTTGTGGAGCAGCCGACGTCTGCGCTATTTGAGGTTTATGGTAAATTTGCTGTCGGGAATCTATCAGTTTAGCCTCATCCATATTCTTACAAAGCTTCTCTAACTGAGCTACATTCGTCACATCCGCAACGGTTAACTGCAGTCTGTACTGTGGCATCATGTTACGCTGCAGGACGTACACTTTATACCCTTCATCCAAAGGTGGATATACTTTTAGAAAGAGCTTGTTCATCTTCATTAGGTAGTCTGCGATAGGCTCATTTGGCTGCTGCATTCTCTCTAAGATTTCTTCCCGAACCATGTAATCGTAATTTTTTGATAAAAATCGCGATTTTAGTCCTCTAACTAACTCTTCCCAGCTGGTTATGAATCCCGCGTTTACCTCATACCATTCCAAAGCGATTCCCTCTAGTAGCTTGAATATTCCTCTCCAAACATCTCGCATTGCTACTTCGTCTGCCTCGGCGTACAACTCAATTTTTCGCAAGAAATCAGTTAAAGACATGGTACCATCTCCGGAAAATCTTACGTCGGCGCTTCAGCCGATCGTTGAGCTTGACTACGGTTAAACATTGACCTTTGCTCTTCTTCTACATCCTTGAACCGAAAATCATCAATCATTTTGTTGAATTCTCCTGCTTCACTTCTGGTAAATAAGTCCGTAATCCGCGTTTGATGAGACGTACTTTCGCCGCTCTCGTTTTGTCTATTTGTTTTCTCCTCTCTCCTTCTGACTGGACTTAACGCTCTCGAATTTTGCGGGATGCTTTTTCGCCCCCTTCCTCTACCCATGACTGATAATCTCTCCTCACTAATTTGTTTTGACCTATTTTCTTTTGGCAATTGTGCCTTTAATTGGATGAGTGCCTCGCGTTCCTCTACTGCCATCCGTATAATACGTTTGATGTTTCGTACAACTCCATATAATATTGCGTCTGCTTCATCACTGTTTCCGGTTGCCCTGAAAGCTCTATCCTGGTAATGTTTTATTCTGCTCTTAACCGCTCTCTCGTATACTTCATCATTAGCTTTAAGCGCAGCTTTAAGTTCCTTCTGCAGATCCGCTAGCATTTCGATGGCTCTATTGAAATCTTGTTCATCCGCCACTATCTCCATTGGCGCCTCGCTTTCCGATTCCATGGCTTTCTTAAGCTCAATAGCTTTTTGTCTTCCCGTTCCGTTTACCAGTTTATTTCTTATGCGCAACTCGTATGATAGTTCGTTGACGTTCAATGCGTAAACATCCAATTCAAAATTAAGTAATTCCTCCATTATGAATTTTAAATTTTAATTAATTGGTCTTTACCCACACTGTCTGAATTTAACAAAACTCAATGATAGAAATCCACTGCGCTAAATCAACTTTAGTACTCAGAAAACTTCTCTATAATTCTTCTTAATTTCTTTATTTCTTAGGTTCTTTCTTAATATCTGTTTAAATATTCTACATATATATACATTTACATACTCTGAATTAATACTGGACTGATTTTTTTTTTTTTTATAATAAATAATAACCTAACCTGGTCATTTACACTATTATGATCCTCGATCTATAATTATTGAGTTAAACAAAATTCTCTCCTTGGATATCCAATAGCTCCGCAAAAATAAACGTTAAAATTCTTTACAGTACCGGTTTTTATCGCTTTTATTAAATTTTACTGACCTAACTAACCTATTTAATAAATTAACAGTAAAGCTTAAACTAAATTTCTAGCCTACCACTATATCCTATCTAACAGTAATATGAATTAAACATAAATAACCAGAATAATTGAACTTGACTCAACTGAAAATAAAATGATCCAACTAAATATTTGAAATGGAAATTTTAAAAATCGGATATAAGTAATGGACTCAAAAAAAAACTAAATAAAAACTATTGCAATTAATGAATCTTGAATTAATCGAAACAGTTGACCCAACAGAAATAAATTCAACGGAAAAATTATATTACATCGTTTAATTCAAATGATTAGAACAACGCAAATAAATATAAATTATTAAATATTAAAATTATGACTACATAAATGTTACACAATAAGGAACCCCGTTAAATAATTTTTCCATTCATCTGAAACTTTGAAGAGAAAAAAAAACTCGTGTTCGTTCAAGAATTATTTATTGCATTCAATAAATGCAACCATAAAAATATTACCGCGAAATATATCGATTATTGAAATTTATTCTACACTCTTCTGTTATTAATTTCTAACAGTTTTCGCTCAAAACCACAAAGGCCCCACGTTGGGCGCCAAATGTAACGTGCCACACACACTATAGCGGTAGTTGGTAGACAAAATGAAAGAAAACACGAATTGGGCGCCAGTCTACCGGCACGTAATTTTTCCCGGACTAAGCTCGATGAGCAGGTGGACTCGGGAGGGGTTACTTGCTGTCGAAAAAAACTACCGCTTGGGGATAACCACGCTTTATACAGGTTGGGTGAGAGAAAAAAAAAACGTTACGGAAAGAAAATGGAGCAAAAATGGCGAACAAACAAAAAGAACGGAAAATAATTATGAAAAAAAATAATGGAAGAAAAGGAAGTGATGGATGACTCACCGTTTTCCGCTTGGATCTTCTCGATGTTTCCTCTTTTTGTTTTGCCCCGCAAATCACCACGGCACCTTTGGCTCGTTCTTATCACGGCTTCTTTGGCTTATTTTAATATCTATCTGTGCTCACTCACTACACTGTTTTATTTGTTCTTACTTTTTTTTCTTTTTTTTTTAGTTTCACAAGGGCTTTTTTTTTTATTTTTTATTTTTTTTTTGTATTTATGTACATATATACAATATACACAATTGGCCGTATTTTTATTTTATTTCTTTTTCACAAACGCCAACAATTACGCCCCACACAAACGAATAAATACACTACACAGTCTAACGGGTACGAATGAACACACGGTCTAACTTCTATGGTTGTTCGTAAATGTTCAAAATGATAGGCCAAAGTTTCCCAAACCAACCCAATTAATGAAACAAACACTGTTTAACTTTGATTGTTAATTTTTCCATAATTTATTTTATTTTTAACAGAAATACACTCACACAAATAGTTTATTAAATTCGCTATAGGAATCAATGTGAGGCCAACAAAAAATTTTTTATATATTTTCTTTGACACCAAATTTATGCACTCACATTACCAGTGTTTATAAAGCCAAGCAAAAAAAAAATGTGAGGCGAACAAACATAAAACGAATTTTATTATATATTTTTTTTTTTTTACAATAGTGAATTTATAATTTTATTTGGCAAATTAAAAAAAACAATTAACAACAGGTATGGCCAATATACTTAACGCCATTACCCGTTTATTTTTGCCAAAAACAACAAAAAATAGTAAAAAAAAATATTTCTCTTGGTCTTTTTATTTAGACCTCACCACTTGGCTGTCCAAATTTTAACTGCCTCTTTTCTCGTTCGCTGCTTGCCATCTCAATTTTCAGCCAAATTGCCCCTCACTGACGATATACTTTTCTGCCATTGCCGCCCTCTTTAATAAAAATGATGATTACCCTTCTTCTGCATCATTCGGCTATCTGGTGGACAGTAGCCCATCTTGCACTCAACGTCGGTACATGGAAAAATATAAAATTAAGGCGCATTACCAATTTGCTTTATTATGTTTTGTAAACATCTTTTTTTTTTTATAACAATTTATTGAAACAACAACAACGACGATTCTTAATATTAAACGGTGAGTCGAATGGACGGAACAAATGAATTTAAAAGGGAAACGGTTATGGAAATTTATAGGTAAGGGCTGAAATAATAAAACTTTTCACCCAACCTAAACACGCGCCGATCATATCCCCGCCGTCAGCTTCGCCCACGCTGCTATTATTCTCGTGCACTACCGTATGGAACGCTACAATTATTTGATTTTGAAGTTAATATTATAATATGTAATGATAAATTAAATAATTCTGGTTAAATCTCATAAAATTCAAATAAAAAACGTTAAGAACAAGAAAACAATATAGTGATATAATGGGTATGTATAGTGATTGTATAAACTGGAATGTTGTCACCTAAATAATATGGTAGTGGATTTAAATATCAATTAATAGTGCATTTAAACGAAATTAACACTAAAATTTACACCTACATGGAGTAAAAAATAAAACTTAACAATTAAATGTTATGTTTATACAATTATTCTGGTAAAGTAGGGATATAATCAAAGTAACTAGATATATAAGTCGTCAGCATCAGACCAATTTTAAAAGAAGCTTTCGTCAAATGCGCGAACTAATTAGTACGTTATTATTATTAGACGTCAAATTTTGAATTAGGCATCAATGAATGTTATTTATATTTACTTTTAGCACTCAAGCGAATTTGTAAAGCTTTTTTAATTTGTATTTGAAAAAAAATTGACAAACCAAAAAATCAAGAAAAGATGAAACCAAAGAGTTTTATTTATTTCTAATCAGTGAATGTTTGAATCTGCAAAATAAAATAAATGCGCCCGTACATAATAGAAAACAGAAAACATTAATTTTTATTTTTTGACAAACTGATTGAGGCAATCCACCCGTATTTTCTGAGAAGTAGAAGTATGTTCCAATTAATTATGGGTATTTAGTTATCTAAATTAGTCATCTTCTAAATATATCATTCCCAAATACTCTAGCGATGCATTAGGGACTGACATTCTGTAACTGAAAATAAATAAAAGTTGTATTTGCATTTTATTTATCATTTAAGGTGACAGTGGTTATCCGCTACATCCTTGGTTGATGATCCCAATTGACAATCCAACTGATGAATCGGAAGAGTGACGCAACATCGCACACAGGTCTACCCGTAATTGCATAGAGAGGTGTAATGGAGTTTTGAAATCAAGATTTAGATGTTTAGCAAAGATATATGCATTAAATATTCATATTTCTTGGTGGGGCAAATTTTTAATTCATGTGCTACATTGCACCTTACATTTTTTTTTAAAAATGCACAATTACAACGACCGACATGATTTAGTGGAACTGTGGTGTTCCTTTGGCGGATTGCCCACAAAAATATCAAGTTGTAAAGTTCCGTATAACATAAACAACTCTGTGGCAATATGGCATAAGGGAATAACTCGAGTTATACCCTTTTACATATTATTTCAAATTCGAAATCTCCATATTCGAATTCATATCATATCAATTTTTTGTAATAATCCAGCAACTACAAACAACCGTAATAATCATTTAAAAAAGCAAGAATTCAAAAAACTCATACGATTTTGAGTATCTCTTAATTTTTAAAACGTTTTCCTGAAAAATGCGAATTTTAGAGTTATTCCCTTATGTCATATTGCCACAGAACTTATAAACTAGGAGATGGTGATAGGTGACGTTCTCCCATTTTGCACCGCATGCATTTTTAAGGGTTGATAATTAACCCTAAAATATGAAAGATAGAAGGGTTCTTGGCCGCTGCATGCTTTCCGATAATAAGGAAAATCGCTTTTCTTTTTGTGAAGAATTTTAGTATTTTTCCGTGATATTATACTATCTGCCTTTGTAACATAAGGTAGTACAAACAAATTGAAGTTTTAATAATTGAAGGCATGCAATCCACAGCGGCCGAAAGTGCTCAAAGGGTAAAAATGAGAAAAATTACAGGGAATTTCCGTGTTTTCAAATTGCATGCCGATGTAAAGAATTAAAGTTTTAATCACAAAAACAAGGGTGGAAAATGTCGGGAAAACTCTGTAAACATTCAGTATAGGTTTTCCGCGATTTCAAACATTCCACTCTTGGTCATACGAGGGACGCATACCATTTATCCCAGAGTGTTTTGTGATTCAATTTTTACGTAACCCTTTGAGCCATATCATGAAAAAGCACTAAAATTCTTCACAAAAAGAGAAGCGATTTTCTTTATTTTCGGAAAGCGTGCAGCGGCCAAGAACCCTTCTATCTTTCATATTTTCGGGTTAATTATCAACCCTTAAAATGGCATGCGGTGCAAAATGGAAGAACGTCACCTGTCACCATCTCCTAGTCCATTAAGTTTTAATTAACTATTTTAGTTTTTTTATTTAGATGTTAATAGCTTTATTTTGTTTAATCCCAATTGCTGGGCAATTACAATTAGCAAAAATGTTATTCCTTGAAAAAGTGGTGTGCGATTATTTTTATATGTATACACATATAGATGGATTTAAGCGTTTTCCACAGTTCCTTTGGGTTGTATTGATTTTCAATGAACTTGTTTCTGAAGTATTCAGATTGTTCCTTTCTCAACGATTGTTTATACAAATTTCTACCTTACCTGTAGCTTTGCCAAGTTTCATCTGAATTCATAATTTTCATAACACTACAACTGCGAATTTTTTCTTGCTTCAGTAATTTTAAGTTTTCTGAGAACCAAGGTGTTGTATTTCTATTTTGACTAATTTTTGTTTCAGTTAATTCATTAACCGCCTGTTTTAGATTCAATAACAAGCCATTAGCATACTTATTCAGGTCACTCTGCGTTCTAAATTGCCGCAATCGGTGATTTAAAATGAAGCTAAGCTTACCTCGGAGTAATTTTTCCATGATTTAATTTCTTTCATTCTGCATTCATCTAATGACTCCGATTGTTTACTGCTTAAATGTGCACTTATCATATATACTGATCGCTTATTTGTTGTTCTTTTATAACTTCTCACTGAACGGTAGTTGAATTGGTTATTAATAGATCTAGCAAACTTTTGCTGGTTTGCGTGACTCTGGTGTATTCCTGGTCTGTTTGTGTCAATCTATAATCCTTAATCAATATTAAAGTCTCCAAATATAATATTGGGTTTATTCTGATTGATAACATTTTCAAACCACTCCTCTAATGTTTGGAATGATCTATATACATACTACACCAAAGATTCCAGTCGTATAATATCCTTTTATAATCTGAATCGCTAAAAACCAAGCGCGGTCCTTTTCGCAGTTAGATATTATTTTGAAACTTATATTGTTATTTATGTACATAATAACTCCTCCTGTATGTCGACTATCCGAATCGCACCGTACGCATTGGTAATTTTGAATATAAAATTCTGAATCATACATAATTATCTCCTGTTGTTCGTGTTTCGCTGAGAAACACTATCGCTGGTTCATATTCTTTATAAAAAAATGTTAATGAATTATTAATTTTTCTGTCTCTCTACCAACAACTGGTAGTGTCCACTCGCTCCTGCCATGGCGCATTATTGCCACTTTTAACGTCCTATGCCACCTTTCTACAAATCCATTACACTTCGGATTATATGCGGTATCTTGTTATATGTACAAAGCCGAGCAATTTCGCGAATTCCGCAAACAGCTCGAATTCAACCTGGGTTACCTGGTCCATCACTATTGCGGACGGCACTATGAAACGAGTGATCCAGTTGCTGAACACTGCTACGGCGACGGTCTCCGCTCTGATATTTGGGACTGGAACTGCTTCAGTCCATCTGGTGAATCGGTCGATCAAAGTGATGTCCAAAGGAACCTCTGCAAATCGTTGGGTAAAACGATCTTATCTGTCATTGCCTTCACGCAAGCTAGGACACCTGGACGTGATAGGTTGTGCGTTGCTTCAGAAAATGTTTTTCTAAAATCTATTGGTATATAAGGGCGCACCCTAACGAGGATACATCACAAAACGATATGATTTTACTGAACCAAAAAAAATCGGTTGTTTCTCGAATCTCAACTCAGTTGATGATTCGCGCATTCCCTATTCTTCGTCTGTCCGTTGCGCGTCGGCTATTGTGCAGTGGTCAATGGACTCAGGCATGCTAATGCTATCTACCCATGAGAGTGCATTTGCCACAACGTTTGAGCATCCCGAAACATGCTGAATATCAGTCGTGAACTGACCGAAGAAATCCAAATGATGGAACTGCCTTGGAGATGCTTTAGCTAGATTCTGGTTAAACGCATACCTCACGGGTTTGTAATTGGTTTACAAAGAAAATAACCGTCCTTCTAGCATATGCAGGAACCGCTTGACCGCTAAATGTGATGGTAGTACTAGCCATCCGCTGACGTTAGCCTTGCCGCACTGTTGGATACTGCGCCGATTACTGTGTTGGATGCGTCTACCATCAGCGCCAATTTAGCTGATGGTGAAGGGTGGACCAACAGCGTGGCTTCACCTAATTGCTTTTTGACAACTCGAATGTCTCTTCTGCCTCTGTGGTCCAATCGATGACTCGGGTATCGTTTTTCCTGCTCCATTTCAGGTAATCGTTTAATAATGCTTAGCTCCTCCTGGCGTTGGGGATGAACGATTTATAAAAATTTAAAATACCCAAAAACGTCGTAATTCATTAACATTTTTTGGTAGTATCATTTTTAAAATGTCTTTAATTGATATCTGGTGATAGGCACGAACCAAGTCGATGGTTGAGAAGACCGTGGACAATTCTAACTGGAGCGTGAAATTCTGCAAGTATTGGGTATCGGTCTGGCACTGTGACCTTGTTAAGCGAACGATAGTCTCCGCACGGTCGCCAGTCACCATTTTTCTTTGGCACGAGGTGCAGCGGACTGGCCCATGGGCTACCGGAATGCCTGCAGATGCCTTATTGGACCATATACTCAAATTCCCTTTTCGTTATTGCCAGTTTCTCTGTGCGCAGATGTCTTGGTTTTGCGAATACCGCGCGTTAGAATATGGTGCGTAATTTGGTGTTGGACTGGGCTAGATTCTTGCATTTCGCGTGTTATGGCTTTGTATTTTGCTAATAGCGGTGTGATTCGTTTCGATCGCGATGGAGTTATTTAATTACCCGAACCGTTTAGAGGATTAGATAATGCTGAATTGTTAATTTGCACGGTTGCTTGGCTTGCAGCGACGGACATTACCAATACGATTTCCGTTTTGAAGTATTAGGTTTTATCGGTTCTAGCCAAATTATTTGTTAAGGAGGGAGAAATTATCAATAAGTTTGTTTTTTATCCGAAAAAGTATTTTATTTTTCTCCAACTGAATATGTGACCAAAGGAAACACGATCAACTGGAGTTCGGAAATACCCATCGTAGTACTGGGAATCCGAGCAACAGTAAAAGAAGATCTGAAGTGCTCACCACCTTAAATGGTTTATGGACAAACCACCAAGCTACCAGATGAGTTCTTCGTCGAAAATCTTCTTTTGCCTTTACCAACCAGCGACACAGTTATCGATCAACTTCTTGAAACAATGCAAAACCTTATTCTAAAATCAACTCGGCAAGCCAAACAAAATGACATTTTTGTTCCTAAGGCACTTGCCGACTATGATTTTCTGTTCGTAAGGACAGATAAGGTTCCCACAGGCTTATCTACCCCCTATGAAGGTCCGTTTAAAGTCATTCGGCGCCTTCGGAAACATTTCACCGTTTCAATTAATGGAAAAAATCAAACCATTCCAATTGATCGGCTCAAACCGGCTTACGGCATGCCGTTTTCCACTGATGCAAAATCAGTTCATCGCTCACATAAACATGTTCGTTTCGCTGCCGAATAAACTTTTCCTTAGGAAGAGGGACTCATTTGCGGTGGAGTCCTGTAGCGACTCACGCATCGATTTATAAAATTAATTATTTATTTTTTTATAAATCGAGATACGTCCGCCACCACATACACATTAGGTTTGCGCACAAGATATCTCTTTGCATAACTATTTGCATTTGCCACCTAGCGTAAATGACATGGACATAAAATATAATTGAATTCTAAATTATAGTTTGCGATATTTGTTCCATCTCGTTTTTACTAGCTGTCTCAAACTCTGTTTTGATTTGATATTATTCTGTTTTACTCCATCTCGTTTTCTTCACAACAACGACGATTTGGCATGCGATTCTTCTCGTATGCCAACACCAATTTTCGACAGTAGATATGCCAATATCAATTTTTGAGTAGTATTATTATTATTATTATTACTTGAGGGCCATGTGGGGGCTCAAGCCACCCCGCACTGCGACCTAAAAGATCTTTTGTGCATAAGCCCTACTTAATTATCCGTCCAGTCAATATTCAGGCTCTTAATGAACCTGATAATACTGCCTAACGGTACGTGATACATACTATCTGGGCTCATTGCTCTCCCTCCTAGATGTTTTAATTATCCGTCCAGCCAATATTCAGGCTCTTAATGAACCTGATAATACTGCCGACCGGTACGTGACACATACTATCTGGGCTCATTACTCTCCCTCCTAGATGTAATAACATTTACTTCTGCTAGAAGAGCGGTAGCATTGGGACTCAAGGACTTCGAGAGGGCAGGCCCACTCCCGTATATTCCTATCCGTGCCTTGTCTACCGTTTTGATTTTACTCTTGCGAGTTGCTGGGACATACTATCTGGGCTCATTGCTCTCCCTCCTAGATGTTTACTGTTGGAAGTACTTCTACACGTGATACATACTATCTGGGCTCATTGCTCTCCCTCCTAGATGTCTACTGTAGGAAATACTTCTACACGCGTTACATACTATCTGGGCTCATTGCTCTCCCTCCTAGATGTAATAACATTTACTTCTGCTAGAAAAGCGGTAGCATTGGGACTCAAGGACTTTGAGAGGGCAGACCCACTCCCGTGTATTCCTTCCCGTGCCTCGTCTACCGTTTTGATTTGACTCTTGCGAGTTGCTGGGAATAAAAAAGTCGCCTGTAGGTCACCCAGGTTTACTACAGGAAGGCTAAATAAAACTGGAGGGTGCCTGGTATCCAGAGTCCGCATATATAGACTGATTAACCTATCAGCCATTCATCCATCGGCATATGCTGTTCCACCTTAGATTAGGGATTTTTTGTCAAGGTTTTCTCCTTTAGCGTCGTACTTTAGCCTGTCACAAAAGTCTATATTCAGCCTAATGGTTACAGTTACCGGTGGTTGCCACGAGGAGGCAGTACGTACACTTGCGCCTACTGGAAGGTTACGGAGACACGGAAGACATTTTTTCGTGTACATAAAAAGTTTTGCGTCTCGATTTCAAGTGGACATTAAAAATTAGCTCTCGTAAAATTATACAGCGGTGGTGATTAAGTTTTAATAATAATAATCACATTTATATAATTAATTCAAATTAAATAATTAAAGTTACATTCAAAATAAAAATTATAAGTGAATTTTGTTATACATAAATCGAGTGTGTTTTAATTTTTGGGGAGTGTCGTCATTTTTCAGCGACGCTATTTTATAGCGTGGATATTCATTCCACCACATACCCCATTTATACTACACGTTATACATTGTTACGCGCCTCCATGTGCGGAAAACACGTTCTATTCGGGAAAGCAATCAGTGGAAAGTGGGAACATCTTTGTCGCCATGTTTATCGCGAGGAACTACAAAAAATATACATGTTGAAAACTAGCATACAAAAATTTAAGATCACATGAGATAACTGGACTAACACATCACCAACAACAACGGAAAGTAATTAATTTATAATTTAGTTCTTAAAACAATTTTATTAGAACATTATGAGATGAATCATATTCCAAACAAAGCAATACCAATGTCACTACCCATCATGTATACAAATCTCATAGCGGTATGTATATTCATACATAGGTAAAAGCCAAAAAACAAAATAAATAAAATTATCGAGAAAACAAAACTCAAGTTCATTGAACTGAAGAGAAAATTACACACAAGTATGATTAGCGATATACTATCATTCCAACAAACAATAAACGAAATATACTAAATCAGAATATCGTAGAAGCGCACCCCTTCCTGAAATTTTGAACGATAAGCGCGACAGCAGCACAAGATGCAAGTTTTATTTTTATTTTTTTAGTAGACAGCCGTAAAAAACTTTTACATTTCAATCGATCTACTTAAACCAGCAAACAACAAACATCAAGCCCTCGAACACACAAAACCATCCGTATTGCTACTAATCAAACAAATATTCTCTAGGAAGGGGGGAAACACTTGCGGCGGAGTACTGTAGCGGTCAATCATGAAATCGCACGTTTCATTCATTCATTAATTTCAGATATTATCGGTAATTTCCCTTTTTAAAATATCTACCGTAGTATTGTTGACCTTGTATCGTTTGCAAAAACACGTGTATACACTTCTCGAAAATTGAATATTAATGAATGTTGATATAAAAAATACGGTATTTTTGTTTGACCGATCCGTCGTTGTATGAATCTCGTTGGACTAATTATATTATCCAAGTGTGTATACATATAATATATATGAATGACCCCATTTGTGTTTATTTACTGTCGAAATTGGTGTGTTGTTTCGCACCAAGCCGTTGTTTATACTTGCACCCCAAATGCTGATGGTCGCAACACTTGTGCTTGGCATCGAATTCCGTACCAAGCGTCGCTATTTGTGTCACTTAAACTGCACAAATTAACAAAATTTTGTTGATGTAGGTTTAGTGTAAACCCACTTATTACGGTTAACAATTAACCGTACGTCGCGTACTAAATCGCGTTACACACAGAATCGGTTTTGTCGCAGTATTATATGTGGTGAACTCCATAACTCAAAGTTCTGCAATAAATAAAAAATGGAAGCATCAGTGAGAAAACGCAGCAACTGTGATGCAAATTACAAAGCAAATTATAGAGGCGGCCCAATTTATCTAGAATTGTAAAAAAAAATTAATCCAAGGCAACGAGCAGAACAATTATCGGTTGCTGATAAGCTTTTCAAATAAAGGTAATGAATTCTGAAATTTATCCATTCTTTACAAAATGCAGAATACATCAATTTTGTTGCAGGAAATGGCGCCTAATAAAAGATTCTACTTTCGAAATTTAATGATAGCTGCATTACTCGACGTTTGATCAGATTCGAATCAGATCTTGTTTCATGAAACAACAAAGAAATGCAAAGAGCTACTCGAATCAAAATTTTGATCCAAAAACAAAAATTTGTTCAGTTTTTGTTGTTGCTTTCAATGTATTATTTGATCCGATCCGGATCACTTTGCGTCAAGAAATGCATCTTATGTGTCAATACAGGAAGCTACGAAAATTGAAGTAGATAAAACAGTGAAAAACACAAGTAAAAACAAAAATCGCTTTTCCTCCACTTCAGTTTCGGCAAACTGAGAGCTCAAAGATGTTTGATATTGTGCTGGACCAGCTGACTATATACTCAGCTACTTCGATACATCTCTTGTCATTGCTGTTTGACACTTTAGATTTCACCATTTTACAAGCACGAAACCAGTCATAGTCAAAATTAAATAAATATGCTTTATCCCCATGATATGTAGTTGGGAAGCTTAAAGGTGTTTGATATTGTCCTAGGCCAGCTGACCATATAATCCGCTACTTAGATTTATCTCTTGTAATTGTTTCACCATTATACAAACACGAAATCAGTCATAGTCGGAATTAAATTCAATCATCTTTATACCCATGATATGATGTTGGGGAGCTCAAAGATGTTTGATATTGTCCTAGATTAGTTGACCGTAAACATATTTCACTACTTAGATGTATCTCTTATAATTGCTATTTGACACTTTATTATTTCTCTATTATAAATGCACGAAATCATTCATAGCCGGAATTAAATAAATATGCTTTATCCCCATGATATGAAGTTGGGAGCTTAAGATGTTTGGTATTTTCCTTGTTGGAGTATGATGACGATGCGAAGCATTTTCAGGCCGATGAGTTTCGTCACACTGAATCTAAAATAGATATAAAAAATAAATTCATTAGTTTAAGTATGTATGTACCACAATAATTAAAAATACTTATCTTGTACGTAGTGGTTTAGGGTAGATTATAGTTAGTTGTTCCGTTATATGAAATTGGATTTATTTTCTTATTGTATTTTATAATTTCTTATAAGAATTCAGAATTTTATATGTTTACATTTAATTGTCATTAGAATTGGTTGCATACAGTAGAACAGTTTGTAAAACACAATGCACCATTCAATACATGTAAACTGGTTGTACCAAATAAAATTGGCTTTGGGTAGTAGGGTTCATTATGTTAAGTTCGTTAAGTTGTTAACGGATTCGTTAAATTATATTTTTCTTTTTTTTTTGGTAAAAATCAATAAATGACTAGTTGTAGCAAATAAATTATAATACCCTATAAAGGACATAACGACACTTTTCCATAGTAAACTTGCGGTCAACGATATAGGCAGATTTATCGATAATGCAGTATTATTTAATACGGGAAAACATCTCAGCTTTAACAATTTTTAATTTTTCGTCAGCTTTAACAATTTTTAATTTTTGGTAAATAAATCAAAAATAAAATTATTTTTTTTTATAATTCATGTCTACATAGTTGTAAGTTTTATTCGTGTTTTTTGCTTTTGTTTATATTTTTGTTTCGATACAACAAAAAAAAATTTAAAAAAAACTACTGTGCCATCTTAAGATTTAATCTATCTCTCGCCGTTTTTTGACAGCGAAGACCTTTATAGGGTATTATAATTTATTTGAGTTGTAGAAAAGCAGTGAGTTAGCAAATAGCTTATAACCATATTGTTGCAGAATAAAATTAATTAACGTACATATGATTGTACTCGCTGTGTTTGTTGATTTTCAATTAGAAAGTTTTTTGAACAGTCCAGTTGTTAGTTCTGGATTATCGAACCAAAATCCAGTAAATCAGTCCTGGACCAACCGACCCTGTACTCTGCTACTTAGATTTATTTTCTTGTAATTGCTGTTTGACACTTCTTGGTTTCACCGTTATAAATGCACGAAATCAGTATTATAAATACACGAAATCAGTCATAGTCCTATTTAAATAAATATGCTTTATCCCCATGTTATGAAGTTGGGGAGCTCAAGAGTGTTTGATATTTTCCTGGGTCAGCTAACCATATACTCCGTTACTTAGATTTATCTTCTGTAATTGCTGAGGACACGTTATTGTTCCATTACTATAAATGCACGAAATCAGTTATAGTCGGAGTTGATTGATATCGATTGATTTGTATGTGCGGCCAAGCATTGAACATGAACTCCCATACTCCCGAGCACACACCATACACTCGTTTTTACACACAACAACGCCGAAGGAGAGGATAGGATTGTTAGTTGTGACATACTCGATCCGGTTAAAGACACCTAAGCGATCGATAAGTTAGTACTTTTTTATGACGGCACAATGCCAACGCAATTTAACTACTATTGTAGATCTCTGGAATCTAATGCCGCACCGTAAGTTCTGAAAAGCTGTTAAGATCTGAATTAAGTAATTATAATGTTTTTTTTTGGTCTCCTCCAGTATTTTTCGATCGGTGATTACGGGAGAGGGCGAGATTTTCGTTCCATCATCATGTTCCTATGTGGTCACACAAATTTGTACTAACCATAGAAAATGTAGTCTCCTCTTTCTTGTCTACTCGCCTTCCCGAAATCAGCCATAGTCGGAATTAAATAAATATTCTTAGCTCATATAAATATAGGAGCTCAAAGATGTTTGATATTGTCCTACGCCAGCTGACCATATATTCTGTTACTTAAATTTATCTCTTGTAATTGCTGTTAGACACTTTATTTTGTAACTATTATACATGCACGAAATCAGTCATAGTCGGAATTAAATAAATATGCTTTATCCCCATGATATGCAGTTGGAGAGCTCAAGAGTGTTTAATATTTCCTGGGTCAGCTAACCATATACTTCGCTACTTAGATTTATCTTCTGTAATGTCTGTTTGATACTTTATTGTTTCACCATTATAAATGCACGAAATCATATTCTCATGCGGTTACACCAAATTTGTACTAACCTTAGCAAATGGTGCTTGACGTTATTGTGGCAGTAGATGCGTCTCTTCTTTCTTGTTAACCCCCCCCCCCCCCCTCCCCCCCCCTTTCCGAGATCAGCCGTAGTCGGAAATAAATAAATACACTTTATCCCCTTGATATGAAGCTGGGAGCTAAAAGATCTTTGATATTGTCCTGGACCAGCTGACCATATACTCTGCTACCTAGATTTATCTCTTGTAATTGCTGTTTGACACTTCTTGGTTTCATCATTATAAATGCACGAAATGAGTCATAGTCGGAATTAAATAAATTCCCAAGATATGAAGTTGGGGAACTCAAGAGTGTTTGATATTTTCCTGGGTTAGCTAACCATATACTCCGCTACTTAGATTTATCTTCTGTAATTGCTGTTTGACACTTTATTGGTTCACCATTATACATGTACGAAATCAGTCATAGTCGGAATTAAATTAATCAACTTTATTCCTATGATATGAAGTTGGGGAGCTCAAAGATGTTTGACATTGGCCTGGACCAGCTGACTCTGTACCCCGCTTCTTAGATGTATCTCTTGTAATTGCTGTTTGGCACTTTATTATTTCACAGACGCGGTGCTCCGCAAGCGATTATGGTCGACACAAAACCAAGTCTATCTGCCGCTGTTGATGCTTTTAAGCGAACAAACAACGTAAAGCTCATTTTGTTTCATTTCACATTAGCACAACACAGCATAGTTGACGACACACAGCCCGGTCATTTTTTTTTTTTACTTGTAAAGGCTGTATAACTGTTCAATATATATTTATAAGGATTAAGATGTAGTGGTTACGATTTACATAAATACAAACTTTGAAAACATATATAACATAACTAAGTCTTTAACTCTATACATAAAATAAAATATTATTTTTCTAAGACCATAGAACAAAATTATTTTAAAATCTCGCCGGTAATACATAGAGTAGTGGTTAAGATTACTTCTTAGCATGCTACACGATGATAAATTAGAACATTATCAATTATAAATAATTTAAAACTTACATCGATATGACGTTTGGATGCCTAACAGGACATTAAGGATTTAAAAGGTCTAAGTCTTTTTAAGACATACACACGGAGCGGTTACGGTCTTCTAAGCTATAACTTATTTTTTGTTAGTAAATTCTCAACTATTAATAAAAATGTAAAATCATTGTAATGTTCTACAAACTAAAAAGACGTGATACATATTGTTCTACATATAGCATAAAAGAACTTTAACTTGTCTTTACGAGTTTTTTGTTGGTTTATTATTTTTGGTTTTAAAACAGAAAAATAAATTTAAGTAAAAATTTGACAATCATAAGACTATAAAAATCCTAAAAAATATGTTATGTACGAGCAAGAACAATAATAAATGACTATAATTTAGATATGATGTGTACAATATATCATAGCTCAAATATTAGGTAATTTAGAAATATATTTAAATAATAAAAATATTATAGTTTTATAGTCCTCAATATTGGACTTTTGAATACAAGATTAATATCTTAGATTTCAAAATATTGTATATTGAAGTCTCCAGTGCGCTGGATGGTGTGTTACGTTAGCTAAATGTCATTGTCACCTATGTATATGATACATTGTGTGGAGCAGTGACAACGTGATGAGTATAAATAAAACAACCTAGATTATACACAGCCATAGTCTAAAAACCAAGCTTTTATAAGGGAATTAGAAATGAGGTAAAAGCAAACGTTTCTTAGTAAAACACATGGGCTAACCAAAATTACCACCTGGGAAAATTTCAAGTTCAAAAATTGTAGGAAAAGCAAAACAAATTCACAAAATAATAAGAACGTGTGATAATTTTCTGATTAATTAATTTTTTTTCGTATTTTTCTGTAGACACCTTAAACATCTGACGAACGCTAGTGAAACTAAAGATAAATTTAGCAAGTACTATTTTAATTCGTTAGAACCAACTTTGATGTAAGTACTTTTCAAAATGAAAGTTCGAAAAATATATTTTAGAAATAATTTAATTTTAATATTTCTGCAATTAATATTTATTTAATACCAATATAGTCTTCTTGTACATTGTTGTTAAAGATATGTAGAAAACTTTTATATAAATATTTTATAAAAATTTTGCTTTTTTCATTGAAAAACTTGAAAACCTAGAAAACATCATTTTTACTATGGATTCCTATGGCGAACAATGAAAAGTTATACCACTTATAAGCTAAATAGAATACTTTTTAAAAAGTCGATTTTCCAACCCCAAAAAATGTACTGTCGCCTTAATTCGTTGAATTTTGTCGTTTTGATACCACTTGTCTGAACAAGTCATCTGCATTAACGTTGCGATACTACTTTTCCAAAAAGCGTTTTCTTATGTAATTCTTCATGAAAAATAGGTCATACTCGCTCATCTGAGATGCCTGTAGTAGTCACATTTGGATCTTTACGATGCTTTTGGATGTCAACTGCATACATCTTCAATGGTTTGTGATGTACTTATTCGAACAAAACAAAATTAAAATATCAGTTTAGGATAATGTAGTTTTAAGGACCAGTACAAATTTTTAAAGTTTAATAATTCGGATTTCTTTAATAATTAGTTTATGCAAAGAATATTCAAGCAGACAATTTGTTATACTCGTACCTACATGTTGATATTTCTACTCGTACATAAAACAACTTTTCATAAAGTGAACATCTGTGTCAGTAAATTTGATAGAACAAAAACAAAATTAAAATGCATGCAAAAGAAATTAATATTCTGAATTTTGGTACTATATAAAACATGAACGGATTTGAATAGATTCTTGTGCTTTTCGATGATTTTAATTTAATTTAAATATTTTCAAACACATTTTTTTGCTTGTTTTCAGAATATTGTACCAGATTTTATAATAAATTGAATAATAAATCATATTAATTTTGCATTTCTCCATATTAATTCTAGTTAGTAGGGTAACAAATGCCATGCTTTCCAAATTTTTATTCAGATTTATTTGTACATCTAAAATATTGGCTGATTGCATCTAAAGATTTTCGCAAATGCAGATGCAGATTTAAAATTAAAATTTCGATTTCTTTTTACACGAAAACGAAATTTAAACAAAAAATATCATAAAACATATAAATGTTTGGTGTTCTTGGACATGTTAGCTTTTTTTTTATATGCATGCATCGAAGATTCTACAGAAAAAAAAATGAAACTTCAACATCTACAAAAAAGCAGACGAGGATTTTTAGGTTTGTTTCTCGGGTTTTAATTGATTTTTTAAAGCAGATGATTAATTTTTCCTATTTTTGTTTTTATAGTATTTTCTAGGTTTTGTTTCAACTCTTTTGCGGACGTCGAATGCCGTTGAAAGTAAATCGGGTATAAGAAAAACCTCTTATATTTTTGCAAACGATTAACCGTTTATGGTGAATTATTTGAATATGGATTGGACGCTTGCTTGCTATGCTTCACTTCGGTTAAAAAAGTTGAGCTACCGATTTATCTGAAGGTACTTTTTGATTGTGTTGAATATTTAGATATTTGACTTTTGTCTCGTGTGGAGCTGCTAGACTCCCATCGGGCGCGTCCCCAGATGGCGGATAGGAGGAAACCCTAACCGAATTTTCGGCGGGTAAATGGGAAATAAAATACCATTCGTGGACCAAAACTAGCTAAGGGTGGTTCCCTGAATATAATAACCACTATGGGGGACTCTAATCGAGAAAACCTTACGGCGCAGGGAAACGGATACCCAGTGCCGGCGACCTTAAGGTGTGAGCAAGCGGGCTCCCAGTTATCGATATCTCATGACCGCAATACTTCAGAGGTGATAAATTCTGAAAATCCATTTGGAAGAAGTTCCATAATCCCACGATCACCAACAAGACTCTATGCAATACACAAGTCAGAAAAATTTATTACCCTAACTGGTAGCCCAGTCAGCAGACTGGACAATCCATCCTCTTCGAAGGCTGGCCCTATGGATTCTGGGGAGGGCCAAATACTACATGACAGAACTGTTGACCTAGAAAAGGAAAATATGGATCTCTTGGGGAGGCTTCAGAAGATGGAGCAATCATTTGTCAAGCTAAGCGAAGAAATTGAGTATCTAAAGCGAGGAAATGAACTTCTAAAAATGAATCGGGATGCTAAAGAACATAGCGAATTGGACAATATTGAACCAGAGAAAATTAACTATATTGAACCAGAGAAAATTAACTTTTCACTGATGAGGATGAATTAGAAAGGGAGACGGACTGGATCATAAAGAAGAAAAAACAGTCCAGGAAGGGTAAGTAAAGAAAAACTGAATCGTCACCGGACGTTGAACAACTAAATGTTACTGGAACTACAAATACCGAACCTGGAACAACTGGTGCAACCGAAAGAAAAACCACTCCCACCAATAAATATTGTGGGCCTAGCCAGTTACCCAAAAATTTAGTCACTGATGAACTCGGTTACTGACAAAGAATATAAGGTGACAGCGCTAAACAATGACGTTTGGAAAATTAATACTCTGTACTCAGAAACCTATAGAACATTATCTATGAAGCTGAATGCTGAATCAGCAGTTTACCTATGAGGACAAACAGGCTTGACCTATACAAGTTTTTTTCTTTTATTTTTTTTTTTTATTTCAGTGAAAATAGAAGAATTCTTTGTCGAAAATCGACAGTTTCGAATTCTTCTAAAGACACATTAAAATTACAAAAAACAAAATATTTAACATTATGGCGAGAGGTTAGCATTACACTTGATCAAGCCAAGAAATAATGGAAGACTTAAAAAATAAAGGCGTTCAAATACTAGATGCAGTGAATATTGTTAAAACAGAGAGAATATAAAACCAAGAAGGAAACCAAATTTTCAGTAAAAGGGGACTCCCTCTTTTTATGCTGGTATTTGATAACAAAGAGAATTTACAAAACATTTATGGTATAAAAGGAATTCTTCACATAAAGGTAAAAATTGAACAAATGAGGAGAACCAGAACATGCGTACTCCAATGCAAGAAATGTCAGGGATTTAATCACTCAGGGAGAGATGTGCCAGCTAAGTGTATAAATTGTAAAGGTCAACATCCGGCCAATTATCGAGGCCGTGAGGTTGCTAAACACCTACAAAAACTAAGAGATAAATCACGAAATCAACCGCAAAATCATGAAATTCGAAGGATTCAAACATCAAATCAGATGGATCAAAAGCCACAACCAAGCAACGCAGGGCAAAGAAGAACATTTGCTCAGGTAGTAAAGGGCTTCAACCAAATATATGGGCTCTGAAAATAATCGAATTATGGAAAACATTATGAACAGCATCGAAGCTATTACAAAGCGACTAGATGACCAAAGTAATCTGACCAACATCATATTTGATCAACTGAAGATAATGCACCTCACACAACGCAATCCGATAAAAAATGTTAAGTAAGAACACAACTTTCAGAATAGCAATCTGGAATATGCGAACGGGCTTATGCAACATATTCCAGAAATAGAAATATTTTTAAATACAGAAAAAATCGACATTTTCTTAATATCCGAAAGCCATTTTGTTAAATCTTCGTTTGTTAAAATCCGAGGTTATCATTCCATTCTTCCAGCGGAAAGAGCAAGAGGTGGTTCGGCATTACTAATAAAACAAAATATAAAACCCCATGTAGAAACATAAATCGAAGAAGAAACAATGCAAGTCAGTACTGTTAGGATTCACATTAAACACAGACAGCTTACTATCTCCGAAAAGGGAGTTTTATTTTATTGAGTAAAATGATTTAAAATTAAAACAAATTTTTGAAATATTGGTTTAGGGCTCTGTTTATTTTTTAAAAAACTTAAGTACAGCTTTAGCTTTCGATTCCTATGCGGAATCATTCTCAAAAGCGTTATGAAAACCTTATCAAAATTGTTTTTTTTATACAAATTTTAAAATTTTGCAAAAGGGCCTGTAGCTTTGCAACATTTAAAATTTGTATAATAGAAACAATTTTGATATAAAATTTTCATAACGCTTTTGAGAATGATTCCGAATAGGAATCGAAAGCTAAAGCTGTACTTAAGTTTTTTAAAAAATAAAAAGAGCCCTAAACCAATATTTCAAAAATTTGTTTTAATTGAAAATGAGGACTACATTAAACTATTTAAACCGCTAGAACATGATTTTATTATTGGAGGTGAAATTTAATGCGAAAAACACCTATTAGGGATCTAGATTTACGACGTCAAAGGGTAAAGAATTGTTTCAAGAAGGGCAGACATCAAAATGTGAATTTTACTCTGGTGGTTCCCCAACATACTGGCTCAGTGACGAAGCTAAATTACCGGACTTAATCGACTTTTATGTAGTAAGAGGTATATCTCAGAACTATATTCATATTAAAAACAGCAATTCTCTAGCATCGGATCACTCACCGGTTATCATGACAGTCAATGAAACGGTATGGGGTCTCTTTCGAATTAATGGAGGAAAAAATCAATCTCCAGGTACCGATAAGAAATTGTCGACAGTTGGAAGACGAATTGGAATAACTCAATGAAATAATTCATTATGCTGTGTTGGGAAGCATCTCCATTTTATGAAATAAGAAGGTGCTTAACATAGGCGTAGCTCGTAAGCTACTACACATAATCAATGCGACCTTTCGGTTAAAATATGTTCCGCATCAATGGAAAGTAGCAGAAGTAATCATGATACCAAAACCTGATAAACCACCTAACGATAAAAAATCATACAGGCCAATTTCTTTGCTGCCAATTATGTCAAAACTCTTTGAAAAATTATTACTAAAAAGACTTAAACCAATAATTGAGGACCGACAACTAATTCCTCCACATCAATTTGGATTCAGAGAAAAGCATTCTACTATTGAACAGGTTCATAGAATCACCAGCATAATTGAAAGAACATTAGAACGTAAAAAAGTATGCTCAAGCATATTCCTGGAAGTCGCGCAAGCATTCGATAAAGTTTGGCACAGTGGTCTGGAATACAAGCTGCATAGAGATCTACCGAGACAATTCTGTGCCATACTAAGATCTTATTTATCCAATAGATACTTTCGAGTGAAATATGAGGATGAATACTCTGAGCTAAAGAAAATCTATGCCGGTGTCCCGCTGGTTAGTATCTTAAGACCAATCCTGTATTTACTATATACAAGGGACATACCAACCACAGATGAATTAACCATAGCCACCTTTACAGATGACACAGCAATTATGGCAATTGGAAGTAATGTCGCTGTTGCAACGAGCAAACTCCAGAGGATGACCAATGCGGTTTGTAACTGGACAAAGCGTTGGCGGATCAAGCTTAATTAGACAAAATCCACGCATATTAACTTTACATATCAAAAGGCTTACCATCTATAACATTGATACATACATTTCAAAACAAGGTTCTCCGTAGCATCGTCAATGTTCCGTGGTACACAAGAAATGAAGACCTTCACAGGGACCTACGGATGGAATACATCAAAGATGAAATAAAAATGTATGCCGCAAAGCACTAAATAAGGCTGCAGGAACGTGGAAACCCATGTATTCGCCATATGATAGATAACCCTGTCGTTGAAAGAATACTCTAAAGAACGAGGACACTTGACCTAGTGAACTTACCAAACCAAAATTAGTAAATTGGTTTAATTAATTATGGGACTAGCCAGTGAGTTACACCCCAACAAACGAGAATTTTACTAGAAATATAAAAATTTGTATTTGAAAGAAAAATTGCTAGATGAGCGCAGTCTGTCGTAATAAAAAAAAAAAATTGGCTTTTGTGCTTTTTTGCTATTTGTTTATTTGGAATTTTCTACATATCGAAATGCGATTAGTTTAAAATCAAGAAAACAATTATTTGATTAAATAATTTATTTTTATTAAATAAATAAACAAATATATTTTTCATAAAATTGTTTATTCCATTCAATCGACGCAACATGTTGAATTCGTTTGCTTTGAAAATCAGGAGGAATTTTTGTGAGAAACTCTGTTGATGCAGAACCAGATGCAGATGATTTACAAATAACTGAAGTGAATTGTAGCAAACGAATGTCCAATTTACTTCAGATCAGTAGCTTAACTATCTGAATAGTAATTCAATTAGCGGAATTATAACTCTATACCTATTCAGTTAATTCACCAAAGACGAATGTGCTTCAAATGTCTATATCAATAGAATGTACATGTACTGTACTGTAAGAGCTCATGCGCAATTTAATTATATTATAATAATAATATTAAAATAACAATAATATTAAAATCTGTACACTTAATTATTATTTGCAATAAATGTAATGAACTTTATCTTGCAATGTAAAACAATTTGTCTTTGTAATTTTAACAAAAATAAACTTTTGATTGTAACTACTAAAAACCTAACTAAATGCTTACATCAAATCGAAACCTATAATTCCAAAACTAGGCACACAATTTAAAAAAAGTTATTTAGATATGCCATATTAATCTCAAACTGAAAATCGTTTCGTACCAAAACTAAGCTCCATTAGAAAATTTCATTCAAATATCCATTTCTTAGGACCTTTTCCAATTACTTACTTATTTGTAGAACCTTACTTATTTAAATAATAAGTATGCTGACGAGGTAACTTAATTTTCATCTATTTCTTGTAAGAAAATCTAAATGATTGACAGTTTGTCTACGAAAATATTTCTTCGGTAGAGTGATAGAAAACTTAAATAGAAAATAAATGCATTTCAAGCCGAATAAATAATTTCAAAATATGTGTTTAACCCTTGTGTGTATACCCGAAAAATTTTACGCTAGTACACACCCGACCCACCCGGGTAGCCAAGTGTATTTTTTCGGGTTTTTCAACCGATTTTTTGTCGGTTCCGCTATGTTCTTGCCATTTTGTTATAAATTTAGTATTTTAGTGAATAAAAACCCAAAAAAAAAATAAAGGGAATTCCCCTATAATGAAAGTGGAAAACGAGAAACGGAAAAATCACAAATGTGAGGAAAAGTTATTAGGCTGTTTTCCAAACGCCGACTTATTTCAGACTTATTGACTTATTTGACGCCATCTTGAATAAGTCAATGAAGTCATTCCAATTGCTCTTATCGACTTATTTTGAAAATTTTTGACAATACACAATAATTAGACAGAATGTTTCCATGACACCAAAAATAAATAAGTTTTCTATAGGAAAAATTACTAAAGAATAAGTAACCTTTTCAGCAGACTTATTTAAATAAGTTCGAATAAGTCAATAAGTCGGTGTTTGGAAAACAGCCTTAGTATACTGTTCGACTAATAGGTTGTGGTTGGTTTTGGACACATTCACATAATATAAAAAACATTCGTATAAAATAATATATTTTTAAATTTTTATACAAAATTACAATGGCGGAACGCAATAGGGATATACAATTTAAAATTATTTGACATAAAACTAAGTATTTTCTTTATATTTTGTTCTAACTACCCGGGTGGCCGGGTGTGCGTTAGAAGGGTAAAGAAAAGTATTCACACATAAGTATCAAAAAATAATTGTTATCCAATTTTTATACAAAAATCGAAAACTAATAGTCAATTCTTGAATGTCAAGAAGCTAGAAACGTCTAACTTCAAAATTGCAGTCCCCACCCAGCCGGGTGCGTACACAAGGGTTAAAGTAAAAATAAATTTATTTATTCAGTTTATTAATATTTAAATATTATGCTTATAGTCAAAGTCATTTGTCCCAAATAGCAAGCATACATTATGATGCAACTAGCATTGCCGTTCAAGAACAATTTTTTTTTTTTTTTTTTAATCAATTTAATTTATTACTACTGAGACCGTGCTCATCTAGCAATTTTTCTTTCAAATACAAATTTTTATATATCTAGTAAAATTCACCTTTGTTGGGGTGTAACTCACTGGTTAGTCCCACAATTAATTAAACCTATTTACTAATTTTAGTTTGGTAAGTTCACTAGGTCAAGTGGCCTCGTTCTTTGGAGTCTTCTTTCGACGACAGGGTTATCTATCATATGGCGAATATAGGAGTTTCCATGCTCCTGGAGCCTTATTTCGTGTTTTGCGGTATACATTTTTATTTCATCTTTGATGTATTCCATCCGTAGGTCCCTGTGGAGGTCTTCATTTCTTGAGTACCACGGAGCATTGACGATGCTTTGAAGAACCTTGTTTTGAAACGTCTGTATCATTTTGACGTTTGTTTGCTTGGTACATTCCCAGAGTTGTACACCATAGGTCCATATCGGCTTCAAAATTTGCCGATATAGCAGCAGCTTATTGTGAATTGTAAGCTCAGAGCCTCTACCTATGAGCCAATACATTTTTCTGAACTTTATGTTAAGTTCTTCTTTTTTCTTTTTGACATGCTCTCTCCACTTGAGCTTGGCATCGAGGGTCATGCCAAGGTTGCTCTCATTTAGCTGTAAAAATAATGATGTTAGACAAAAATAAAGAAATAGATAAAAATATATTTTAGAGTCGTTATAAAAATATGTAAGTAAAATGAATTGGAATGGTTTCACTTACTTATTTAAGATGGCGGCAAATAAGTCAATAAGTAATTGGAAAAAGACATTATTCCTTATTTATAGCACAATAGTGCCTAGGCAAATTATATTTTTGGATTTTTTTAAATTGCTAATTTGCGTATTAACAAAAGGTACGGATTTTTGTAGACCGGTTCATAACGGTTTTATCGGACCAGTTCCGCTTGTCAGACCTCTGTTAAATTAATAATTCTTAAAACATTGGGAATGTTGACAGGGACGTCTGAGATCTGGTTAAATTGAGTTTTGTGTGTGCGCTAATTTTTACGACTGTGGCTTTTATTGTCAAGTATCGGTTGAAACCTGTCAAGCTTACCAGCGAGCATTAAGCAAGATCTTCCGTTAATTGAATATGACGCCGGGCCCACCTACACCCTTTTTTACATTCACTTGGAAGGATTTAATAGGATGGTTAGAATAGGATGTACAGATGGTTACAGACAACTTGGCGGTCAATAGTTAGTAGTTTAGTTCATGCTTAGGACGGTACACTTTTTAAAAAATACGTTTTTACTGCTTTCAATCTTTGGCCCCCTAAAGTCATATTAATTAGTTAGCAATTACCCCTTATATATTCCCACCACCTTAATTAACCGCACTCTGAAATTCATTTCTCCAATCTCTGAAGCGAATTAATTTTGTTACCTTTCTCATTATTATTAAATAGTTTTATATTTATACCAAGTAAATAATATATTACTTATCTGAAAGGATTGCAACCGTAACTCTAACATATCGGAAACCCAGATGCAACATCCACCACCTCCCCTACTGCTTCAGTCTCCCGACCGTTCCTCTCGTGAAAGATTACTATTCTGGTTGCAAAACTAAATAATAGATATAAAGGTATAAATGATTTCCGCCATTCTATTCACTGTTGGTAACTTAGAGCTGTAATATAGCTCAAGTTATAGTTCGCCCTGTGATGCACGCTGTCCTGTAAAGCGTTACATTTACTATACCCGTAATCAAAATTAAATATAAGGACTCTAATAAGTTTACAAAATTTTAAGTCCGAGCTGAAGTGTTTATAAATTAAGAATACTAAAAATCAATACATTATAGTTGCTAACTACGTATCCATTGCCTATTTGAAATTTCGGTAACTGAAACAGATTTTTCGGAAATTTCCCAATAATTACCAAATAATTAACTCAATTAACAGAATTTAAGTTATATAAAAATCACGGCATTCGCTTTCCACTTAAACTACACCTTTTACTTAAATTTTATTAAATCTTCATGTTACTAATATAAAATAAATTATTTGGCACAAGCCAATACACTTTCTAAACTGCGGGTGCTTGAAGTTTCCGGAGATGCGATCGGGTTTCTAAAATAAAACAAATTAGTCGATTATTTTATTAATTTTAATAATGTAAAAGTAGTGTAATGACCAGCTGGTTCGTTCCCTATTCAATGCAACCCCAAACCTAATTGCCTTCCCAATTAATTATTAATTTAAATTAAATTAAACTCAGCCCCTAACATCCTAAAACAAATTAAATTTGGCATCATCTACTTAGATTAAATTTGTCTCCAGCATAACAATAAAATAAAATAAGTCAGCTTTAATCTTGCCCGGGTTACATACAATTAAGTAGTAATTATGTATTATACCGGGTGTTTCTTTTAAACTGAGACGATCAAATATCTTGAAAAATAGCCACTCTACGGAAAAAATGTCCATAATCAAAATTTAATCATACCGCGGGGGAAATACATTAGTGCAAAAAAATAGTCCCCCACCCCCCGCTTTGTAGGTGGGGCGCGGGGTAACTTTGAAACTAAGATAGGAACCACTATTTTTTATTGCAGATTCGGGTTCTACGGCTAAAAATACGTAGGATTTGACTGAAACATTTTTTTCGATTCATGTTAGATGGCGCTGTAATTGACGATATTCAATTTTTATCTCGGATTAAATATCTCGGAAAATAAGCACTCTACGAAAAAAATGATAGAGATCAAAATTGAATTATTCCGCGGGGGAAATACATTAGTGTTAAAATTAGTACCCTCACCCCCTCCTTGTAGGTGGGGGTACTAATTTTAACACTAATGTATTTCCAGCGCCATCTATCATGAATCGATAAAAATGTTTCAGTCAAATCCTACGTATTTTTAGCCGTAAAATCCGTATCTGAAATAAAAAATATGGCTTCCTATCTTAGTTTAAAAGTTACCCCCGCCCCACCTACAAAGCGAGGGGTGGGGGACTATTTTTTTGCACTAATGTATTTCCCCCGCGGTATGATTAAATTTTGATTATGGACATTTTTTACGTAGAGTGGCTATTTTTCGAGATATTTGATCGTCTCAGTTTAAAAGAAACACCCGGTATATTAGTAATTATGGCCATTAATATCTCTGAAAATTGAATCCAATTAATCAGTTATTCAGTTATTTCTAAAAAAAGCAATCATTATTAATTCGAACTTCTTTCAAAATTTACAGAACAGTAGCTCAGAAACGACCCAACGTAATAAACCCAACCAGCATCAGCCACCCATCCAAAAGATCCCCGCCACGCCAGTCACCATCGCGTAAAGCGTACGGAATATGGAAATATTATTCAAATAATTTTAATTTTAGTTAATTAAAATTACAAAGAATTCAACTGAAAATGCTCTGATCTTTTAACCAGTGTATATTAATAATATTCTAGTCTAGTTAGTACTTTTTTAATTTTATTCCAAAGTTGTGCAGCAAAAATGCATTTTTACGCACTTTGATGTTTTATCGTATAAAATATCAGGGGTGAGATGTTGTAACCATCGCGTTTTTCGCTTCGATGCATTTTCGATAGAATAACTGTACTCCTTTGTTAAAAATATAAAATTTTAAAACAAGTTATTTCTAAAGTGCCGTTATTCTATCGAAAATGCATCGAAGCGAAAAACGTGATGGTTACAACCTTACAACATCTCACCCCAGGTTAATGAGGTAAAAACAAAAAAGTAAAAGGATTAAGAGGTGGTTTTTCTCTGCCTCTTAGTTAGTAAACAGAAAAAAACCAAATTATGAAATTTGTTGCGTTCAGAAAACTTCTATAAAAAAATAAAAATTTCCTGTATTAGTTATTTACGTCACAAGGACGGTAAATAAGTTGTTACAGTACGAGTTCGACGTTTGTCGAACCTCCTTCGTCGCCTCGTCCAGAATTTTGAACGAGTACTGTAACGATCATTTAACGTACGTGTAACGTACAACGTTTTAATTAATTCGATTTTTTCATTTAAAATTGAATTTTAAAGTAAAATCATGAATGCGAAATTTAAAGAAAATCAATCCAAATGATTTTCAAATTATCAAGTTACCCTAGTTATTTTATTTTTTTGTTGGTTTTACAGTCTACTCTACTGTAATCAGCGATATAGGTATATACATGGACAGGGGATAGCACAAAATTTATGGAGAAACCGAAAAAGTATTTAGTGTGTGACAGAGAAAGAAAAAACTTCGTCCTTGTGTATCCGAATTTTCGAATACAAAATTCAAATTTATATGTTGGAGGCGGTAAATCAAAGTAGCTGTAACCTAGGGATGGAATAAATAAACGTTGCAAATTAAAAGCATGCTAGATACAATTATATAAAAGTAGTAGTAACCATGGTAACATATTTAAAACACATCTTAAAAATAAAAAATTAAAATTCACTTGAATGTTTGTTTATGCTAGATTTTTGACGTTTTACTCGAATTTTTTTTTGTTGTTGTTTATTTTTCAGGGATGTATTTGAAATTTAAAGGAATAAATGGTTATTAATTCCTAAATTAGTGTACGAAAACTGGTAGCGTAATGTTTAACTATTCAAATTTGATATAATTAATTAACTATTTTTAATATAATTAAGCATTATCCAATATTTATTCCATTCAATTTAAAAAAAAAAAATTTTTTTCGAAAAATTTCGAAATGAAATTTATTCAAGAACGACACTTATTCGGAAATACTTTTTTTTGATAAAGAGGAGTATATAAAAGAGTAGTAAGACTATAAAATAAAATTTGCTCCATTTTTTGTGACGTAAATCAATGTGATTTTTGATCAATTCCCTATCCATGTATATATATCGCTGACTGTAATAGCTCGTTTTCCGGACACTTTTGTTCTCTGACGTAATGATTCATTTCCCGGGCTGAAATCAATCACGTAAACATTGATTTTCGGTATCGTATGAAATAAAAATTACTACTGAATTTCTATCTAAGTTAACGTTTAGTAAATGTGTTACCAGTAAGTTCAAGCTAGGGAAAATAACAACTTACAGTCATGTAAATGTAGTTAAAACTGGATATTTTACACCAATGGTCCGGTGCAATTGATACCGTACTGACATTCGAAATGTGTTAAATTATTAAAATTATATTTTCAACTTTGATGTCTGTTTCAATTCAATTATCCAGTAAAATTAATTATGACAGTCCCTTTTATTGTACCAGGTATGCTCAGGTTCATATTATAATTTAATAAGTTTATTATGATGTTTTCTTAACTTTCTTGTACTTGTAAGTATCAACATTTTTATCGATAGGTAAAAACTTTGGAAATTGCATTTTTATTACCTTTCCAATCGCAGGTGGCAATTTCTTTCCACTATACATAAACTATATAGTTTGAAACTAATACACCGAATATTTGCTAAATGTATTTTTGATTTAAGAAAATAAATTTATTGACTTTTTAACTTAATTCAATAAATTTCAATACGAACTTTAACTTAATCCAAGTTACGTCTGGAGTTATTATTGTACTCGTAAATTGTGATATATCAAATTCAATTGCAAAACTTTGTTGTAAATTCCAATATTATAAAATGAATTGTTGATACTATATGTAGACAAAATGAAGGCCACTAAGATTAATTAAAGGAATTCACACCAGGTCACGCTGAGATTAAACAAAATCATTCATCTAGGGTTGATTACCATTGCTGGGAGCTCTTTCTTAATATACGGAGAGGAAATTTTGTGGAAGTGGCTTTTCGATTTTAAACGGTTAGTATGACAACATAAAGGAACTGATGTGCTTTGTTACCTTAAGCACTCATTATATACATACATTTTAATGGTGCATATCCATTTTAATTTTGTTGGGTTTATTTTGTCACTTATAAATTTTATAATAAAAGAACTTAGTTATATTTTAATTGTGTTTTTATTGGTGAGCAAATTTGGTATAATTTGCTCAAATTTTTATTTTCGCTGGATCAGATATTTATTAAATAAGAACACCGCAACACCAAATGAAACCACTTGATTTATTTCCAATTAAATTTAAATTCAAATTTGGATAACAATTTTAAACTTTATTTTATAATTCAATACACTTTAAATCGCTTATTTTATTTTAATCGCTTAGTTAGATCGCCTTTTTCAGAATGCCCAATTTTTTGTATAATCATCGTTAAGCCGAATTTAGTACTTTCTGTGCCGAAGTATTCCTACTGAGAGTAACGAAATTTTCATTTCGCGTCGTAATACTCTCCAAGATTGCAACCTAAAAACAGTAAATTTACAAATTATTGGTGCTCATTATGTATATTTTGCTCAATTGCGTTTTGTTAATTTTGATTGTTCGCCATTTTACAATAACAACAAAATTTTGTATTAATTTATATTAATATATTTTTTTATTTCGTAAATTATTTAAAATAAAGTACTTTTCATACCAGACGCCTCGCCTCGAAATTTTTAGTTACCACAAATATGAAGCTGATATCCTTTGATACCGGTGGCATTGACTTTGAACATTCGGTTGCTACCAAATAAGTGATTTTGGTGCATTTTACACGTGAATTAAAGCAAGAACTGAGATATTCTGAATTTATAACGTATATATCACCTAGGTTTTTCGGTAAATATAAAATAATTGTGCGAAAAATGTGATTTTTAAGTTATGTTAACAAAAGCACTTCGCTTTGTACTACTTTAAAATATCGCAGTCGAGTGTGGAATGCATTGCTTTGGCTTTGTAAATAACTTCATTGCAATATATTTTGATTTTTTTAAAGTTATCTTTTAAAAATAAATTATTTCTCAACAAATTGAATTTATTTGTTTAAAATTAAACGCTATCAATCAAATAAAACTAATTTGCTTAATTCAAAAATGTAATAAAGAATTTTTATTTTTCAAGCCCAAAGCCGAGGCGCCTGGTATGAAAAGTACTTAAAAGTAAGATACAAATAAATTTTAGCAGGATTTGAAGAAATTTATTTGGAAATAAATACATTTTGATTGAAATGTAATGGAAGATGTTTTTCGCAAGCATGGTAGCATCAATTATTTTTCCCGAATAATTTATGTTAACGGTTCAGTTCCAGCATGTCTGAAAATAGCAACCGTTACAATGTTCAGTTTTATAAATGCTCGATATATGAATATTCTTGAATATTTTGAAATTGGCATAAAATGTTCGATGGCATAAAATGTTCGCCTGCTGCGATCCTCGATAAAATGTCCACAGAAACGGAGTTTTGCTCAGTGATCTTAGGTATTTGAACTCATTCACCTTTCCATATTGTGAATCTCCTGAAATCAAGTCTAAGTCTGCCTTCTCGCAGTGACAGTGACCCTGTATTTAGTCTTCGCTTCATTGATCTGAAGGCCTATTTGTTGGGCTGTTAATTCCAATGGAAGGGGGACTTCTTTCAGAGAGATGATGTTGCGAACCAGAATGCAAATATCGTCAGCGTAACTAATAGCTGGGTTGATTTATAATACAGGCAGCTGCACTGCGCCATATTGAGCTAACGAATGACGTACTCCAATGATAGATTGCAGGAAGTTTGAGCTATTGGGTCTCCTTGCCGCATTCTAGATGTTATCTCGAAGGCATACGAAATTTTGCTTTGTTTCGTTTTCTTGCAAAATACGTTTAAATACGCTGATCTACCCTTCTTTGGGAATACAAATTAAATTTTAATGATTTTTTAACGTTTTTTTACTGCCAACCTCATAAAGTAACCGTTTCAACAAACAAAGAAACATTGGGTACAACAGCAAGTAAATAAAAATAAACTGTTGGTATGAGTTCCTGTACCTGTACAATTATTTTTATTAGGTTGTTCAGAAATTAATGCAGGTTTTATGATTTTATTTGTTTCAACAATTTTTCAATAATAAAGAATTACGCAAATAGTTTAACATTATAAGTCATTTTTGCATCGTATATTATATATTTATTAAATAATAATATACGAATACATATATACATGTATTTAATTAAAAATAAATAATTAATTTTTGTTGTAAATAATTTATGTTTTAAACATTTTAATTATATTTATTTTAATTTAATTTATTTTAATTTAATTTATTTTAATTTATTTATTTATTTATTGGTGGGTTAGATGTCATGTGACATCATGCCCAATGTGTTGGACAGGTGGCACCCAATGTGCGGCGAACTTGTGTTTGAGCCGGAAGAATTGTAGTGGTGCATTGGGTGAACCGCTACATCATTTTAAAGCCTATTTTATGATCTTTTTTATCACATAATCTATTTGTAATCTAAATTGTATTTTTGTCTATTTTTAGACCTTTGAAGTTAAGATGTCAAAACAAGAATTTCGCCAAATTTACTTGTATGAATTTAAACTCGGCCGCAGTGCAGCACAAACGGCTCGAAACATCAATGAAGTTTGGGGCCAAGGAAGTGTTAACGAATGCAGAATACAACGTTGGTTTCAAAAATTTCGTCGTGGTAAACTCAGTCTTGAAGATGAGAAAGGTCGCGGATGTCCCTCTGCCTTTGACGACGATGAACTGAAGGCTTTGGTGGAAGCAAACCCACGCACGACTGTTCGAAAGCTTGCAGGGGACCTAGGCGTAAGTATTGGATTAATTTCGGAACATTTGAGCCGAATTGGAAAGTCGAAGAAGCTCGACTAATGGGTGCCACACGAATTGAACGAAAACCAAAAAAATCGCCGTTATGAAGTTTGCTCTTCACTTGTTTTGCGCAATAAAAACGAACCATTTCTCGATCGCATTGTGACGTGCGATGAAAAGTGGATTCTATACGACAACCGACGACGTTCAGCGCAGTGGTTGGACTGTGGCAAAGCCCCTAAACTTTTCTCCAAACCTGAGCTGCATCAAAAAAAGACTATGGTGACTGTTTGGTGGTCGTCAGTTGGAATTATCCAATACAGCTTCTTGAATCCTGGCGAAAATATCACAGCCGAGAAATATTGTCAACAAATTGCCAAAATGCACAAAGAACTAAAACGTCTGCGTCCAGCATTAGTCAATAGGAAGGGCCCAATTCTTCTGCACGATAATGCTCGACCACATGTTGCACAATCGACGCTGCAGGAGTTGAACCAACTTGGCTACGAAGCTCTGCCTCATCCACCATACTCACCAAACCTCTCGCCAACCGACTACCACTTTTTCAAGCATCTCGACCACTTTTTACAAGGAAAAGTATTCAACGACCAAACAGCCGCAAAAAATGCCTTCGAAGAATTCGTCGCTTCCAGAACTTCAGAATTCTATGCAACTGGAATTAATAAACTTGTATCTTGTTGGCAACAATGTGTAGATTCTAATGGTTCTTATTTCGATTAATAAAATTTATTCTAAACTGAGATATGTCGTTTTAAATAAAATGGTTGAAAACCTGCATTAATTTCTGAACAACCTAATAGAATGCCTTTAAAAACAAGAATAATAAATAACAAGTATATTAACAGGTATAATGTAATTAAAAACCCGTTATAATCTTTTAGGTAAAAATTAGTTATGTGATTGTGCGTGATTAATTTATTCATAAATACCATAATATGTCCATTTAAAAAGTAAATGTTAATTAGTGTATAAGCTTTCTTTTGTTACGCTAATTGTAAGCCCTGTTTGAAAATCACCAACAGATCGAAATATTAACACAGAATAGGCCAACTATAGCCTGTAATACTTCAAAATTTTGATTTAAAATTTGGAAAAAGACTGAAATGAATTCATACAGACATTTTTTTTTAAATAAATCAATTTCCCTCCCCTACCCATTAGTATAAAAATCTGGTTGTTGTTGATTATACAAAAAAAAAAAAATTGTATATAGTGGATTGAGGCATTACAAAACACTGTCAGTACAATGTACTTATATGTAGATATGACTATAGATGTAAGAATGACCAATTCGATACAGGAGATTCTATTTCGTTCAACCAAGATAAAAAAAATCGATTAAATGTTGACAGGGGATAACTCATTCCCTTAAAGCTAAGTATTTATTTATTTATTTATTTATTTATTTATTATCATGTATAGCCTACAGCGATTACAATCGGTTATACAAACATGTTAAAAAAAAAATTATAAAATTATTTTGTAAAAATGAAATACAACACAAAAGGAATAAAAGATAGATAGGCCTAGGTTCCGGGTACATCTCTGTGAGTTTGTGAGTTGGCCAATTTTTAATAAAGTGAACCTCTAAATTACATACTTTTTAATATATACATAATTCATACTTCGAATGCCCACACGCAGTAACAAAAGGTTTCTTCTCTCCGTAGAGTAATACCACCACTTTTATTTAAAAGAACACATCTCCAGCTAAATATTGGAGTAGGTCAAATCTCGAGAACATCTCTGTGAGTTGGCCTATCTTTAATAGAGTAAATCTACAAACTATGTGTTATTTGAGTAATAATTATTTTATTGTATTTTCATTGTGTATACAGTAGTATGCAATTTAATAGAAGGATTTTTTTTTTTAATTTCGCGAAATTCGAAATAGAGCCAGATAACATAGCTATATTGATTTCAAATTTAGAGTATCTATATAAGAAGTTAAATTTAATAAACACAATAGTTGGTTTTTATTATTTGCAACTGTTCACAAAGCACAATAATAGGTAATTTATACGATTATATTCCAAGTTATCAAGACAATAATAAAATAATAATTCAGCCAAATAATGAAATTTAATATTTGGTTGTGGAACCAAAGAAACAACACAGAATTTACTAATTTTTGACATTTCTCCGGAGATATGGCCATCCAAACTTTTTTGACATTTCCCATTTAAAAGAAATATTTATTTTGCAACTAAAGAAATGCGTAGTAATAGCAACACTGATTGTAAAACGAACATAAATATACAAAAATATATTGATGGAAAAAGAACGGAATTTACCATTTTAGTTCGGTCAGAAAAATCGTTAGCTAAAAGAAAGGGATTCGCTATTTTATTGCACACTACTGTAAACGTATTTGAATTCTGTATTAGTTATCCTTAATTTTTTTAAATAATTTATTTTTGGTAATTATGAATTTGCATTACTAAATTAAACAAATCTTGCGGTTTGATTATAATATTGCTTTTACTCACCAATTATCTTCATTAATACAAATAAATAATTTTGTTAATTTTGATGTTTTGTTGAAAATTTCACATTCGTGTTTGCCCCTATATAGTATATTGCCTCCGCTGTATAACATGGCTAAAATTGTAATTTAATTCATGTTTACATACAGTTCATGACTTTTATTTAAAACAATGTAAACTTTTCTAAAATATATTTGAAGAAAAATAGAAAAGCTTACTGTCGTAATGTCAACAAAATCATCTTGAAGAAACTTTATCGTCTGGTAATAATAAAAAACAAACAACTTACATTTTTCCTATTTATTTTTAATTTGTTTTATTTAACTATAAAAGCGTTTTTATAACGTTTACCTAATTTATGAATACATATTTGTTTACAAATAAATGTATATACGAGTATATATTTTGTAGCCTTGAATAAATTAGGTCTCTATTATTCTAGTTACATATATTTAAGAAGGGTTATGTATCTAATTTTTAAATGCAGATATTTAAAATTGTTGATATGAAATAATTATTCTATAATATGTCTCCTGATTTTAAAAGCACAACCAGCATGTTAATTAATTTATTCATCGTTAAGCAATCAGCGGTTATTGTTTTCAATAATTGTCGAGACCGACGGCGAACGTGCTGGAATTATTTACTAAATTTGATTCACCCAGTTGAACACTCATAAAATAATGTCATTTTTACAAAATAGCAAACTTCTCCAAAGAATTCCCTTACATTTTTATCTTTCCTGCTTAGGAAAATTACAAGACTTGAAAACTTCTGGTGGTACCTGAAATTTATTAAGACTTTAAGGCTTTATCTATGTTAGTTCTTAATAAGTATTATCATGTACTATTGGTTTTTGTTAGGTTAGTTATTTACTCTACTTAGTTAGCTAGATATTTTTAATATTCCATTAACTAATGAGTTGAAGTCGAGCCATTGTTATAAAAACAAAATCGTTGCAGCAAGCGTATGACGTTATCCCAGAAAAAAAAAAATGTTCATCGGACAGCGATTTTGGTCGCAAAATGAGGATTGATTTGAGGATTACCGGAAGGCAATAGTATTGGTAAATTGTATTGGTGTTGAATGTGCATTTTTTCTTTCAGTTTTTCATTTAATATGATGCAAATAAAAGAGATAAAATGACGCGAGTAGTAGGGATAACATGATACAAATAAGAGTAACTAATAAGCTGAACAACAAATTCCGAAGAAAAAAAAATTAAAAATATTACGAAGCGAAAGAGACTCAAAATAAAAAATATTAACCAAAAAAAAAAACAAAAAAGCTAGAAAACAAAACGATTTTGTTTAGTATTGTGTTGCAACTCATGATGGTCGGTTGCTCCTATACGATGTTATGTCTGAGGTTGGAGAAATTTTATTCTAGCATATACACAGCAAATAAAAAAGCAAGATGGTTTATTTTATTACTTTCCTTTTTTTTAACTTGCGTAAACTTTTTTATATACAATTTTTTTTGTTTAGAATAAAATGTCCGCACACTTCGACATAACATCGTAAAGGAACAACCCTCACGAGCTGCAAGGCAACACAATACTAAAAAAATAAACAAAATCATTTTATTTTCTTACTTTCTGTTTTGGTTCCTTTGTTCAAAATTTAAAAATTAAAATGATTAATTTTTTTTGTTTTCATTTATGTTGCTTTTTGTTTTTTTTATTTGCGAGAAATTGTTTTGGTTACGTTTATGTATTTTGTTTTGGTTTTTTATTAACGAATGAATTCCACTAGTAAGAAGAAAGGGAAAAATAACTCAAGGCGAGCGTAAGCACCAAAAATTTGAACCGATTCACCCGCTTGGCTGGTTTTTGATACTTACCCCATGAGAAAACGCATGAGAAAATACACTAATACAATATAAATATTTGACGGCACACAATAGCAAAATGTATGTTATTCACCGTGTACATATACAAAATTCTCAATCCTCAATCCTCATTTTGCGACCAAAATCCCTGTACAGGTAACAATACCTCATCCCATATTCCCATCCCAGTTTAATTTTGTATACGAAAGAATAACATAAAATTAAAATATTTTCATCCTATTCCAATTTTTTCGTTTCTCTTTTATATTTAAATTATATTTTGGTGAAACCAAGTTTTTTAATTTTGTTTAGTCTTATTCCAACTGTTCCAACAAATGCTTATTATTTCTTTTTTTTATTTTTTTTTTGTATTCTTTCTTTTATTTCATTCTCTTCCCAAGTATTTTTATATCCGACAATTTTTGTATTTTCCTGACATTTAGCTGAAAACATCAATATTTTTCCGAATGTTGGCCAAAAAAATCGAAAAATGATGTAATTTGGTTTGCAACTTTTTTTTCATCATTTTCCGATTTTTTTGGCCAACTTTTATAGTAAATCTTATAATAAGTCGGACATTATTGCTAAAAAAAGTCGGTGATGAATTCAGTTTTGTTATACTTGGGTTCTACAGTGTGTGAGTACTAGATCACATAAAAATAATCTGGTTTCACCATTCTAGTTTTCATAATGAACGCACGCTATTGAGCTTATCTGTAGAGGATTCTTGTGTCATGGAAGTATGTCTTTACAGACTACATATAGTGACAATAGCGCAGAGCAGAATAAGAATTCTTTTCTTAGTGCTATGTTTATGATTTTTTTAGAGAGTAGTAAATACATTTACTATTAACCACAAGTTCCTAACAACAGGCCATACTCGCATGGAATGCGATACGGTTCATTCTGTTATACAATGAAAATAGAAGAAAAGTAACGTCAATATATCCATCATCCACGAGATGGTTTCGTCAGGACTTGTAGCACCTCGGAAGCGTTTAATGTAAATGAAATAGACCAACAATACTTTTATAACTTTTGTGCTGCGATTAAAAGCAATTTTTTGTGGGGAAGCATAACCCAGGCTCGTGAAAAATTCGTTTGGCGTAACATCAAATGGCTATGATACTCAAAAGAAAATGTTGGAGTCTTTGAGTGTAAAACCACATTGGATGATGATCAGCCATTCAAAAATTTTCCGCAGAGGAGTAAATACTATTAAAATAACAGATTTGAAATTCGCTTACACTATGTACACCTATGTAATAATTCGTTTTATAATTTTCTATAATAAAATTGACTTAAGAATCAGGAATTTCGAACACATTGTTTGGGATAATGGCTTAAGTTGATTTTTAGCTTATTTCTTTGTATAACTAGAGAATTTTGCTCCTTTCTTTGTTTAATTATTTCAGTTGAATTATGTTCTATCATTTACAAATATTTTTAGAAAACAACAATAACAACTTTTTTTTGAAATCTTATTTAAACTTTCATAATGCTCTCCTGAAAAGTAAGTAAAATTTAAGCGGTTTTACCTTATGACCATAGAATTTTTTTTTTTTTTTTGATGGAAAAATGAGAATAATTTTATTTTTTATTATTCTATTTTTAATGACAATTTGATGACAAATAGTGCGTAAAAGAATAATTTTTTTTGATTGTATTTATAATTTTTTACAAAAGATAGGTCAGTTATCAATTATTAGTACAAGAAATATAGGAACGACGTAAAATTATTAATATGAACACATACATATGTATATACGTTGTATGTTTGTGTTTTTCCGTCAATAGGAAGCCGTTAAATATATACATATCTTTTTTTCCTTTTGATCAGCCAATATTTTTTAATCTATATATATAAAAATGAATTCCTGTTTGTCTGTTCCGAATGGGCGTCTCAGCCGCTCAACCGACCGCCATGAAATTTTTACCATGTACAAGTTGCATATCCAGAACCAACCTTACGATATTTTGGAAGGGGCTGGAAGTGAAGTTTATTTATTTATTTATTTATTTTACAAATTTGTATAAGCAAGTCCACTCTATTTTGAGCATAAGCTCATTACAACAGAGCGGGCAGCCACAGGTGGTTTATATAACCAAACAAACATAATATTATATAATATTATATAATAGTATAATAGTATATACTTCGAGACAATTACGAGACATCACATTCACAATGCAGCATACCATCCAGAAAAGTTTCATGCCTTTTATTTTTTTCCCCAAGGGTTGTTTCTATATATACTATAATATACTCCTCATATTAATCGGCTCGGACCCCGGGGTCTAGGGGCTGCGGTAAAATTTTTTTCGAAAATTTTAATTTTCTTTAAATTTTTCCTCGAAAATGAGTTTATGGGGCTGGTTATATGAAATTACTGACATGTTCGAATCCAAAGGGCCCAGCCCTGGATCAAAAATTAATTTTTACATGTATAGATACAAATATTTGATTATTTCAAAATTACTTCTCAGTCGCTCAACCGATCGCCATGAAATGTTTACCATGCAAATGTTGCACGTTCAGGACCAATCTTACGATATTGTGAAAGGGGCTGGACCCCGGGGTCTAGGGGCCATGGTACAAATTTTTTCAAAAATTTAAATTTTTTTACGAGAATGAGTTTTGGAAAGGGGTTATATGAAATAAGAGACATGTTCGAATTCGGGGGGTCCGCCCCTGGATCAAAAATTCATTTTTACATGTAAAGATACAATTATATGATTGTTCTGAAATAACGCCTTAGCCGCTTTACCGATCGCCATGAAATTTTTACTATGTATGTATATGTTGCATGTTCAGGACCAAGCCCACGATACTTTTGAAGGGGCTGGACCCCGGGGTCTAGGGGTTGTGGTACAATTGTTTTCTCAAATTTCAATTTTTTAAGACTTTTTGACGGGAATGACTTTAGGAAAGGGGTTATATGAAATTAGTGACATGCTCCAATCCGGAAGTCTGCCCTAGATCAAGAATTCATTTTTATATGTATAGATACAATTATTTAAATGTTCCGAAATAGCGCCTTAGCCGCAAATTTATACACCAAAAAGGATATCTAGCGTGCGATTGTTATAAACAAAGTCATTTCCCAACTTGGGTTGCCAGCACCGACACGCCATGGAAACATTGTTCGTGATAGAGATCTATTACGAGAACAAAATTACGACGTTGGTCAGTTACGAGTTTTCGCTGAGACTCAAAAAAGTCTCTTAGTGGATGATCAAAGACAGGCATACAATAAAGTGATGCAATACATAGCAAACGGTAACGGAGGACTTATTTTTCTTGATGCACCCGGAGGCACTGGAAAAACATTCCTTCATAATTTGATACTTGCTGAAGTAAGACAGCAGAATACAATTGGCCTCGCTGTTGCTTCGTCTGGAATTGCATCCACTTTACTCGATGGAGGACGCACAGCACATTCAACGTTTAAACTACCATTGAATTTGAATCAAGCGGATAATTTTTCTTGCAATATAGCACGAAATTCGGGAATTGCCACGTTCTTAAAAACATGTAAAATCATTATTTGGGATGAATGTACCATGGCACACAAGAAAGCATTTGAAGCGGTTGATCGCACTTTGCGCGATTTGCGACAAAATAACCGATCAATGGGAGGACCTCTAACACTACTAGCAGGTGATTTTCGTCAAACTTTGCCAGTCATTCCACGATCAACACCCGCTGATGAACTTAATGCCTGCCTGAAGGCGTCTCATCTTTGGAAACACGTTACGAAAATCACACTATCTATGATACAAACATGCGTGTGAATTTACATAACGATGGTACAGCTAAAACATTTGCCAGGCAGCTTTTGGACATGGGTAACGGGAAATTGCCAAATAACCCTGTAACATGTGAGATATCGTTCCCGCCTAATTTTTGTCAAATGCTGCCATCAATACAGGACGTGGTTATGAAAGTATTCCCAAATCTGCCAAATAACTTCAAAAATCATGATTGGCTGTGCGAACGTGCACTCCTAGCTCCCAAAAATGACGGCGTTAATAAATTAAATAATGAAATTCAATTGCAACTACCCGGGCCACTAATGAAATACAAATCTATCGACACGGTTACTGATGTGGATCAATCCGTCAATTATCCAATAGAGTTTCTTAATTCTTTGGAGCCACCTGGTATTCCACCACACATACTATTTTTAAAAGAGGGTTCACCAATAATACTGCTCCGAAATTTAGATCCACCGAAATTGTGCAACGGAACACGGCTTTGTGTGAAGAAATTGATGCCGAATGTGATTGAAGCAACGATTATTACCGGTAAAAGTAAAGGAGAAGATGTGCTAATTTCGCGCATTTCTATGATTCCCACCGATTTGTCGTTTGAATTCAAGCGACTACAATTCCCATTACGCCTTGCTTTTGCAATGACAATCAACAAAGCCCAGAGGCAATCATTGAAAATAGCTGGTGTTATTTTGGAAAATTCATGCTTTTCACATGGCCAACTGTATGTTGCTTGCTCCAGAGTGGGAACGCCAAAAAATTTATTTATTTACACACCAAATGGAAAAACCAAAAATATTGTTTATCAAAAGGCTTTATATAATAAAAATTATTAACTAAAATTTCTTTATATTTATTATTCACTTTGATCTGGTTGAAGGTTTGTAAAAATGGAGTATAAATTTTTGGCAATTGGTAACAAATACCAAACCAAAATTAATTAACTATCCTCACAAACAGGATGTCCAATAATATCATTACAAAATTTCGCCTGGATGCATTGACGGAGGCACCCGTTACTGAATACAGCTACTTATAATTTTCTTTTTATATGTGATTGCAACTACAGCGATGTAAAGAGAGAATTCTTGCATAACAATCAAGGTATTTGAATTATATACCTCCCGTGCAACGCCGGGTAACTCAGCTAGTACTAAATAAAAGTAAAGATATGCCCCCTTTTTATTATTTTCGAAGAATCTTGATGGTGCCCTTGGCAGGATTGCGCACCGGGCAACGGCCCGGGTTCCAGTACCTTGAGCCGGCACTATGTGTATATGTAATGTTAAAGAAAAAACAAAAACTGGGATGGAATGAAAATATTCTAATTTTATGTTATTCTTTCGTATACAAAATTAAACTGGGATGGGATGGGATATTGTTGCCTGATGAGCATTTTTCTTTTTCCTCGGATGAAAAACTGGGATAACTTCACATGCTTGTTGCAGCTCGAAGTGTTGAAAATAATTTATAATGACTTTGCCAACAATGGTAACAATAATTTGGACCTATACTACAGACTTATAGGGTATTCGCAAGAATACCTCCATGAAAGACTGCTAATTCAATGGAGATATACGAGGACATTAATTCAATGATGCCCTAATAATAACTGCGATGTAGGACGGATCCCCAAAGCATTCAAGCTTTATTTCCACTGAAAGTGGAAGTTCCTTCTTACTTTCCGTTGACCTTCTAGCTTCTATCATTATTACGCATGAAATTAATATTAATCGGACAAACTTACAACACTTATAACACAGCATTTGATTTACTTCAGTTTGGTTGGGTTTACCTTGATGTGATTTGTCTACTATTTAATAACATTTGATCAAGCTTTGAAGACTGTCAACCAACAAATGTTAGTTACATGATTGAATAGTTCTCTATAATACCATTGATCAACATTGAAAATAGTAAGGTTCCTAAAAAAAAGATTTAAATAAACCCCAAATAGACTTGGTTACCTCATACAGATCCAATTGAAGGATTCGAAAGTTTAGTGTCTTATTTGATAATCTAAGCCCTTTCGGTAGGAGGCTATAAACTAAACTGCGGAATTAGAAAAATGAAACTGAGATTGTAATTTGTAGAACCAAACATTGTTATTAATTGAATCGAAAGTTTAAGGAAAATTAAGCAACCCTAGCAAATTTTTCTTGTAGCCGGCGGTGGTACAGTGACTAGAGTTTTGTTTGCAACTTGGGGTCCAGCATTCTATTTCTGGTGGTGGCAAGAAGAAATTTGTCCGATTTGATGTTTCGTTATGAATGAAGTGTTATTAGCTCGTTTTTTCAACGATTTTAAATCCACAAAGTTATTTAAACAATACAAAAAAAAACATAAAATTCATTTTCGTGTAATTTAGATAAACTAGAGAGTGGGAATAACACCGGAACCCTAAAGGAATGGGTGAGTTGTTAATAGCAGCGCATGGATCCATGGCGAAATGATTACAAAGTTCGGGTGGGAAAATTCAACATTAGGCCGCCCCTAGACATAACGTTTAATAGCGCAAATAAAATTGTGCAGATTATCGCTGAAGTCTATACTTGTGCAAGTCAATGCCTAGACAATTCAAACTATTGTTAAAATTTTAGCTCAGTTTTGTCAATATTTCATTGTTGAAACATGGCATCTAAAGATACAAATTTTGTAATTTGAAGGTGAAAACTTAAAAAACTATTTACAAGATGCTATCAAAAGATTATTTGCATTTCTGTTTCGCCATTATTTAATTATATATACATAGTTGACAGTTCAAGATATGTAAAAGCATAACAAAAATTAAAAAAACTGCACAAACTTCCCCTACACACAACGCTGTGTTGATAGACTTGCTTAAGTGAAAGCAAAAAATCAAAACGTTTTGTCTTGCACAAGTCACTTGCACAATATTTAAAAACTGCACAGTTTTATCATCTACATGCTCAAATATATTGCATCGATTAATTTGTGCAGTTAAATTTGGGCAGTTAAACGTTATGTCTAGGGGCGGCCTTACATTTTTCTTGAGTTTTACAAAAGGCTTAATTTTAAAAAGTTTTGCTATAAAATATCGTTAAGAAGATCTGAATTAAAAATGTTTTGTCTTAATTCAAGACCATCCATTATTAGTCGGTTTAAATTGTTTTGCAAGTACGGTAGGTACGCAGTGTTCATAAGTGCCAATACTAATAAATTAAACCAGTTCGACTTACCAGTTTATTTTAGAGAAACGATGATGCTTGATACTGGAAAAATGAAGTAACAGCCAATAAAATTTATTTTCATCATTTAGCTCCATAAAATATGATCCGTAATTATAACATGTGTACTAAATAAACTAGCCGCAGAAACTAGGTTAAGAATAACGAAATATGATAGTTAATCGTTAAAGCAAATCTAAACAAGTTTTAATTTCTCCTGAAAAGTTCGTGTCATATCATAATAAGAGGCAATTGTCGAATATATGAATTTACATTATATCATCATCGCTACCATCTCAAACTATCGAATGTGAAAATTTCCTTTTCAGAGCAAGCAATCTATATCTATATACATATATAAAACAAAGTCGGCTGGACCGATTTTTATGATTTTTAATTTGTTGGATTTGTCCCCGTCCCGAATAGCAGAATAACTATTAAAACATCTGAAAAATTCACGAAAAAAAAATTTATGAAGAAAATTCATTTTCTCATATATTTTATATGGAATGGCTTTTTTGATGATATCTCGAGAACGGATTGACTGATTTCGATGAATTTTCTTTTTTTGTTAATTTTTAATTAATAATTAATTATATACATATATAATTTTTTTATTGTTTGTTTTATTTGATAATTTTTAATTTTCACGAAATTACGCACAACCACTTTTTCCAAAAAAATAAAAACTAAATGGTTTGTTTACAGAAAAAATACCAACCATGTATTATTTGTCTATAGTCATCTGTCCGCAATTGTCCACGCTTGAGAAAGCGGATTTGATATCAGCATTTGTTTTCGAGTTTTCACCATTTTTCATTTAGTTTTATACGGTTATTACATTTGTATTCGATTTAATTAATTCTTTTCAAACGAGTTGTTCTGAAATTCATCAGCGAAAAGTGATTTCACAGAGGTGAGTTCAGTTTGATGAATTGGACATTGTGAAAGCATCGACAATCAATCCAATCGGTAATTTTGGACTGCGTGTTTGATTTTCCAGGGGATTCGTTCGAAATTCTGTGGAATTCTATTTTCGATCGTGATTTTCAAACGGTAGGTTGCCTTCGAAGATGTTGACTTTGTGAGGTTATCACATTTGTAATTGTGCGCGCATCGATAAGTGCTTCATTGTGTAATTTTGAATTGTGTAATTAATTTTCCAGTGTTATTTACAATGCCGCAAGCCAGAAGATCTAATCTTTCACAACGAAACCGTAATGCAATTAGACTTCGGAATTTTGCGAATCAATCCACTGCAGATGAACAAGAAATCGTACGAGACTAGCACCGCGTTAGTATGGCTCGACTTTGTGCTTCACATACACAAGTACAAAGAGAGGCAGTACGTAAAACGGCGCAGTTGGCAATGAGAAATCGTCGAGCTTATCGCACAGATCAACAACGTGATAATCTTCGACGCGTAAGAAGAAATGTTTCAAGTGTTGATTTGAATCAAGTAGCGTTTCAATACGATTGCACAATTAACTACAGCTCGCACATTTTCGTTCGAATTGGCCCAATGGAGGTTGCGTTGGATCGCATGCCAAGTGATGACTACAAAGTCATAATCAGAGCGGATAAACGACCCGCTAGAACACACGAACGCCAATTCAACGCTCCAACAATAGATGAAGTCGCAATTGTGATTGTTGGTGAAAACTTGGAAACGCGCGATATTGTGCTTACACGTCGCGACACTGGACAACTGCAACGAATATTCGAAACACACCGTTCATATAATACATTGCAATACCCGCTGATGTTTTGTCAAGGAGACGATGGATATCACTTCAATATCAACATGAAAAATCCATTGAGTGGTGAGCATCGATATCATAATTTTCATTTCAACATGACTCTAATTTCATTTCAGGTGAGGAAACTAAAAAGAAGGTTAGCTCGATGAACTATAACGCTTATCGTTTAATGATTCGTCAAAATGCTGACAACTATTTGCTGCGATTTCGTCGATTGCTTCAGCAATATTGCGTCGAAATCAGTGGCGGATTAAGGTCGGTTGAGGCCCCGGGCGCAGAAGAAAAATTAGGCCCTTAAAAAAATAGAGAGAGGCAGGAAAATTAAAATACATACATGTTAACGTATTTAAGCAACCTGGAGTCTAATTCCGTAAAAAACAAGATAATGGATAAAGCGAAAAATTGAAAAAATTATCACAAAAAATATTTACACAATTTGTATCTTATTTCATTAAAACGGTATTCTGTAATATAACATTGTCAGCGAGTAAAATTTTCTTGCTGAATATAATTTTTAATGTCTAAAAACACTGACGTTTTAGTTTGAGTTAAATAATTTTCGTTAGTTTTTCAAATGAAAATAAACTAATTTGTAATACATATATTAATAATAATAGTGAAAGTGCACAAATATAATTCAATACATAATATGTAACAGTAATATTTAGTTGACTATTTTATAATTTTTAGTGAAATAATTAAGGCTAAAACAGCGAAAAGGTAATTGTGTATTTATAATTAATAATAAATGTATCATAATATATAATGAGAAATTAAACTTTTTTTAATACATATTTTAGAATGTTTCGTATCACTCACAATACTCAACGAGATTGTAGAAAGACGGCGAACTAAAAGACTTCGTGTGATGAGACTTCGATTGAGAGATTCTCATAATCCCTTTAATGTTCCTGAAACTACGTTTCAGAGATTTTATAGGTTACCAAAAAGTTAAGTTCATCAATTGGTCAGTGATTTACGACCATTGATGCGTGAGCCTCAACGGTGCACCTTAATTCCGGATCATATTCAAATTTTGGCTTTCTTGAGCGTTGTGTCCAATGGTAAGATCGTTCTTAGGTATATGAAAACTAGGGCATCCGAAGGTACCCATATCTCATTTTTCAATTTTAGGTGGGTATCAACAAAACGTCGGCCACGATTTTCTTCTTGGAATATCGCAAACCGTGGTTTCTTGGTGTGTCGATATCGTGGGCAAAACTATCGATGACATCCATAGCGTAAATCTTATCACGTTCCCTCAAACGGAGATGCACATTAATTCAGTCAAATCGGTGTAAGCTAATGTTTTTATCTAAGTGAAATTCGTTCATAACATAAATTTGGTTTGTAGATTCTATGATAAATTCGGATTTCCGGGAATAATAGGCGCTATTGACTACACTCATATCACAATACAAAAGCCAAATGCAGCCGTAGAGCATGCTTATTATAATGGGAGAAAAAGGGCACATACTAAAAATGTTCAAATAGTAAGTTTAGTGTATGGACGTGTAATTTAACGATTAATATTTTTTTTTTAAATACATTATAGATTTGCGATTTTAATTTAAATATTCTAAATATAAACGCAAGATATGGAGGAACAGCACATGATTCCTACATTTGGTCCAACTCCCAAGCCAAGTCATTTATGGTGAATTTACACCGAAATGGAAATTCAAATACTTGGCTTATAGGTAAATAACCGAAATCAAGACAAGTTGAACAACAAGACAAGACAAGATAATCTTAATAATCATGTATCAAACAATTTTCAGGTGACAGTGGTTACGAGCAGCGCCCTTGGATGATGACTCCCATAAGAAATTCGACCAATGCGCCTCAAAATGCGTATAATGTCGCTCATCGAAAGGCTCGTAATTGCGTAGAGCGATGCATCGGGGTGTTCAAAGGCCGATTTCGAATTTTAGGAAAGGACCGGCTATTACGGTATTCGCCGCAAAAGACAGGCATCATTATCAACGCATGCGCGGTTTTACATAATTTGATGGTGCTATCAAATGTACCATACGATGAAGAAGATTTGGCGATGTATGAAGTAGAAGACGATGATGTCGCGGATGACAACAGCGACTCATATCTTCAAAGGGGAATTACGGCAAGAGAACGACTTGTTCAGGAATTTTTTAATAATTAAATTAAACAATTATTTTTTTCAAAATTTATTCATTTTCTTTTAATTCAATATAATTCAATAATCTAAAATATCACATTAAAATAATATAACAATAATAATAATTATGTATATAAATAAATAAAAAATTTGAATTTTTAATTATGATGAATTTGCATCAAATGCTTCATATCACGCAAACTTTCACTCATCGATAATAGTGCATCGGCCTTTTTACTCTCTACTGCTAATTTGCTATTTTCTAAATTTTTTTGGTACTCAAATATTTCCCGCTTTAAATCAATTTTGGTTTTCTCCAGCTCCAAATATTTGTTGATTTCAATATCATCTCCCGTTCTTCTGCGTCGTTCACCCAAACTCTGAACCGCTCCACGTCTTCGTCGCCTTTCCTTGGTGTTATTCCCTCCATTAATGGTATTAGTGATCGGTGTTTTGGGTATCCCTTCTACATTTGTTTCTGCTGGTAGAATGGATGTTTCAAACACGTCGAGAGTTATTAATTTTTTCATTCCGTTTATGCCGGATGCCTCGGTCTGCCGCTTCTCCTCAGCTGCTTTAGCTTTCACATTCCGTCTAAAATTTGATACAAATTCAAAATTATTTTAAATTTCTGAAAAATAAAATGTATAGGCATACTTGAAGTCCCTCCAATATTGCTTCCACTGCTCAGGACTTTTCAGTGCACCTCCCATTGCATTTAATTTTGTGGACAAATCTTGCCATTTTTGTTGTTGCGTATTCACACCCGCATCACATTCGAATCTAAAAGGTTATTCACAATAATTTCATAAAAACAAATACCTAAATAACATATAATTAGTTTACCTTTCATGGGCAAAATTTATATTTTCTTCTAGATATGATAGAAGTGCCCCTTTTTGCTCCGAGCTAGCACGTTTTCCTCGTGGAATAATAACCTTTAAATAAATAATTAATTTCCAATTTAATTTAATATAAATATTCATTTTGTAGCGTTGAGCAGTTTGTTAGAAGAAAAAAAAGGGAAACGTTCGTTTGTTTTTTTTTGGATGAATTGCTCGCCGTTACAAAGGTCATATATATCTTTATTGAAGATGGGAAGAAAAATACGGGTGGTCAGTTTAAATTTAATTGTCGAGTAGTAAAGAACCAAATTAAAAAAACAATAAAAAAAAAAACGACACACAAACAAGTGATATCATGTGCATACCGAAATACATTATTGTTGTTGCTAATAAACATTATTGGTATTGTTACAGACATTATGGTAGTTATCAAATTATCAATAAACCTTAGAATAATTAATTCTGGAAGGAATCCATATTGTTTATATCTAAAAAAAATTATGAAATTGTACGCATAAGTTACCTCATATGCTTTCACAGTAGTTTGTGTTTAATAATTATTATTTAAGATTGTTAACGGTATGATAAAATAATGTATTGTGATTAATTTGTGTTTTGAAAATTATCGCTCAAACAGTCAGCTAACAGTTAAGAAAAAAAAACTATAAATCTATTAATACTGAAGTGAAAAGTGTTAACAAGTTATTGTGAATCAACCTAATAATCTGGTAAAACAAATAGAACTTAATGTTTCAGTAACCGGTAAAAGTTTAAACCAGAGCGAAAAAAAAAATGCAATTAGGTATAATACCGGCCACTTCTAATAGTTGATAAAGAAAAGCAAGAATTTATTAGAAAAAACAATAGTGCAAATAACTGAAATTAGTGGTGAACAGGCCTGCGGTGGCTTTATATATTTTCATGTGCTTCGTATTAAAGTCAATTTATGTAAGAACCGTTAAAAGTCACTAGCGGTTTAATTAATCGATTACCAAACATATGATTATGATCGATATTTGAAGGGTGATACCAAGACCTCTACACTCAACATTTCCACAATGATCAGGCAGTGACGTCATTTAAATTATTCTATAAGATAAGATTTTTTTTATTTTTACTATTTGTATATTTTTTTTATTATTTATTTTTTTTTTATTTATTTTCATTCAAAAGGAAAACAGATTGTTAATTTTTTTTTGTCATATTACTAAGTGCGTACAAACCGTTTTTATGTTATGATTTCAGGTGGTTATAACGTTAGTCAATAATATTATTTTTTTTCTCTCGTTTCACTTCTAACGAATAATATTTATATATCGGAGTCAAGATTTTGAACAGTTTATAAAAACGGTTTGTAAAATTTGAAAACCGTATGTTTTCACACTAATATATTAACCCCTAGGATATTAGCTAAAATTGTACTGTATTTAATGTGGTTTTTTTCCGCTCATTATTGTTCTTAACTTAAAATCTTAACTGGTTGTTAAATTTATTAATTTTTTTTGTCTGTTTAAATAAACCAAAAAGTAAACATTATGTTTTATTGATGCAACCATTTGGTATTTAATTTTAGTTTTTTTTTCGTTATGATTGGTTCAAAATTTTTTTTTGTTTCGATATTCGCTTGTTTGACTTTCAGAATGAGATAAGCGGAAAGGCACAAGAGGATGGAACTTAGGTGAGTGAATAGTGGGTGAGTCTGGTGTAGTGTCCCTTCCCCTTTCCTGTCCTTTGTGTTTTTTTTCCTTCCTTTAGACGGTCTATCAAGACTAAGCTAAGTTCCAACAAACCCCACGCCAATAACCCTGAGTTATAGCCGGCTCATCATGACCGTGTTGGAACCTCTGGCTTAGTGAATTCTGATAACGATTTCCCAAAAGGTCTTCGTTACAGTGGCGCCCAACCTAATACGGCTTCTCCTTTCTTTTACATTTAGATTTTTTTTGTTTGATTAAATTCTCACCCATATGCGCATCTATTCCCATGTTAGCGTGTTGAAATGGATGTTAGTTTCATATATGGATGTTGTATTTTTTTTTTTCCTCCCTATTCCCCCCTGTCAATTTATTATTATTCATTTTTTTTTTCCCAGAACATCACTAGGTCTTATTCGATCGTACGACGTATTATTTCTGCTTAAGCGTGATTTTAATACCAGGTAACTTTCGATTGCAAGATGATTTGCTTATAATTAATTATATCGTTCACGCATTGTTTTCTCAAATGGATTTAGACTACGATGTCAGTTTTTGAACGTGATTATTAATACAATAAGCAGCAAGGTATATTAGAGAGCAATTGGTTCCAGCTAATGCTGTTTCGAGACTTTTGTCATAACTCGTATGTACCTGCATTTTGATTTTGTTTTTTTTCTGCTTGATTTGCATACCCTCTCCCATAATCCTTAAAATCTGCACCAGTGTATTTACTCAAAAAAAAAAAAAAAAAGGGTTCACTCACCGAAGGTTCCAGTCCTATGCCAATTGAAAAATATTTTTTTTTCGTAAATTAAAAACTTAAACGCGAAACGTATCGTCGCGCATTTAATTTGACTTTTTTTCTTCTCATCAATTATTTATATATTTGTTTAAATTACTATAGTTATTATTACTATTGTTTTTGTTTAGTTGTAGTGTCCTTATTCGGGTATTTTATGTGATAAAACTCTAAGGTCGTGAAAATTAGTTTAGAGATTAGTTTTTATTTATCGCACACGATTTATTTTGATTGGAATTCGAATAAGTGTCATTTGTTGATCGCATTAAGTTACTGTGTTTTTTATATATAATCACCATGAACGTCGAGCATCTGCAGTTTGACGAATTTCAAATCGAATGTGAGGTTCGGGAGTTGAAAGGGGCACCCATTGATTTATTAAAACGCTGCTAGAAGAAACGGAACATTCGGTACTCATCCCAGTTCGGCCGCATTCTGCTGCAAGGAAAAATCCTAAAAGAGAAATTATACGAATTAAAAATAAATTAAATGCTTTGTATACCCAAATGCAGGATGCTTTTAATCTTGACAATGAAGATGGGCAATCGCAACGTATACAGTTAGTTAGTCGGTTAAAGCATATCCAATGCAGTTTAAATAGATTAAGTTATTCTAAGTCAGTAGCTGCAGTTTTACCAGAAGTCAAGGATAAAACCCAAAAATTATTAGATATTTTAGATCGCATCATCAACGAGCAATCTTCTTTAGATGATTCCAAAAACGCGTTAAGTGAGGTTCAAGTAGACGATCCTCAAAGTGAAAATTCTTCTGATGAAGAAACTGTAAATCGAGTTAAATTTGTAACTGAAAACATTAAACCCGGATTAACGAATCTAGAACAAGATCAAATAAACTCAAGAAATCTAGTAGATATGTCTACTCCGAGCATTTCGCGATTATCTCATGATGGAAGAGATTTTGATAACCGACAGGAAATTGTTCCAACATCCGAATCTTCGCCAGCCACAAACAACGCCTTGCGGAATTCTAACACTCAGTCACACCGCCGATCTCGTGGCTCAAGCCCATTACCACTAGTCGATTTCGGTAGACCTTCCGTCTCACATAATAGTCAATTTAGCCATAAAGGCATATCTCCCGCGAAATGGAATATTCGATTTGATGGCTCTCCTACCGGAGAAAATATTAAGCGGTTTTTGTTCAAGGTTGAAAACTTAGCTGAAAACAATAATATTCCGTTCTTCCAAATGGTTACCGACCTTAATTATTTATTAAAAGATACTGCAGGAGATTATTATTGGACATTCATAGAACGAAATCCTGGGGCTACTTGGTCTCAACTTAAAATGGCCTTGATCAAACGTTTTCAAGACAGACGTAGTGATGATGAAATCAGATGGACGCTAGAAGCACGGAAACAAAAATCACGAGAATCTTTCAATGAATTTTACAGCGACATATTAAAAATAGCACTTCAGTGTGAGAATCCTCTAAGTGATAAGCAACTCATAAATATTATGCGTCGTAACATGAGAGCTGGATTACAGGATAAGTTGGTCGATCAGCAGTTTACCAGTATAGAAGAAATGGCACGTAGATGTATGGCGTACGAAGATACTTGGCAAAGAACCGGTTTTGTTCCCGAAATGTTATGCGCCAATCGCAAATACGTTTACGCAATCAACCATCAACCTCAAGGGGAAAATGAGGTAGAAACACAGTCAGATCCTAACTACGAGCGAGAATTATATGAAATTCAGCATACCCGGCATTCAAGTCCAACTACTTTGACTCAAACTATAGCTCATCCATCTTCCAATTATCGACGTGGGCCAGGTCGTCCTTATTGCTACGGATGCGGGGAACCTGGTATTTTGAAGTCGAATTGTCTCAGGTGTCGGAATCAAGAGGGAAACGATGGTCGGGGGTGGAGAACTGGCAATACTCCACTTCCCAAAACGCAAATTTCTACCAAAACTCAAACAGAGCAAAGATCAGTAGCCGAGGCGGCATCCAACACGGATCCCGAGTTGGAAACCAGGATAACCAATCGACAGAGGTAATTTTACCCCATTATATTACAAAACCGCTACCAGTACAAACCATAAACAGAGCGCCACGGCCCAGATCACTTAAATACTGGACAACTCGTCGTAACATTAAGACTTCTATTCTAGAAACCATAATTACCAATGATACTGATGGACGGCCATATGCCGATGTACTTATATTGAATAAACCATATTCTGGATTGCTAGACAGCGGAGCTAATATATCCGTCTTGGGGAAAGGTTGCGAAGAATTTCTAACAGATTCAAACGTGCATTTTCGACACATGCCTACTCGAGTAAAAACTGCTAACGGATCGTTTGAAATTATCTTAGGCCACATTACAGTTCCTATATCATTTGCAGGTCAAATTCACGATATAAAATTGCACCTCGCGCCGAATTTAAGCCAACAATTATACTTGGGAATGGATTTTTGGAAGTTGTTTGGTTTTAAAATCCACATACCCAAATTAAATCAAGCACCTACTTCCATAAGTGAACTAAATTCTATTCCAACCGGACCAGATAAATCGCAATTACAACACGACTTGTCTCCAGAACAACGCCTAACACTCCAACAGGCCATTCAAGAGTTTCCTTCGTTTGAAATATTGTGTCTCGGTAAAACCCATCTCATTTCTCATGTTATCGATGTGGGCAATACTAAGCCAATCAAGCAAAGACACTACGCGGTATCGCCGGCGAAAGAGAAAGAGATTTACGAGGAATTAGATCGCATGCTTGCACTTGGAGTGATCGAGGAAAGCTATAGTTCTTGGAGTAGTCCTGTTACGTTGGTACGAAAACCAAATGGTAAAGCTAGATTGTGCCTTGATGCCAGAAAAGTGAATGCGGTTACGGTGAAGGACGCTTATCCCCTTCCGCTCATTGATGGGTTGCTGGGGCGTCTCGACAAGACAAGATTTATTACAAGTCTTGACTTGGAGGATGCCTTTTGGCAAATACCTTTAGATGAGGGGTCGAGGGATAAGACGGCCTTCGCTGTTCCCGGACGACCGCTGTATCACTTTACCGTTATGCCCTTCGGGCTATGTAATGCGCCACAAACTATGTGTCGATTAATGCATCGCGTTATTCCGAATGAACTACATCATCAAGTTTTTGTCTATTTAGACGATCTGTTGATCACCTCTGCGACATTTGATGAACATATCCAGTTATTGATTAAAGTTGCAGATTTATTGAAGAGGGCCAAACTTACAATAAATATTGAAAAAAGCAAATTCATGCTTCGAGAAATTCGATATGTGGGGTACATTGTTGGTGATGGTATCATAAAAGTAGATCCAGAAAAAGTGTCTGCTATCACCGCCTATCCGGCGCCGAAAACCGTAAAACAGGTCCGCCGATTTTTAGGGATGGCTGGTTGGTACCGCCGGTTCATTCGAAATTTTTCGAACGTAGCTGCAGGTCTTACAAACCTATTAAAAAAAAATCGTAAGTTCATTTGGGATCAATCGGCACAAGACGCCTTTCTACACCTTAAGGAAGCTCTATCAACCTCTCCAGTGTTGTGTAACGCCGATTACAATCGACATTTTTTTATACAATGTGATGCCTCCACCACGGGAATTGGTGGAGTTTTATTTCAAAAAACCGATGAAGGAGTCGAACGACCTATTGCGTATGTGTCGGCAAAACTTAATGCCGCACAACGTCGATATTCCATTACAGAACTTGAGTGTTATGCCGCCGTTGTTTCACTGAAAAAATTTCGCCAATACGTCGAAGGATTTCCCTTTACGATTATTACAGCCCACGCGAGTCTCAAGTGGTTAATGGATCAACGGGATTTGTCCGGACGATTAGCGAGATGGAGTTTGAAGCTACAAGCTTTTGATTTTAAAATCGAGTATCGTAAAGGAAGTGAAAACGTAGTTCCAGATGCTTTATCACGGCAAACTGCAGAAGAGTTGAAGTTAAGCGAAGTCAGACAGGGTAACCCCGACATTTTTAAAGAGGCAGCTTTTAAAAGTAATACATATCTATCTCTATTAAATTCAATCATCGATCAACCAAAGATTAATCAGGCATTTCGAGTACTGGATGATATAATATATGTAAATATTGTAAATACACCATATTCGGCAGAAACCGATATTCCCGAGTGGAAGTTGTATATACCGCAGGAACTGGTTCCTAAATTAATTTTGGAAGCTCACAGTCCACCAATGGCTGCACATATGGGATTCAATAAAACGTTAGAGCTTTTGCGACGCTATTATTTTTGGCCAAACATGAGTCGTGATGTATTGGAATTTGTTAACTCATGCACAATATGTAAAACCTCGAAAGCCCCTAACTACTCAACTCGTCCATTTATGGGATCTTATAGTGAAATCGATCGATCATGGCAGAAATTGTTTATAGATTTCATAGGACCCTATCCACGTTCATCGTCCGGAAATAGTTATTTGTTCATAGTCTTGGATCAATATTCCCGTTTTGTTCTGTTAGAACCAATGAGAGATGCAAATACAAAAAACGTGATTAAATACCTTGATCGAATTTTCCAATTATTTTCGGTGCCTGAAGTCATATTCAGTGACAATGGTAAACAATTTCTTTCCAAAGCATTTGAAGATTTCTTAAGTAAATATGGCATAAAACATCTGTTAACTCCAAAATATTCCCCCCAGGGCAATGCTTCAGAAAGGGTCAATCGTTCCCTAATTGCGGCTATACGTTCATATGTCAAAGATGAACATCGAAATTGGGATTGTCACATTCATGAGATCAGTTCCGCTTTACGCAATACGGTCCACCAGAGTACTAAATTCTCACCCTACTACCTAGTTTTCGGTCAACATTTTATAGGTCATGGCTCGTATTACGAGATGCTTCGTAAACTAAATGGAATATCGGGTAAGGATATTGCAATCTCGAATACTGACCGACTCTCTTTGGCGCAAAATAACGTTTTGAGAAATCTTAAAGATTCGTACAATAGAAACACGCATAATAATAATCTCCGCAGTCGTCAACGTGATTTCAAGATTGGTCAAACCGTTTATGCTCGAAATTTTGTTCAAAGCAACAAAGCGCAAAAATTTAATGCAAAATTGGCACCAAAGTTTATCGAATCAAAAATAATTAAAAGTGTTGGTACTGTAGCTTTCGAATTAGCAGACAAAAATGGAAAATCCTTAGGGGTTTATCACATAAAGGATATTAAAACTTAACAAATTGTTTTTTATTAGCCCGGCTTAATTATTGAGACCTCTTCTCTTGGGTGTGGAACGTCCCCACGATTTGTAGCGTTGAGCAGTTTGTTAGAAGAAAAAAAAAAGGGAAACGTTCGTTTGGTTTTTTTTGGATGAATTGCTCGCCGTTACAAAGGTCATATATATCTTTATTGAAGATGGGAAGAAAAATACGGGTGGTCAGTTTAAATTTAATTGTCGAGTAGTAAAGAACCAAATTAAAAAAACAATAAAAAAAAAAACGACACACAAACAAGTGATATCATGTGCATACCGAAATACATTATTGTTGTTGCTAATAAACATTATTGGTATTGTTACAGACATTATGGTAGTTATCAAATTATCAATAAACCTTAGAATAATTAATTCTGGAAGGAATCCATATTGTTTATATCTAAAAAAAATTATGAAATTGTACGCATAAGTTACCTCATATGCTTTCACAGTAGTTTGTGTTTAATAATTATTATTTAAGATTGTTAACGGTATGATAAAATAATGTATTGTGATTAATTTGTGTTTTGAAAATTATCGCTCAAACAGTCAGCTAACAGTTAAGAAAAAAAAAAACTATAAATCTATTAATACTGAAGTGAAAAGTGTTAACAAGTTATTGTGAATCAACCTAATAATCTGGTAAAACAAATAGAACTTAATGTTTCAGTAACCGGTAAAAGTTTAAACCAGAGCGAAAAAAAAAATGCAATTAGGTATAATACCGGCCACTTCTAATAGTTGATAAAGAAAAGCAAGAATTTATTAGAAAAAACAATAGTGCAAATAACTGAAATTAGTGGTGAACAGGCTTGCGGTGGCTTTATATATTTTCATGTGCTTCGTATTAAAGTCAATTTATGTAAGAACCGTTAAAAGTCACTAGCGGTTTAATTAATCGATTACCAAACATATGATTATGATCGATATTTGAAGGGTGATACCAAGACCTCTACACTCAACATTTCCACAATGATCAGGCAGTGACGTCATTTAAATTATTCTATAAGATAAGATTTTTTTTATTTTTACTATTTGTATATTTTTTTTATTATTTATTTTTTTTTTATTTATTTTCATTCAAAAGGAAAACAGATTGTTAATTTTTTTTTGTCATATTACTAAGTGCGTACAAACCGTTTTTATGTTATGATTTCAGGTGGTTATAACGTTAGTCAATAATATTATTTTTTTTCTCTCGTTTCACTTCTAACGAATAATATTTATATATCGGAGTCAAGATTTTGAACAGTTTATAAAAACGGTTTGTAAAATTTGAAAACCGTATGTTTTCACACTAATATATTAACCCCTAGGATATTAGCTAAAATTGTACTGTATTTAATGTGGTTTTTTTCCGCTCATTATTGTTCTTAACTTAAAATCTTAACTGGTTGTTAAATTTATTAATTTTTTTTGTCTGTTTAAATAAACCAAAAAGTAAACATTATGTTTTATTGATGCAACCATTTGGTATTTAATTTTAGTTTTTTTTTCGTTATGATTGGTTCAAAATTTTTTTTTGTTTCGATATTCGCTTGTTTGACTTTCAGAATGAGATAAGCGGAAAGGCACAAGAGGATGGAACTTAGGTGAGTGAATAGTGGGTGAGTCTGGTGTAGTGTCCCTTCCCCTTTCCTGTCCTTTGTGTTTTTTTTTCCTTCCTTTAGACGGTCTATCAAGACTAAGCTAAGTTCCAACAAACCCCACGCCAATAACCCTGAGTTATAGCCGGCTCATCATGACAGTGTTGGAACCTCTGGCTTAGTGAATTCTGATAACGATTTCCCAAAAGGTCTTCGTTATAATTTTAAAATACTTACTTCTCGGTGTTCATTTTATGTAATATTGTATATATTTATTTATTAAATTTAAATAAATTATTCGTTATTCTATATGAATACTAATAATGATTGTAGCTGAGAAAACTTATAACACAAGACAAATTGTATGTGTAAATTTTTGACGTTTCTTAGCTTGCTTATTTATCAATATATCTTGCTTAACAAGTATAGAATACCGATTAGGCACAAGCATGCGTAAAATGCTCATTATCACGTTTTCACATTATCTTATTTGTTACAGAATTAGGGCCCTGGATGTTGATTCTCTAAAAAATAAGGTCGCACGTGACAAAGAATAGTGGCACAACTCAAAATTTGAAATTTTTCAGGAGAGCAAAAGAAAAAATGCTAATTTCGATTTTACTACACAATTGCCTATGGGCGTCAAAAAAAAGAAGATCGGAAAACCAAGCCGTCGCTCGCTTTGTAAATATGATAAAGTAAATATGAAAACGCCATTATGTCAGGTTATGAAATCGATCATTGCGCATCTTTTTGACGAATTATCTCAAAAACTGAATTTTTTGAGTTGTGTCACTTTTATAAGTCATGTGCGATGTGTTAAGCTCAGTATGCAGCTCGAGCTAAGATACATTTTAGCGCGGTCTCCACAAGTCTCCATTTAGATACATATAAATCGTCAAGCTAAAAATTTGTCTAGAGATAAATTTTGTTGACTTTGTTTGACTTTTATTCGTTTGTTTTTGAATGAAGTTTCTGTCCAAATAATCCTCTAAATACTCGACTTCGTAATGTTGGTCGGCCATTTTGACTTCTGTCTTCTTTATATAAAAATAAATTAATGTGACTTCGTGGCTACTTCGATTATAAAATGAATCAAAATTCAAAACCGTCAAAATTTATCTTCAAATTATTGTCCTTGTGAGATAAATTGCGGCTAAAATGTTTGGAGAATTTATAGTGGTGCAATCTAGATTTGAATGAAACAACTGATCTTTTCTCAAATTTTTCACGCAAAGGTGCGTACCGCTCAGCGAAATTTCATCTAAAATAAATTATTTTATTTAGCTAAATTTTACGTCAAATTTGTATGGAAAATTTATCTTAGCGCGAGCTGCATACTGAGCTTGAACGTGAAAACTTGTAAAAAGCAAAGCTTACTTTTATGAGTTTGAAATTTTTCGAGAGGACTACCTTAAAATAATATCGAGAAATTGCAAACTCATAAAAGTAAGCTTTGCTTTTTCCAAATTTTCACGTTTACACATTATCTTTAGAGAATCAGGGCACAGTAAGGAAATGCCTCATTTTGTGTCACGAGTGGGATATTTGCGAAACGAGAGAAGCGAGCTGTGCAAAATCACACAAGTTACAAAAAATGATATTTCCCAACGTCTTAACCCTTAAATACCCATTGTATCTAAAAAGATACAACTATATTTTTCAATCATATTTAAGGGTAAATCACCAAAATTAGAGCGTAAATCTTTTTTTACTATTAATTACACTTCATTCTATCAATATATGCCATTTCCTTTGTTAGAATTATTTTTTTCTCGAAAGTGTTTGCAGTATATTGTGTATTTTAGTGTTTCTAATATTAAATTCAAAACGTTCTTTTTGTGTGATAGAATAATAATAATAAAATAAAATTAAAATTGATAAAAAATTCTGGTAAGTGTAATTGTGTAAGATTTTTTCTAATTTTATTTTAAACATTAAATTATTGAATTTTGAGAAAGTCTTTGGATGGTTAAATTCCAAATGAAATTTAAAATTGTTTGGAAATCAAGTAGGCACAAACTTGGTAGGTAACAAAATTGAAAAATATTAGCAATTATATGCTGAGATATTTGGTATAACTGGCTAATAAGGAGGTCTTGACTTTTTTTCGTTTGGGTATTTTACCAAGTTATGACGTGTCAAATACTTTTAATATTGAAAACAGTATTAAAAGAACATAAATCTTTATACATTTATGTACTTATGTATATTAAATTATTAACCCATTTTTCTTTTCTTCTACACACAATGTAAACACGAAAATTACTTTAGATACTTAGCCATTAGAAAAACTGGAAAGTTGGAGTTTTGCGGGGCCCTCCGTTAAATCCGCCACTGGTCGAAATGTACGTCAAAATCGAAGCCGAGCGTCTCACTTTCATTCGATTGAACCAAGGCAAACTGCGTTCGGAGGAGTATATTTATTTACGCGATGCAATCAGCACCGAAGGAGATGCAACTAATGTTGGTCGATGGCATATTCTACCAGCGACGTACATTGGCAGCCCGCATCATATGCTTGAATATGCGCAAGATGCAATGACATATGTTCGTCATTACGGTCGTCCTAATCTATTCATCACCTTTACGTGCAATCCGAAATGGATAGAAATTGTTCAACTGCTGCTCCCCGGACAAACATCAAGTGATCGGCACGACATCACAGCATGTGTCTTCAAACAAAAAATCCGATCGCTGATGAGCTACATACTACATTACTAAGCATCGCGTCTTTGGGGATACTCGATGCTGGATGTATGCCATTGAATGGCAAAAACGAGGCTTGCTGCATGCACACATTCTTATTTGGTTAGTCGAAAAAATTCGACCAGACCAAATAGATGACATCATATGTGCAGAAATTCCTGATCCCGAAACCGATCCAGACCTGCATAATGTTGTAATTATGAACATGATTCAAGGTCCGTGTGGCGACATTAACCCTCAATCACCGTGCATTTTTGACGGCAAGTGTTCCAAGCGTTATCCACGAAATTTGACAACGCTGACTATCACTGGCAACGATGTTTATCCACTGTATCGGCGTCGAACACCCGATGAAAACGGTAGAACTATCACAACGAAAGTGAAAAGAAAAGATTTCGTGGTTGACAACTCTTGGATTGTTCCGTATTCGCCACTTCTTTCCAAAACATTCAAGGCGCATTGTAACGTGGAGTATTGCAATTCAGTGATGTCTATCAAATACATCTGCATATATGTCACATATGGATATATGTCACGCACTATCAAGATATGTGAGCTGCAATGAGGCGATTTGGCGTATATTCTCATTCCCAATTCATGAACGTCATCCCACTGTTGTACATTTGGCGGTGCATCTGGAGAATGGACAACGAGTTTATTTCAACGCATGGAATGTTGCTCAACGTGCTGAAATACCTCCAGCGACAACATTGACCAGTTTCTTTTCGATTTGCCAAAGTGATCCGTTTGCACGAACGTTGATCTACTCTGAAATGCCACGTTATTACACTTGGAACGCTTCATCAAAGAAATTTCAACGTCAGAAGCAAGGCGATGCAGTTACTGATCATCCGGATGTGCGTTCTACTGATGATCTGATGACGAATGCTTCTACTTGCGGTTGTTGCTGGTGAATGTTCGTGGGCTGACATCATTTGAATCACTTCGAACTGTCGATGGTGTAGTGTGCCCAACATTTCGTGCTGCATGCCAACAGCTCAATTTGCTTGAAAACCATACTCATAGGGACATGACAATCGCTGAAGCAATTGTTTCTGCATATCCAAGTCAGATACGCACATTATTTGCTATCATTATTTCGACATGCTTTTAATCGAATCCACGTGAACTTTGGAACAAGTACAAGGATGACATGTCAGAAGACATTTTACATCGAATTCGTGTCAGTTCAGGGAATCCCGATCTCGAGGTGAATGAGGAGATACATAACCAGGCTTTGCTTTTAATCGAAGACATGTGTTACCTCATGTGCGGCAATTTGTTAGTCAAGTTAGGAATGCCAACGCCATATCGTGGAATGAACGACGCTTGCAATCGAGAATTGGAACGTGAACGTGAATACGATCGAGATGCGTTCAACCAATCAGTTCAAACGAATGTACCACTGTTGAACCCCCAACAGAAAGAACTGTACGATACGTTAATGAAGGCAATTGATGATGGAAATGGTGGCTTATTTTTCCTCGATGCGCCCGGTGGAACTGGTAAGACATTCCTCATGTCATTGATTTTGGCCACTGTTCGCGCGAGATCCGAAATTGATGTAGCAGTTGCTTCTTCTGGGATAGCGGCCACGTGGCTAGAAGGATGCCGAACGGCTCATTCAGCGTTTAAATTGCCGTTAAACCTTCAAACGACTGAAAAACCGACATGCAACATTGCGAAACAGTCAGCAATAGCCAAAGTTTTGGTAGCAAGTAGAATCATCATCTGGGATGAATGCACAATAGCGCACAAACGCGCATTGGAAGCACTCAATCGAACTATGAAATATCTGCGCAATGACTCAAGATGTTTTGGAGGCGCAATGATTCTACTGTCTGGCGATTTCCGTCAAACACTACCAGTCATTCCAAGATCTACCGCTGCCGATGAAATAAACGCTTGTCTCAAATCATCGACTCTGTGGCGCTATGTGAAGAAACTTCTGCTGACGACAAACATGCGTGTTGCATTGTTAAATAATCCATCTGCCGAAGATTTCTCCAAGCAATTGCTGACTATCGGTAATGGCCGTCTTCCTGTCGACGAATCGAACGGATTGATTTCGTTTCCGCCAAACTTTTGCGATTTCGTCTCAACGAAGGGCGAGCTCATCAACAAAGTGTTCCCGAACATCATTGCTAACCACAAAAATCACAATTGGTTGAGTGAACGAGTAATTCTTGCTGCAAAAAACAAAGATGTTGATAACTTGAACTTCGTAATTCAAAATCAGATCGTTGGTCCATTGCATTCCTTCAAATCTATCGACTGTGTAACAAACGAAGACGAAACAACCAACTATCCAACTGAATTTTTAAACTCATTGGATCTGCCTGGCTTACCACCTCCCAATTTACAACTGAAGGTTGGATCAGTAGTTATCATACTTCGAAATCTGAACCAACCAAAACTATGTAACGGAACGCGTTTGGTGATAAGAAAACTCATGGACAATGTGATTCACGCGCGACGATACTCAAAGGAAAGTTCAAAGGTAAGGAAGTTCTCATTCCGAGAATTCCGATGATCCCAACCGATATGCCATTCGAGTTTAAACGAATTCAATTTCCGATTCATCACGATCAACAAATCACAAGGCCAATCCTTGAGTGTTTGTGGGCTAAATCTAGAAAATGAATGTTTCTCTCACGGTCAATTATATGTAGCATGTTCACGTGTCGGCAAACCATCCGCTTTGTTTGTTCTCCCACCTGACAACAAAACGAGAAATGTCGTATATCACAACGTGCTTCAATGAAGGGAATCGACCCGAGCGCAACCAGCAAATAATTTAATAGAATGTAGTGCAACAATGCTACACGAATCATTTCGATTCACTTCAATAAAGCAAATGCCTTTTTGCCACGTGAATTACATTCATTTCAAAGAAATTAAAATACATTTCATTTAATTTTTGTACATTTATTGAATTCATTTTTAATATTCATTTTGGCTTAATAAAAATTTGAATTTAATTCAGCTAATATCTTAACACAACATTTATTAATTTTGAGGCGGTACGAATTTCGCCGAGTCAGCTAGTATTCGATAATTCATAGTAACATTGAGAAAAATGCGCAAAATATTCGAAACTCTGCCAGGGCCTATATTTTTCTAATTCGGTCAAAAAAAGTCACCGACTTTCTAGTAAAGTCATTTCAATCGAAAATTAAAATTCCTTTATACTAACGCCACCGGCGATTTTTACGGTAAATTTCAAGAATACGGGCCCTGAACCATCTGTGGTTCTATGAAAGCTACAAAATTTGACGATTGACCCCTGTATTTCTAAATATTAGAGCTTCTTAGCGAATATGAAAAATTAATTTTTTTTCACATTCTTTTGTTTGAGATGGTAGCGACGGTAAGTTAAATTGCGAGAAACGGTTATTTGTGCACCAAGTAGCAGTAAGTATTTATTCCTTTTTAAGGTTGCAATTTGTAGTCCGAGGCGAAGCCGAATAAACGCTTGACAGAAGCGAAAGGAAATGCCTACTAAATGTCAGCAAAATTATTTCTTCTGACAATGAATACAGATAAAAAAAAGGCAATAATACTAATTTGTATCACTCTATAGATTCTATCCAAATACATTGCAATTTTAAAAATGGTCTAGCTAGTTTTCTTCACTTCTAATATGTTTTGAAAGGAAATCACTAAAACTTATTATTTATGGTAGTGTGGCACTTTATTAATCAAATGAGAATAATATTTTCTACAATAGAAGAATATTAATAATTATGTAAATCTTTTCATTATCTTTTGTTAACGAATTTTTTAAACAGTTATTATAAGCTTATTTTAAAACTAAAACAGAATTTAAACAAAAGGGACGTATTGCAAAATATGAGCTACACATTTTAAATAAGAAATAAATTTTACTCCTAATGAATATTGGAGCAAAGAAACTTGTTGTTGTATTTTTAATTTTAACAAAACTAATAAATAAATTTCTACTCATATTTGAATAATCAATTAATAATTTTCATTAACAATTTTCAATAAATTCTAAAATTAACATTAGATAAGAATATGTAGCTTTAAGTACTTGCATACATGTTTCAACATTCAATTTTGCAAACTTTCCAACTTCCAGTTCTGGTGCTTGTTGAGCATTCATTAATAAAAAGATAAAGTTCTTTTGCAAAGTAACTGGCAGTAAATGCCAATTGCAGTTATAAAATATATTGCAAATAATTTCATTTTGAAATTGTATAACGGTTCCCAGTACACAATACTCAAGTAGTTGAAAAAATGCTGCTAATGCAAGAAATGGCCCAATAATCCATTTGTCCTGTAAAATATTCGAATATGACAGAGTTTTATAAATAAATTGAATTTAAACTTACCCAAACAATTAGAAAAAGTGAAAGTGTTAATAATCCTTCACTGGTTGCAATTTGAACTAAACAATTTGCTGAGTAATTTGTTTGGATTTCCAAAATATACCTGTTGTTTGAAAAATAAAATATAATAGACTAGGTGTGATGGCCAGACAATAAATATATTTACAGTAAATATTGTTGATGAAGTTTTACGCATTCTGTCAATTTATTTTTTAATAATATATACAAATGAGGTTCACCAGAAATTAGCATGTTATTCAAATCTTCAAAGTTGAGATTAATCGACGCTACAAAAGTAGTCGAATGTAGAACAAACATAAAAAAAACCATATCCGCAAACAAAACTCCAAAATATCCAAACAACATAAATAAAATCTGATGAAACATGTTAATTAAAAAACCAACTGGATGGTTCACGTCTATGAAAGGAATATGAACTGGAATAATTGTAGTTTTAACACCATAATAATAATAAATAAAAACGGGTAGGATTGTGTAACTGCACATAACACTAGCGTACGCCATCATTAATACTTTGAACATAGTTATGCAGCGTGAAATGCATAATTTTAGCTTAGGTTGATATCTAGCTTCATTTTGATGCATTTCATGTATTGCATATATCGTGTTAAAACAAGCCCGAATATTGGAATGACGACCTACCACAGCATATAATTTATGAAGGCCCTGCAATTAGATTAAAAATTACTGATTTAATATTTTATGTAATGACGAATGTTTTACCTGGCATGTCAATGTAGTAATATTCAGACCTTCAAGCAATATACTCAATGGATAATTTTTAAAAACCATAAACGCAAATGATATAACCACAAGTGAACCTAGACTTGTCAAGATAGAAGATCTCACTCCGAATTTATAATTTGGGTCAAACACGTCCACTCCTATGATTTTTCCTATTTTTCTCATAGGCTTGAGAAACTTTTGAAATAAAATTAAACTGCTTTGTTTCGTCATTACAAATTTGAATGTAATATCTAATATGCAATTACGTTTAAACAAACAGTGAGTATAATTTTTGTTCCTTATATAGTAAATTGAAATTTTTCATTATCATTGGAAATGGGTAGTAATTAAATATCAAGGATGTTTTTGTTATTGTGATAAACAAACCACCCTATGTGGTGAAATGAAAAATTAAAAAAAAAATAACAAATATGATTTCCTGTCAAAAGTAGAATAATTTGAAGAACTGTTATTTATTCATGAAAAATAAAATAGGCTTCACAGTTTATTATTATTACAAAAATGCGAAAATATTCATAAATATTTGAAAGCTATGTATGTATATGTAGATAACCATTGGACATAATAAAAGAATTTTCCCATCGTCTTACCTAAAAAAATGGAGGTATGGCCAACACACGACTTTCTTTTCCGAACCTTACAAATGGATTCTTTAGCAATTTTTTGTTTTTGAAACATTTTGTATTGAATAGTTTATCTGTAAAGCCTGTTCGACTGTGATTTTGGGCTGTAGAGTGGATACAGAAAGACCGACAGACAGACACCACTTCAAACCCAATTTTATGGACTCAAGAGACGTTAAAACAGCTAAATCTCCAAAAATCTCAATGCCAAAAATTTTCATGATTACTATACTTTATTTTACTAACGTAAAAAAAGTAAAACGTGTCAATCAAAAACTGTCTTTAATATTTCATAAATATTGGATAAAAGTATTCAAAATTAATAATTAAACAAAATATGAATTAATTTGCTCAAACTTCTGTTATTTATTTATTTATTAGCCAACAGTACCATTGTACATCTGGTATTTATAAAAAAGGAAACATGAAATCAATACAAATTATATAATTCAAATTAGCTTAATAAAAATTTCTTAACAACACTTTTAAAATCGTTTCTAGACAAATTAAAATCGAACACAGCAGAAACATTATTAAATATACGACTTGAATTAAAGATTGGATCCGACATACCAAAATTCGACCGATGGAAGCGGAGACAAAATCTCAAGGCGTTGATGCCTGAGTGATTGCATGGGAGTGCGTAATGAATATAATGACATTAGTTGTGAACTATCAATTCGGCCCATTATAATGTCGCGCGCGAAAAGTACGCATAAAACTTGCCTACGGATGGACAATAGTTCAATATTCAGTAACAGGCAACGGCCTAAATATGGCGATATCACATACCAGAGAGCGTTTGCCTCCCGAAGGAGTCGCCTTAAGGCAAACATCAAAAACCGCTTCTGAATTGATTGTACACGGCTAGAAGAATTGTTATAGTACGGATTCTAGACAATTGAGGCATATGCCAAGTGCGAACGAACCAATAACACAAAGAGGACTTTTAGAGTATACGGGTCATGAAAATCTTTTGAGAAACGGAATAAAAACCCTAACATTGAGTTAGCCTTGCTGATATACATATATGTCAATCTCGTCTATAAACGATAAATTTCGAGAAAATAAGACACCTACATTTATAAAAGAATGGACCCGATCAATCACAACTCCATTTAAAAGTAAGCTACATATTATCACAGCCATTTCGTCTTCTTGGAAAGTTCATAACTTTACATTTTAAAACGTTTAGGCAAAGCTTATTTAAGTTACATTATTCACAGAAAATATTTAATTCCTGTTATAGATTTAACAGATCGCCCTAATTTTTAATCTTGCAAAATACTTTTACATCATCAGCATAAATGAAATATTCACAATGTTTGAAGCACCGATAGTCTATGAATGTAATAAATAAAAGAGGCCCTAGATGGCCCCCCTTGTGGGACACCAGACAAAACATTTATATTTTTAGATAAAATACTATTTAAAAGAACTTTTTGAGTACGCTTCGTTAAATATGACAAAATCCAAACAATTGTTGGAATAACAATGTGTGTTTACAAAAATGTTTCAATATTCACACAATATTGAATTTAGTTTAAAAATAAAATTAAATATGGAAAAACTTACATTGAAGAAAAATTCAAAATGTTGCATGCAGGGAACAACAAATGTACTTGAAAGAGAATCTAGAAATAATTTCAAACATCTTTATACTTTATTTATTATATAACAGTATTCAAAATTAAAAAAAATTAGGGTCTCTCCGACTCCTTGAATGACATTTTTCCCACAAATATTTGACAACAATTTTCCGTTATTTTGATCAAGATCCTTAAAAGATGTCACGGGTTATCTTAAATTTGAATCCTGTCCCAATATCACAATTGGTCATAAGAATATAAATCTTCAACTCTCAATTCGGTAAATCACAGACTCACAACTTATGTCAGGTTTTTTAAAACTGAAACCATTTTTCATCTGCGACCTTTAACAATTAGATCGAGTGATACATCTCAAGCATACTATAGAAAATCTGTGAGAACTCTCTATTCAGAGAGATCTACAATGTTAATATTTATTTTCTCAGAAGATGTTTTGCGTTTGTTCAGATCACAACATTACATGGCTGATATATTTCTTATTGGCTGATATAATTATTTATTCAGTGCCATAGTCTGGACGAAGCCTCACCGTGGATCATTCAAAAATGCAAAAAAAACTAAACCAAATCAATAATACAAAATCAGAATTAACGTCAATTTTCTTTTGTGACCAATAGCCCATCTCCTTTTCACGTAGCATTTCATTTTCTATATCTTCTCTACCGCCTATTGCCTCAACCATCTCCTCTGTAATAGCGTGATTATATTTTAAATGCCGTCCCGTAGTAATTTGCCATTAAGATTTATATATGACCTTTAACATCAAGAGAATACTCAGAAATAACACCTTTAAGGTCGATTTTATTAAATCAAATCACAAATAATATATCGAGCAATATGTCGTTGAAATTTCAATTAATAAAATGTGGTTCAGTTCAGCCTTGTCACACCATGTATACAGCGCATTGCAACACTGCAACAATTGAGAGTTCCCACTATGTTGCATCAATTGTGGTTTTATATCTATGTATAAGTAACATTTTATTATAAGCTTACTAGATGAACGAAATTTTAACTATTTTGATTGGTTCTTTTGTTTGTGTTAGTGAGTCGCAATTCGTTCACCCAAGGCCTTATATATACAGGCCTGATTGTACACGAAAAAATATTCAATGAGCTTTCGATATGGGTACTCATTTGTCTATTTTATATGGCAAATGCATATTTTGAGTGATAAAATCATGACATAAAATATGAGTAATTTTAATGTTTGTTGAATTTAAATAAGTACTTGTATTTTAAACCATTTGTCATTTTAATTTCGAAGAATGAATCAACCTCGAAATTAAAAAAATAATTAAATAAAAATAGTCCCTTTATCATATTTTATAGAAAAAGTTTCATTTTAATTGTGCTGCCAGATGCATAAATGTACAAAAAAAAAATTAAAACAGCGATCGCTGAAAAAAATGCTGAATATTCCTCAGCAATAATGAAATGTCAAATTTTTGTTTTGGTTTTTTATTGTGTTTAGATTTTTATATTAATTTTTTTTTATATCGAATACTCGTATCCACGTATTGCTCGTATGTACACAATTAAATTTAAATAAAACAAAAACTTTATTGGAAATAATATGTACATTAATATTTTATTGTACAATATAAAAGAAAAATTAATTTAAAAATCTAAACACAACAAAAAACCAAAACAAAAATTTGACATTTTGACATTTCATTATTGCTGAGGAATATAAGATACGGACTAAAATCGAAAAGTAATATATGCATCTCAATAACCTCAGAATTTGAGGAAAAATTAGAGGAATTAAAAGAAGAACGGCGCAAGGCGGAAGCAAACGAAGCAAAACGTTTAAACTAGCTACTAGCAACCGTAGGTGCCAAAACGTCTTACCGTGAACCCCCCGAGTTTTAGTCGTAGATATCTGGAGTGGAATCCATTTATTGGCATGTTTAATGCCATGCCATTATTCACCATACAAAGATTCAGTACCTTAGATTGTCACTTGGTGGTATCGCAGCTAGTGCCATAGCGCCTATCGCACTAGTATGAAGTCGCCCGAAAAATTCTTAAGGATAGATTCGACAAATCAAATTTCATTTGTGACATGTCCATGAGTTGCTAGAATTTGTTGATCATTCGATCGCGTCTTCACTAGACGCTCTCAAGCGACTAGTAAAGCAGTGGAACGACCTGATTGCATACGAAATGAGATGAAAACTGAATGCAGACACAAAAACAATTAGAAAATTGCTGCCCCGACAACCCACTTACCAACGATGGACGACCTCTGCATTTTCTCAGAACTAACTTACTATTTCGACAACTTCAAAGTTTCATTGTGTACATTGTCAAGCTACAAATAAGAACGCCTCGAGTAATTCAGTTATTAAAAATTGTGAGAAACAAACCAACAATGGAGCCATTTCATCATCATTTATCTATTTGGCTAAACTGGACATCCTGTTCTGGGAAGAGAATTGTTAGACTCAAGCTCACAAATAAATTTTATGACTGACTTATTTTCAGCTCTACTATAATTACCACGACGCAAAGAACCAATAAAATTCATGGAATTGTCGCCCACGCCGTTGTATTTCTCTCCAGCAAAACAATTATCGTGAAATAAAACACTACTAATTTGTACACCGCTTTGGACGTTCAAGTGTTACCGAAGATCTCATGCTATCAGCCAATCTGTACAATCAATAATATCGGATCGTGGAGAATTCCATCAAATATCCAACTGGCTAATCGCGAATTATTCAAACAAGAGACATTAATTTACTCTTTGGCGCAGATATCTATATCAACAGTTACTCTCCGTTGGTCAAATCTAGATGGCTGACCAGTTATTGGACGCAATTACTCGATGTTTAAGAATAAGTACAGCACACTAGGCCAGATGGAACCTCGAGTTGTGCAGAATGACCTATTCTAAATTTTAGTTGACTTTCGGTCACATGCATCGCTTTCGTCAAGTCCGAATTCACGAATACGTCCAGACATTCCAACTCATCTTGTAGATGAACTCACCAGCGAACGTCTTCAGCACCATTTTGTGCAACTAGATGCCTTAAACAGCTAGCACTTGTTCATGAAGGCACTTTACCTGTCACCACCGAAGTACTAGAGGCAGATGTCTACGTAGATGATTTACTCAAAGCAAATTCCATTGCTGCTGCAACAACTGAAATTTACAATTTCAAACATACTTCAGTCTGCTGGTAGAGGTAAAACAGTCTCGATTTTGCGAAAACTGCTAATGCAATCACTATGGCAGCATTGAGATCAATCATCACCACAAACATCAACGTATTGGCAAACGCTTCGATAAAGTATGAAGTTACTTAACAATTTTAACATCGATCGTCACCTATTCAGTTCAGTCAAGTCACACAGTATATCTAGATACACGGTGAGTGAGCGCACTTATGGGGCAGTTATTCACCATAGAAGTTCATTACCTATGGTGGTCTGGTCTTCGTTAAGCTATTTTGCTCAAAATCCCGCATAGCTTCATTACAAAGGACAACTCTACCTCGACTAGAATTGTGTGCAGCAGTCCTCCTAATTCCACTAGTGCACATAATTCTTGGACAAACGCATGGGCAAAATTCTGCCCATCTAAACGGAAAACATTCATCTAGAAACGTATCACTGCCGTGCAAGAAAAATGGATGCATGTACTGACCGAGTGTGATCCAGTAGATCTAATTTCTCGAGGAGTAAAAATCGAAAATTTATTCAACTCATGGACTTATAAACCTTCATTCCTCTTAAATAAATCTTCGTGTTGGCCGACGCTCCGTGCAGAATTTCCTCTACCTAAGAATTCGTTCGAGATGAAGAACCCGACACCAGTCGCGGTATTCTTCGACAAGTCTTTGCATATATGTTACACCTAAGGTCCAGCCGAAGTTGAAAATGAGCGGGCCGCTTAAGCTGGAAGAATTGGATCGAGCACTTCATACGATCATCAGAATTGTACAGAGAGACGCTTTTCCTGAAGAGTACAGTGGGTTGCGAAAAGCAAATTTTGTCGTAAGGCAACCCCATTTCTGCTCATTATCGCTATTTTTAGATACTCATCACATCATTCGTGTTGGGAGAATTTTCAACATACCAAATATGCATCAATTTATACTAACATTACTTTATAGGAAATTGCTATGTTGGTCCACGAGCGTCATTAGCCGCCGGTCGCCAGTTTTATTGGCTATTCTACGGTACAACCGTGTGCAAGAAGTTTGATAGAGAAAGCAAGGAATGCTTTCGTGCCCGACAGATTCCGATGACATAATTAATGGGAGATTTACCGCCAGAACGGTCAATTTGCAGCTTCACCGTTCTCTTTAGACTTTGCTGAACCATTTTTTTTTCTCTGATAACGGCACGAATTTTGTGGGTTCTAATTCAGAGTTGCGTGAGCTGTATGAATTGCACACATCTGAACATTTAAAGAAACAGTTGCTACACCTTAGTTTGGTGGCCTTCATTAGCTATGAGCAACTGATTACGTTGCAAAGGTTTCTTCTCTGCACCTTGTATTAATCGAAATGTCGATTAATAAAATTGCTCGGTTAATCGATACAAAATTGCGATAACAAAACTAGTCTTAACAACAAGGTGACTGATGTTTGCAAGTTCTTGAAACATAAAATATTTTTGATATTTGGGGTATCGATGGAGCGATTTCCAGCGTTTGTGTTCTATAAACGAGCAATACGTGGATACGAGTATTCGATATAAAAAAAAATTAATTTAAAAATCTAAACACAATAAAAAACCAAAACAAAAATTGGACATTTCATTATTGCTGAGGAATATTCAGCATTTTTTTCAGCGATCGCTGTTTTAATTTTTTTTTTTGTACATTTATGCATCTGGCAGCACAATTAAAATGAAACTTTTTCTATAAAATATGATAAAAGGACTATTTTTATTTAATTATTTTTTTAATTTCGAGGTTGATTCATTCTTCGAAATTAAAATGACAAATGGTTTAAAATACAAGTAATTTTTTAAATTCAACAAACATTAAAATTACTCATATTTTATATCATGATTTTATCACTCAAAATATGCATTTGCCATATAAAATAGATAAATGAGTACCCATATCGAAAGCTTCGATTTTTGTACAATCAGGTCCGTTAATATATGGCCCTGGTTCACCACATAAAATTTTTATTGAACCGAAGCAACACAAATATTACCCCTCCATCAAATTTTGTAGGAAAAGAGGTATGAAACGAGGAAGTATTGCGATGCGCTGTATACATGGTGTGAACAGGCTAAATAGTATCAATAAAACGTCACAGAAATCTTATCTTACATTATATAATTCACAGTGTGCGGCGGAACGCTATGTATTTTCTTATAGTCCCAATTTAGATGCTTACATTTTATAACTGAGTAGTCTGAGTAATAAAGGTGATGACCTATTATCAAGAAAATTCGATTAGAAAATGTTTGGGTTCTCGATGCTCACCGAAGTACTTATTAATTTTAATATTATTTTTTTCCATAACGGCATTTAATTTTTTCAATATAAATTGCAAAACATAAAATTTTGTATTGTAAAACAATGATTATAATACATTTTGTAAAACTGTAATCTACATTTAGGCTGCGGTACCGCAAATTATTTTTCGATATTCAATTTTTTCCAATAAGCTATCGGGTTCGATCCTCACCAAGGACGTTTTGTATTATTTTTTTTATTTTATAACGGCATTTCATTGCGAATTGAAAATATATCTCCAACCGAGAGCAGCTTAGGATTTCGAATGAAGCAACGACAATTTTCCATCATTTTGGCTTTTGCAATGATGATTAACAAAGCTGAGGTACAATCGTTCGATAATGTTGGGTTGCTTTTGCGGAAATATATTTTTGTTTATGGCCAGCTCTATCTAGCTTTAACGTGAGTACGAATTCATGAGAACCTTAGAGTCCTGATCAACAATTCCTCAAAACCAAGCCGCAATACTAAATTATAACCGTACTTTTACAAGAAGAGTTGTGATAAAAGAATTGTTGAATTATTGTCTTATTGCATATTCTTCTAGGAACAAACATTTTACTTTTCAGGCTAAGGGCCGTTCACATATTACGTATCGCTTCATGGGGAAGAGGGGAGTTTCATGATTTGTTACGGATAGGGAGGAGGTACACATAAAAATGTTACGTAACATAACATTTTTAAACACAATTGTATACAGTTTCTTACTTCAACTAGGCGCATTTATGTCGATTCTGCCGAAATTGATTATGAAAAGAGAAACAAGTTCAAAATATCGTTTTTACTCCAAATTTATCCAATTAGCAGGCAATTTCATCGTTATTTCTGCATTTCTGAAGAGTTACGCAACGAGTGAAAAATTGACTTAAAATTTAAAAATGTTGATACATTTATGTTATGTTACGCCTACTTAGGAGGGGGGGAGGGATTTTGGAATATGTTATGATCTGTTACGAAGGGGAGAGAGAGGGGTAAAATAAGGCAAAAAAACAACGTTACGTAATATGTGGCCTCTACATTGAGTTTTCAGAAACTTCCGTCAGTTTTGACGGGCAATTACTAGTAATTTATATTTCAAAGCTTAAGCATGGTTTCCACGATGGTGAAGCGAAGAAACTAGTCAAACTAAAAAGAGGAAGGAATAAAAAAAATAACATGAGAGTGAGTGAAACAGCAACAAGTCGTTACACCGAATTTTTATTCATTTATTTTTGACGTTTTGTGATTTCATCACCTATAACTCTGTTTGTGTTTGGATTGATATACATTTGGAGGCATTTTATAATTTAACTTACATTTTTTAACTTTATTAACATTCATTACTGGATTAAACCTTTATATTTAATTATTGTCTTTATCAATAAAAGTCCAAATTAACGGTTCTATGTTGAAATTTGTTTTATTCCAAAAATTTTCTTAAAATTGACATGTGAATTCCGAAAATCAATGGCTAATCCGAAAAAGATGATCCATTTCATCTTTTTTCGGACTAGACGTCAAATTTCGGAGTGCTGAATTAAAATATTAAAAACTGGACGCCGCAATTTTTCTTTCAAAATGGTATTTTGTCTCTATCGTACTATTGGGGAATTTTTACTTTCTCTTTTTAGTTTGACTAATTTTTTCGCCTCGCCATCATGGAAACCATGCTTTCTGTCCGATTTAGACGTACCGACATTTTTTCCAACAATTTTCTTGTTGGCACTTAGAGCTACACGCAATACAAAAAAATGTACACGCGATAAAAATAGAAAAGTATAAAACAAACATGTTTGGTTTTATAAACTGAACGTTTTTTTTCGTTTGACATTTTTTGGCAGTTAGAACTAAGGTTTCAACGGATATACTATACCAGTGCTGGGAAAAAAAAATTGGGCAAACATATTTTATTACAAATTGGAGTCTTTTTTTGCTAAAATTACAAAACTTTTGAAAGCAATTGGCTTATTGTTTCTTTTTAAATACATGTATCACCTAATTTGTTGAAAAAAAAAAAATTACCTGCAATTTAGGGGAAAAATCCGAAAAATGCCAAAATTGTCAAAATACGTTGATTGGAGTTAAAGTAATGGAATAATTTAAACACTTATTTTTTTTTTGTTTATTACTGATTTATAAAAATTCTATCTTTAACATTAATATTTTGTTGGACCGCAATTTGATTTTATTATAGCGGTACACCTCTGATTCATTGAATTTGATAAATTTTTTTAAGTCGTACAAAGTATGGATTCCCAAATCGTCATCAAGAAACTTTTTAAAGCTTGAATTGATTCTAGGCGCTTTCTTGCTACTTCTAGCTTCATTATAGACCAAATATTTTCTATGGGATTTAAGTCCGGACTGTACGGGGGCCAGCTCAACACATCGAGATTTTTTTCTGCGAAGTACTTTTCTCCCTTTAAATGGCGAGATAGAAAAAAAAAAGATTTTAACAAATTATTTAAGTTATCTGAAAGCCAATTTTTCTATCTACAATTAAAAATTAATAATTCACAAAAAGCTTTAACACAGAAGGCTCAAATTCGTTATGTAGGGCCTGCAGATAAACAGCTGCTGTATTTTTGGAACTAAGGAAGCACAATCGACCGATTTAATTTCCAGAAAAGAATCCCCAGACCTTAACTCCTTCATTTTTCGGTGGAAGTCTTAAAAGACATTCGTTGCTAAGCCTCTCGCGAGATTCTCTCCTTATGAGAATTATTCCATCTCTAACATGCAGCTTGAATTTTGATTCATCGGAGCAAATCACATCATTCCACATCTCTTGAGTCCAAGAAACATGCTCCTGGGCCAATAGCAAGCGTTTTTCTTTCACCCGTAATGTGAACTCAGGCTTCTGGACTGGTTTAAGTGCTCTCAAACCAGCTTTAACAAGTCTTTTTCTCACTAAGCTGGCTGAAATTTGTTTTCCCGTTGCTCGCTCGAGATCCGTTCTTATGTCCAATGAAGTTTTAAAACAGTTCCGACAACATTTTAATGTTAAAAAATGATCTTCCAATGACGTTGTCTTTCTGGGTCTTCCAGAGCCTGTACCGCCGTAATTGAGGTAAGAGGCGGTTCAACAAAACATTATTATTGAAGATAGAATTTCCACAAACCAATAAAATAAAAAAAAGGTGGTTATTTTATTCTATTACTGCCACACCCTTAAGTGCCAAATGGGATATTTTGAATATTTCAGCAATTTATCGATTTTGCCCCCTAAATTGCAGGTATTATTTTTTTCAACAAATTAGGTCATACATGACTTTAAAATGAAACCATAAGCCAATTGCTTTCAAACGTTTTGTAATTTTAGCAAAATAAGACTCCAATTTGTAATAAAATATGTATGCCCAATTTTTTTTTCCCAGCACTGTATATATTTGTAATTTTTGTGTGACCTATTATTATATAAATAAATAAAAGCAGTGTTGCTAATAATTTATATATTAATAAAATGGAAAATAAAAATAATACTGCAGCGTTGGCTACTATTACAGCAGCATCAATACTTGTATTAAGCCAACAACAAATCGTTGGGTTAAACAATAATAAAAAAACGAAACAAAGAAAGGAGCGTAGATGGTGGGTACGTCCATATTTATCGGAAGATAACAGAAGTACGCAAGGAGCCCAATCTTTATTAAACGAAATGCGCTTAAATGATCTAGAATCATTTTTTAATTACACTCGAATGAATCCAGTCACGTTCGATAAATTACTACACTTTTTGGGACCTCATTTAACTAAGCAACGTGTAGTAAGAAGTCAGATTCCTCCTGCAACAAAATTGGTACTTACACTGAGGTAAATTTGAATAAAAACTATATATTTTTGAGATAATATAATATTTGTACACTTGTATATACCTATAAATAATATTATTATTATTAATAGATATCTTGCAAGTAGCTTATTGATAGCCAAGCATCCATCAGCTATGCGTTTAGGTTGGGCAAAGCAACAACATGTGTAGCAATACATGATACCATAAATGTACTTTGGTTAATAATAGGCGAAAAGGTGCTTCCAGCTCCAAAGGCCGTAAATTGGTTGGCAATAGCTGATGGATTTAACAAGCGATGGAACTTTCCCCACTGTGTCGGGGGCATTGGTGGAAAGCACATAAGAATAACTGTAAGTAGTATTTTAGCTTTAAACCAACGTATTAAGTTTAAACCATAAATGCATAATTTTTAGCCATCGCCACATTCGGGTTCAGAGATTTTAATTATAAAAACAGATGGCTTGATGCGTATTGCTTTAATAAAGTGCAACCAGAACATCTATAAACGACCAATCACCAAACTTTGCAAATTACCAAATGACGTAGATAATTCTTGTCAAACAACAACACTTCAATCAGGCAGAAACCAGAAAGACTGGCGAAAGGAGGAACCAGGCTTCATCTGGCATTGTTGGCCTTGATGAGCGTCTGCTGTCCCATTGGCAGCGCTAAAGGACCGTTACAGATTGGGAACTTTAATCTATCTTGAGGTATCTATTTTGAGGAAATCAGTAAGATGGAGCTAGTTGCCATGAGATGGACTGTAGTTGTGCAATATAATCTGAATACGTATTGGGAAGAAACTAGTCAAGCAGACCGCCTCATAAGCGGCCTTGCAATTATGTGTGGCAAAATTCCTTCAGCAACAAATATGGAGAAAAATTCATCAACTACGATCCTACATGAGTTGAATAAATGAGGGGTTACTACTATCATCTAATAAAAAAGAAATAAGAAAGAAGCCGTTAACTGATGACACAACGGGGCTAGTGTTAGCTGACATGTTTCGAATATTAACTCAGATAGAAGCAAGCCAAGCTAAAAACCTTTTTCAAACTATAGAAACCAATGAAAACCATTTATTACTGCTAATAAAGAATCAAACTTCAATAATTGATTACACTGTAAAAATCTTCAAATACAGCCAAAATGCCACAATAACAGCAATTATTGACATTCAGAGGATTTGCAGCGCCTAGAAAAAAGCATACCTAAATGGCACGCGTGTAACGGAACACGAGGTATTAACCATTTTGATGACATCCATTGAGCTAGCCGTCGCCATTGGAAATGTACGAGATGTGTAGGAAGCAATGCTAGATGTTATATACAATGCACACCTCAACATCCTGCATCCGCATTTATTGAGTCCATCAAAACTTAAAGGACAGATAGTAGCCATCAGAGACCATATACCAGTTTTATAACAATACCTGGTCACGAATTGCGCAAGTTTAGACCACTTATTTAAAAGTTTGACAACCAGGCACGAATAACGGGGGATATGTAATAATTGAGATTTTACATTAAAACTTTGGACAAAGCTGGACGTACCAAATCAATGGGTGTTCTTATTGTTAACAGAAACAACTGTCACAATCATGTGTGGATCAGATACTTACCAGCAGCAATTATTCGGATCAGGAACATACAAGTTAGCTTCGAAAACACTGAAAAGGATTTTGCAATTGAGATATCAAAAAGAAATTACGAAGAAAATGAGCTAATAACCACTCCATACACGCGGGCTTTACAGGAGCAAATCTCTAATCTGATAGAAAAAGAAAGAAACAGAACCAACGAGCACTTTCATCAAGTTCCTCATTACGCGGCTACACATCTTATCCTATGGGTCCACAGCAATTGGAATACGTTTTTAATACGCCACCTACGAAGAAGAAGAGGAAACCAACAATCCGCCAGACCTACACTGCCTGCCACGCGAACAAGCACTGCTCGTCACCTCGCAAGATGTTCAGTATGAATAGGGTTAATCATACCACGCAAGAGGAGGGTTAACCATGGATGATCAAATTAATAGTGTATTTCCCCGGCACAAGTCAATTCACAAATAGTCGATCTTCTAGTAACTCGGGAAACCGAATACATTAAACTCGACGGCCGAGCACATGCTGGTACCGACGCAAAACCGGTAATAATGCTCAGAAATGTGTAAGTCCGTGCAATTTCAACAAATCATAACTGGCTTCCTCAACCATAATATCCCAAACCAATAATTCTTACGGTCGCTGGACACACCTTAATACTACATTGACACAAAGCCACCTATTCATCCAAAATGCAAGAAATAAACTCACCTTTTTAAACGGCACTCAGCTTCATTTATTTCATACCTTAAAGATTCATTTCTTTCATACCTCAAATATCTGATTAAGTTTTGTCAGCCGCGAATGGCACAACAATCTACACCTACGGTACAAAACTGCTTCAGATGAGCATCGGTCTTAATAAAGAACATTCAAACAAGCTTTTATTTTAGCTGCGGTCGGCATTTCCTGTCTCTTGCCTACTTCAAATGGTGAAACCACACATTCAAAATTTTTGCATTTGAGTGTTTGCAACATTTTTTTAAAAATTGATTTTGTCAGAGCATACCATCTAATGTCCGTTGCACTTGTAAACGTTCATAAGACGGCAATAATGACACCATTTGGCCTCTGCAAATTCACCCGAATGGCACTAGGTCTACGTAACACCATCCAAACGTTTCATGAACGAAGTCGTTCAAGATTTAGACTTCGTTTTTGGTTTACATTATCGACATTCTTGTTGCTTCGCACAATGAGGAATAGCACAAACTACATTTGGAACAACTTTTTCACAAGTTAACTGAGTTTGATGTTCATATCAGGAGCTCAAAATGCGCTTTGGCACAATAACTCTTGATTTCCTCAGCCACAAGATAACACCTAATGTCAGTATGGTAAATTACTACCACTGCTTTATACCAAAACTCACACAAATATTCGCAGCAATTCACAATCACTTGGCAACTTTACTCAAAAAGCCTAATACAGCCAAGAACTCCACTTGGCCCGACGAATGTTAACACGCATTCACGTCGCTAAAAACTGATTTGGGACAAATAGCACTTCTAGCGCATATCCACGGAGCGACTTCATAGCATTACTATTGACGCATCAAACATGGATACCGAAAAGAAATATGCCGCATTCCACAGGGACTACTCGAAATATATCTGGCAGTCAAACACTTCAAACATTTTGTCGAGAATCGAGACTTCACAATTTATACCACCACAAACCTCTGACTAGAACAATTCAGTATAAAACTGAACGCAATCCAAGGGAACCTCGCCACTTGGATTATATAAGTCAATTTACCATGGACATTCAGCATGTTCACGGATCCGACAACGCTGTTGTGGACACATCATCTCGCACAACCGATAACGAAACAGCCACAGTCAAAGAACACAGCTGATCAAATATCAAGTTCTCGAACATACAAAACCATATGTATAGCCGCTACTAATTCAGTAATTGTAAAACAAACAAGAAACAACCTTTTCCAAATTAATGATTACTAGGTACTGCAACTTTTTATTTCAGATGTATTTTCTGAACAATTAGCTTTTTGCAGTTAACAAGTTTCTCGAAAAACAACACAGACTTATTTTTAATTCATTTGATTAATTTTGAAGAAACAATTTTTTAAATCGGTTCACCTGTAATTTTCCAAAGACGTTCATTTTGTCTATAATAATGAATTATTTACACACAAACATACATTTTGTATTCACATATGTAGTAGTGAGAATAAATAAAATAAAAATGTTTTTGTTTTAGAAAATATTTGTTATCTGCTGGTACGATATAATAAAACAAAAAAAACGTAGCATCGATAGCAAATGGCATACGAGAACCAAAGCAGACGTATACTATTTAAAATTTCAACTGCATCACTCAAAAAAGCGAGTTCAAACTATTAATTTTCAACGATTTCCGCATATTAAATATAAAATGGGCTGTGAGTATGGTGACATTTTATCAAGCCAAACAGGTCTTGCTTTCCGAGTATGAAGAACGTACTAATTAAGTACTCATAAGTATAATTACATATTATCATGCAAGCGAGTATCACTACTTCCTTTACTTCTCCATAACTGCATTTTCACTGTAAATAAATAATACATACAAGTCAGTTCAAATTTACTACATTTTTAGTAAAATTTATTACACGAATATCTGCAAAACTACAAATTTTCCACAACTTTTTGTTGCACGATATTTTCTATCTGAATTCCAATTTTCTTTATTTTTTATTTGGTATGTGGTACATGATTTTTATCTTATGCAAAATAGTTGGGTATATTTCCATTTTTTGCTATTGTTCAACACTCACATTTGTAAAGGTATATTTTTAATGTTTAGTTCTAGTTAGAAATAACAGAAATATGGTTGAAAACTTAGTACACATAAGTATACAAGAAGCAGACAACAATTAAATTATTTATGAACGTATTATACTTGGTATTTAATTTGAAATAATAACAAAAATTACGTTTATTGCATTTAGAGAACATAAAATTTATGTAAAAGGTGATATGAAGCAACAAAAAACAGTTTAATTTATCACAATGAACAACAGTATAAAAAGAGAAAATAGTTTGTTTAGTTTCACGTAAAATAAATAAGAAAACAGGAATTAAAAGTTTTTACTTAACATATCAGCTTTAACATGGTATTATTTACTATGTTAAAGCTGATATTTCGAACTTTAGAAAAAGCACAAATATTTGACCGACTTTAAGTCAAAAAATGTTATTCCTAGTAAAACACAAACCCAAAAAAAACAATAATACATGTTTTTAAGACTTCACACCCCATTACCATTAATTAAACGATTTTCCATTCAACCGGAAACAGCGAAATTTGAATTTTAATTAGCATTTCCTTTTTCGTTTCAAATAGGAGTATAAATTACAGAATCATTCTTCCTTTATTTATTTTACATTTTTGTCTTTTTATTTAGAAAAAATCATTTCTGCCTGCCTGTGTTGTATTTTTATTTTGTTACTTTTCTTGTTCTTTTTCTATTTGGTTTTAAAATTTAGTACCGTCTCTTTATACTTTTGACAAAGAAAATTTTTATGAATTATGTTTTACATCTTATACATCTTTTATGTTTTTCTGCTTTATCATAAATAATTTTGGATTCTAGCTAAGATAATTAATTGTCTTACATAAATAGAATAAATTTTACATTCAAAAACTGATTGTATACCCTTATTTTGTTTACAGAATCCAAGTAAGACAAAACCACCGACTTTACGTATATTTCAGATTTCTAAGAACTTGGTTTGATAGAGAATTGTTTATTTGTACAACAACAACGTTTATAAGGCTTCGGCGTGAATTATTGGCATCTATTGACATTAAATTTTAATAGAAAGCGATCACAAAACATCAATTATTTTTTTCTAATGTATCGAACTATTCGAAAGTCGTAACGCATAACAGGATTGATCCATATATTCAATATCTAGAAAATGTAATTTAGGAAATGATTATTTGATTCATCATTTTGACATGATTTATTTGATTCCTATACAAATTTAATCAAAATTCATGTAAAATAATTTCCAAATCAATATTATTTATTTCCTGCATTCAAAATCAATTCATTCTATTTTCGAATCAAAAAGACATTCTTAACTTTGACATAGAATTGTTATTGTTTTCTTGTTCGACTCTTCACAATGTAAAATTATAAAAATTCTAAAATCAATAAGAAAATAGGAAAATATGGTAAATGTTTGTTTTTCCAAGAAAGTGTACTTTATTTTTATTATGCTGATTTGTTTTTGTTGTTTGTAATAATATTGTTAAGAAGAAATGGAACCAAAAAAAATTATAAAAACAATGTTTAATGGTAAGTTTCCGTTAAAAAAATAAATTTCGAGTATATGTATATAAGTACTATACAATGTCGTTATATGTACAATGCAAAGCCAACACATTTTCATTAACAATACAAATGGACACCGGATAATTTATTATGGCAGGATGGCTCAGAAAATATATTTTGTTGATTTCTAATAATTAGCCCCAGTTCAAAGTTTCAATCTCATTTTATAGAGTCTGGCAGTTCTATTCATTGATACTTTCAGCCGTGAGGTTTAAAAAATTCGTATATAAAAAAAACTTGAATGCTGGGATTAAAGGGCTAATTCTGTAAATCAGTAACCAAAAAAATACGAAGACTTTTTCTTATATCCCAGACCCGGTTAAAGTTTCTAACGGACATTTGTCATCCCCGTTATCAAATATACCCAACCCACAATAACCACAAAGAAAACAACAACCCAACCTTGAAGATGTTTTCTTCTCCAAAAATGTAATAACAATATCCGGGTGCAATTTCAATTACATAAGTTGTGTTGTCTCAAATTCGTTTGTACAAAATCAAATTTCATAATCAACAAATGATTTAGCGTAGAATCCTAATAATTGGGCGCGTGCCCATATGACCCACATGACCCACATTTCATTTACGTATATTTCCAAATTTATTTTTATCTATTAAAACTGTGGACTCAAGTTTCAGTAAATAAACGTAAAAACATTTTTCTTAGCGGACACGCTTATGTTAGGGGTGTTTTTTATTAGCTTCCCTTTGCGTTTATTCAACTGCGCGCATTTTCAACCAAGTTGAATTCCATAAACATCCAGTGAATAAACAAAAACACTATTTTTTTGCAATTTAGGCAGCTCATGTGTTTACACATGCAATGAAAACGTCCTCACCTTGCAATTACTGCATATTACTAATAAGAATAACCAATAAAATGTTAGAGGGGTAATAATGCGATTTGTTTGTTTTGGCGCCTGCTCGTCTCTAACAGTTTACTTATTATTGACGATTGGGCTGGCGCAATTTTATTGGTGGCTACGACAGTTTCTTTTATTTTCGATAGATACATTTTATATGTATTTCTTATGCACAAGGTACGGGGTGAGAAACTTTATATTAATTCCGATAGGTATCACATTTGCTACTTTTCCAATAGCCAATTGTAGTGCAAATATACAAACCGCACATGTATTTTTGTATAATATTAATTATTATAAATACAATCAAACATCTATTTGTAATATTTTAAAATTCTGAAGATCATTGCCTGAAATTGTTCAAAATATACACAAAATCAAATTTGTTGATGCAATGTAATGAATATCGAAAAATCAAAACAAAAATCCAAAACGTTTGATTTAATTTTTCTTTATTAATAAAACTTCTATTTAAACCATACAAAGTAGAAATTACGCAAAAAATAAAATTGATTTCGCGACCTCGCCATATTCTGCACTTACTAGGGAATTGAATGACCTTAAACCTCGTGGTTCAAAAGATATTTAAATTTAAAACTAGTTGAGCTGGTTTTAACCCACTCTGTACATTTTTATTTAATATTTTAAGACACTTCAAATGTAGCAGCTTCTTAACTGTACTAGCTATACAAAACACGTCGAAAATAATTGTTCCGAATTCTCTTAATCATATTATTTTGGTTTTCTGGTAGCAAAAATAAAAATTCAGGAGGTAAGTTGCATTTACTTGCATATAACTACATCTAGGTGGTCTATCATATAAACACTTGTCAAGTATTATTTTCTGAAAGAGATTGAATAGAGCTTACTTCTAGATTTAGTTTGAAGCTCCTGGCTTCTGTGGTTCAGAAGATATGTACAAATGTACTCTAACTCTTCAACAATTTGTTTAGTCATGTTTTTGAAAAACTAAGAGTCACCTCAGCATAATAAATTAGATTAGCGCAAAATTACATTTCTTTTATGGAATTGAATCACCTTAAACCCCGCGGTTCAAAAGGTATTTAAATTCCAAAATAGTTGAAAAAGGATACGCCCTAAAGAAAGAAAACACGTTTGAGTTACATTTTCAATGAATAAACGAAAACATTCTAAGTTTGCACAAATCTGTTGCTCTCAGTTTATAGCTAAACTGACGGTGTTGCTCGACTAATATGACCTAAGACTACTTAGGTTTAACCGTGATTTATGAACCGAACCACTATGTGTGCGGACTTCGTTTACCTTCAGCAGAAGGAGGTTCTTTAGACTAAAATCACCCCCGCGGGCGCCTCTGTCAAATCAAAAATATTTTGATTCGGCAAAACTATTCCTAAAAAGGAAATGCAGGAAAGGATGCAAGTTTTTAACATTCATAATGTTTTTAATTTTTTTGAAATATTTGCGCTTTTGTTGCTTAAAGTCGCTTTACAAATATGCAATACGGCATACCAAAGGAATAATAGCAGCACGGAAGGAGTGATAAGGGATGTGGAGTTGAATGAACCTTGAATAAACCTTGAAAATATTACAAGAAAATTAGTAAGCTTTCCGTCTATAGGAAAGATAATATAGGTTAGTGGAGATATTCGAATTTGAAAAATTCTTCATGCTCGAAAGAGAAGATTTAAAGAAAATGCTAATTGGTCGTTTCTGTCGGTGAAAATCCACGTCTGAAATTTTAGCAATTCACTCTACGAGAGAATTTATTCGATGAAATACCAGTAGGTAAAGTAAAAGACAGAGGGTGTGTGCTGTTATCAGTATAAAAATGAATTTGATTGAAAGTATCGGATAGATCATTATTGAAAATAAAAAGAGTGTCCCGAAAAGTACGAATCGCTGAGGGACACTAAGATTTAGCATATAAGGAGCGAAATTCCCACCGTCCACCACAATTTGGATTCTGCGGCATAAAAGAAATTCTTAATCCATGAAACTACCGTACTATAGGAAGTTCAATTGTTCTCAATTTGTATACGGTAAACTCTTGTGCCATGCTGCTTACGAGGTTAAATAATAAAAAATCAATAAGTTAATCATTTCAACAAAAGAGGGGTTTTGACCTTTACCTCAAAAAATGTTTCGTTGTGGTTTTCTCAACAAATAACACACTTAATGGTGGAAATGTCAACTTAAATGCAGCTTCGAAGTTTATTTACGAAATATTCGCAATTCCCACTTATAATAGGTTCATATTTTTTGAGAAGATGGATGGGTTTTAAGGGTTATTAATAGGTAATATGTGTCTAAGAAAATTCTTATTTTGTAGTTGTCTATATTACTTACGCGCAAGGAAGTCGCTAAACTTTTTGGCGCCACAGGCAGACAATTTTCTTGCTCCCCACTTTGATGAGAATACTAGAAAAAAAAAAAAAATTTGAAAAATATTAGCACCCATTGCGTTTCCCTCTCAAACTTTTCTTCTCTAGAATTTACACCTTAAGCAATTTGCTTTGAAAGTTTCTCAGAAAAAGTCAAAAGTGGTATATGTTTAAAATGGATTTTGTCAGCTCAGAACGGATTTTCTCAAAGTGGATCGCAGTGTGATGGATTTTGTACGTAAATCTAACGTAACAAAACAGGAAACTAAGTGTGATACGGGTACTAGTTCTTCCGAAGCCGAGCTTTGCTAGAAGATCTGAATAATTGAGGGAAACAAAAACGCTTTAAAGAGCAAACGGTAACCTAAAAAGATTTCCCCAACTCATCATAAGAAAATATTCTTTAAGCAGCAGCTCCAACAGTACTAATAAAAAATGTATTTTGTCCATGACTAACGTATAATATGTTCATTATACGTTTGTTTCATCACTTATAATGATATCCATTATTCACTGCTAGTTTATCTAGTAGTCTCTTCTTTCATTATTCAATACTTCCAAGTAAATTATTTGATTTTTGAAATTTTATCTAGTAGTCCCTTGCCATTTTCATTATTATTAAACTGTGACGTCAAAATGTCGACGAAAATTATTTGAATAGAATTTTAAGGATTTGATTATAAAACATAATGATATTTGTCGGTCGTGGACAAAGTATCGTATTCTACTCGCATATAATGGCTGTTATTCACTCAGCTGATTTACGACACTCGCCTATCGGCTCGTGCCGGCAAACTTCATCTTCGTGAATAACAGCTATCATTATATGCTCGTTGAATAATATACTATTATTTCATACTACACCGAAAATCAATGTTTACGTGATTGATTTCAGTCCGGGCAATGAATCATTACGTCAGGGAACAAAAGTGTCCGGAAAACGAGCTATTACAGTAGAGTAGACTGTAAAACCAAACAGACAAAAAAAATAACTAGGGTAACTTGATAATTTGAAAATCATTTGGATTGATTTTCTCTAAATTTCAAACTCATGTTTTTACTTTAAAATTTAATTTTAAATGAAAAAATCGAAATTATGTCCCATATAGTATGAAATAAAACGTTGTACGTTACACGTACGTTAAATGATCGTTACAGTACTCGTTCAAAATTCTGGACTCGGCTCCTTCGTCGCCTCGTCCATAAACGTCGAACTCGTACTGTAACAACTCATTTACCGCCCTTGTGACGTAACTATATTTGTAACGTTGATATCGCTTACTGCACATTTTCTTGTGATTTGGAGAATGGGGAAATATCATAATTTTAGGTTGCCGATTTCACAAATATTCGGAACTTCTAGCTAAACTCAGCTTGGAAGCTCCGTACATATCTTTATTATTGTCTCGTTAAGGATAGTAAATGTAAACATCAGAGGAGTAATGTCCGAACGGTAGCTTGTGAGCTCTTGGTAGCCTGCAAAGCAATTAAGAAGCGCCCAACAAACAAAACTTTATTTATCTTCACTCTTATTAAGGATACATTCAAAATCTTTAATTGACCAAAGAATACTTTTGTTGTTTCACTTCTATTTTATAAAATTAGTACATTTACATCAAGTAAAATAATTTTTAGCTATATATTCACATTATGCATATTTACATAAGGATCTGTTTTTTCAAAAATGCGTCATTTAATTTTTGACATATTAAAAATAAATTAAATAATGAATTTAAAATTAATCAGTAGTGTCATTTTAGCGTCATTTGAATTTGGCGCGACAAATTGAATTTGGAGCCAAAAATTGAATTTGGCGCGATAAAAGAGCGCTTGTCTGCATGATTATTTACCATTTATCTTAATTCTTTCGAAATTTTTCGGTATTTCAATTTTTTTAAATATTAGTATAGGGATTATCGAAATTATTTGAGAGGGCTACCTTTTGAGGTTCAAACTTATACAAGATTTTCAAGTCTTACTTATTGCTTTGAGTTGTTTAACTTATGAGTAGCAATAAGTTAAACATTTTCTAAAATAGAACGAAATTGTCCTGAAAGTTTGAAGATGTTTTAAGGTTACCAGATTATTTGAGTTTTACGGAGATTGTTGAGGATCTTGATTTAAATTTTTGATGGCGGTGCTGAGTTCTAGATGTTGTCTGGACTGCTCTGTCGTTCGAGATATTCGAGTTTTAGAGTAAAGGTATATGTTTGACCAACTGGTTTTGTATTGCATGATGTTTCGTGGTGCTTATTGATTAGTGCTTTGGTATTGAATTGCACGTTATTAAGTTTTACACAAGCTTTCAGATGGCTTTCTGAAAAGATTATCGTTAAATATGCCAAAATATGCGAATATATCGCATTCGGGGTGTTCTGCGAGGAACTCATGTTAAACCTCCCCTTCTGTCTCCCCGACTACTGTAGCACTTTTCAAGCTGAAATAATGTAAAGTAATTAAAGCGCTTAAATCACATCTCCTTACGTCGAAAGTAGTCCAGAACTGTCTCTCATCTCTTAACGAGATAAGATCAGTTCATCATCCATATCATTTGGGTGCCAGGACATTTCATTAGTACAGGAAATATAAAAGTCAATGAATTGGCTCGGCGTTCTCACATGACTACTTTCGTAGTTGTGAGGACGAAGAGGAGGAAGAGACAGTACTACATCTTCTTTGCACCTGTCCTCGTCTGGCACGAAACAGACTAAAGTTTCTAGGGGCACCGCTCTTTAACAATCTGTTGGATCTTAGCAGGATGGACGTCAGGAGTATCCAGCGTTTCGTTAAAAGCTCAAATTGGTTTCAATGAGTTGGAGGATGAACAATAAAGCGTGGTATGGCTATACGGACCATTTTGTGTCTATGCCTGGTCCTAAATAATAATGGACCGCCACCTATACCTAACCTAACCTAATTGCTGCAATTGCAAAGAGTTTCTTTGTTTTTAAATTGTTGGCCGAACTCATAAAATATTTCGGGTTAACCAACTCCGTACGTTTTCGATTAGGTTTACGTCGGGTGAGTATGGTGGCCACTGAAGCAACATAATATTTTGCTCTTGTATTCAATTTTTACCTACCCGCGCTGTATGCATGCGGGCGTTATCCTGCAGGAAAGTCCAATTTATGGGCCCAAAATTATTTGAAAATTGATTTAAAAATATTTCTTTTTAATTTTTCTTGGTTTGATGTTGCAGTAGTTTTTGTTGTTTGAAACTGCACACTAATAACACCTTCTTCTCGGCTACAGTGTTGGGCTAAATAACCTTCATCTTTCAACATTCTTTGAACTTCTTTTCATCCGAAAACACGACCGTCTGCCACTCATTATGCCATGTCATGTGATAATTTGCAAATTTTAGTAGCTATTGATTATATCTAGCTAACTGTTGAAAATCTAGCATTTACACCTGATTTTTGTTTTATTTTTGCCGCTGAGTCACACGAATTGGAAGCAAGTCGATTATTGCTCTTCTATCTACAAATACGTTACTTAAAGTTAGTCTGTTATACTTTCAATAAATTAATAGATTTTATCAAAAGCTATAATACAAATAATATAATTCGCGTAACTTTAAAAACATCGTTTCATTTTTATACTTTTTGAAATATTCGTTTTTCATTTCATTTTAATTAAAAATTTAATTTCGCTATAAAGAAACTTCATCAATCATTCACTCCCCAAATCTATTTTTGATACAATTTTCTGAGCGTGTATTGTGCACAGTTTATCACCAATAGATTTTCAATTGAATACTTTAAGCCGCTATCAATAACAACCTAATTTAAAATATTTATTTATTTTTCGTTTTATTTTTTAATTTGAATTGTATTTTCTATTTTACATTATGCTTTTCTTTTTCCTTTTCGTAATTTAGGAAATGAACTGAATATTATAATTTATTGATTGTAAAATTTCAACTCGCTTTTATACATTCTGGTGTTTTACTTATTTTTTACAAAAGAAAATTCTTCCCTTTATAAGCGCATAGGTAATTGATAAATGATTTCGACTTAGATGCGGGTACAGAATATACAACAAAATCAATATACATATTCCAGTTTTAAATGGAGTTTTGCCAAACATATCTTTTTTTTATTAAGAGAAAGCATCTGCTTAATTATTTTGAAGTGTCAGCATAATATCTTTTTTAATGCTTGATTTTAGTCTGTATAACATTATATTTGCTTTCTTTTAAATTTTGGAATTCTAGTTTCGCTTAATATAAACAAATTTAAAAATTCTTACATTTATATTAATTTATATCGTCAAATATTTCGGTTTTTTTGCCATCAATAAAGATGGCCATCACTTAAATTGTCTATAATAAGCGAATATAGAATACTAAAACCATTTTTTAAGTATCAGAGCATTCACAGTGAAAATCTTTTAACTTTTTACTTACAGGTTTGTATAAATTTTCAACTTGACGAACAAAAAAGTTTGCTCGTTATGTTGGAATTTCATATAAACCTGTAAGTTAAAAAAAAAGTTTTTGATGTGAATTTGTTTAATAAAGATTACTAGAATAAAATAAAATTGCAAAAAATTTTCTCGTCGAATACGCATTGATAAATACCTCATAATTTTATTATATTTTCCTCAAGCCGCATACTACAAAAAAAAATTCAGTAACTTTTATGGTAATTTCGCAACAGAAGAACTTGACGGACATAAACTTTTCTCAACTTTTCGGTAATTTTTTCTCCTCCATACCAACTTAAAAAAAACATAATTCGTTTTTTCATACGAGAAAAAAAAAATATGTTTTGTAAGTTGGTATGGAGGGGAAACAAATTTACAAATTATATGAGAAAATTTTATGTCCGTCAAGTTCTTCTGTTGCGAAATTACCATAAAAGTTAATGAATTTTTTTTGTAGTATGCGGCTTGTAGTAGCAACGTGCTTTCGAAAAATATAATAAAATTATTTCGGGAAATTATCAATGCTCTTGGGATATTACTGCTGAAATTTTTTTGCTAAAATAGCAAGCTTGTTAAATCAGTCTATTTTGAGTCACGTGTACGAAATAAACCAATCAAAATAACATTACACTGATAATTTCCCTAGGGATGTTATCAGTGTAATGTTATTTTGATTGGTATATTTTTTACACGTGACTCGAAATTGACCGATTTAATAGGCTTGCTATTTTAGAAAAACATACTCTGGCTACTAGATGAAAAGAATTTATAGCAGTGATGAAAAACGTAACGTGAAACGTAACGTAAAAACGGAATAACGTATTGAATATTTAAAAATAGTGTTACAAACGTTACACAATTTAAAAAATCTTACATAACGAAATTCGTAACGTTATGACCCTTTTTTATTTCCGTTATTTCGTTACGTGCTTTAAAGTAAAATTATCTAAAAGCAAAACATAAATTGAAACCAAAAAAAAAAATTGGCATCGATAATTTTCTGCTGTATGAATACACCTTTATTTCTCGATAATTTATTGCTGTAACTACGTAGACTACAAAACGTTCTGTTTTGGTTCAAAAATACAGTTAGAGGGGTGTATTTTGCTTTAAAAATATCTTCGATTACAAATCAAATAGAACAGGTACGAATGTTATTATTTATTTTATTTCAAAAGGAATAACGAAATAAACAAAGCCTTTTAATAGTCAATTTTAAGAACTCTAAGCACACAGCTTCAGAAGTAACGTTATAACATAGCGAAACGGAATTTTTGTTCTTAAAATAACGTTATAAATAACGTTTCGAATTGAAATTATTTTTTGAAACCGAATGCCGTAACGTTATAATTTTATTATCCGTTTTTCATCACTGATTTATAGTTTTATTTTACAATAAATACTGTTTCAAAATGACACTTTCATAGAACAATTTACAATCTAGCAGCCTTACTACTAGAATAAAATAAAATTGCAAAAAATTTTCTCGTCGAATACCCCTCGAGCATTGATAAATACCTCATAATTTTATTATATTTTCCTCAAGCACGTTGCTTTAGGTAACAGCACTCAGCCAACGGCTTCGGGCTGTTACCAAGCAACGTGCTTTCGAAAAATATAATAAAATTATTTCGGGAAATTATCAATGCTCTTGGGATATTACTGCTGAAAACATCTTTAGCTTGGTAAGTCGAAAATTTCATTTAAAAAAAGGAACGAAAAATCCGGTACGACCGAAATTGCAATTATGCATGTGTAGTGTAAGGTGAGTGATTAAAAAAAGTGATATGGAAGTTCGTTAACTCATTTCTGACAAAGGTTTTTTGCTTATTTTACAACTTTTTTAGGGGTTTTCTTCTTTAATTTATACTAAACCAAAAAACAAATTTGTTTCCCTTTATTGCCTGTATTCCATTACGAAAATTTTACTGACTGCTGAAAAAAATGAAAGAAGACAAAAAAAATATTACATTAGAGTGACAAAGAAAAACAATTTTTTATTTTGTATTTTATAGCAAAATTTTAAGGATTCAATTTTGACAGATTTTGAACATAACCCAAAAAAAATCATAATTTTTTCTTGTTCGGCGAGTGCAAAGTTTTATTGTGCTTTGACTTTCGAACCGTTGTTTGTGTATTTTGAAATTTTTAAAATTTTGTGAATTTAAAAATTAAAAAAAAGGGTCCCGGTCGATTCGGCATATTTCATTACGGAATATGAAAAAACGGCATATTTCAAATCGACATATGGTACACTACGGCATATGGTACACTATATGGTGCGTGCCGCACGTAGGAGCGGATTATATAGAATCTATTAATGACACCTACTAAAAAGCAAAATAATTGCACTATTTTGTTATGCAAGATTTGTTAATTGCAAGATTTTGTAGTTGCAACATTTTGTAGTTGCAAGATTAATAAAAAAAACAATATTTTGTTAATGCAACATTTTGAAATGCAATATTTTTATCGATCCCAGAAAAACTATTTCACTAAATATTCATTATTTCACTATAAAATAACCAAAATAATTTTTTCAGAAAACCAAATTTTAAAAAACAAGATTTTGTCCAACAAAATTTTGGTAAACTATTTTTTATACGGTAAGAATTCAAAAAACAAGATTGAATGGTAAAACAAGATTTTGTCTTGCAGGCAAATACCCCGATCCCAACGGTATATGGTACATTACGGTATAAGGTACACTACTGCATGTATGATTTGATAAATTTTAAATTTAATACGTTTAATATTTTTTTAATTTCTAAACTTGTATTTATCAAAATGTGTCCATTTGAATTACAACGAACGCGCGCAGGTAAAATTCAGAAGATCAATTCGCTTTCGGCAATGCACCTAATGACGTTGTAAATGCGTTCTTTGAAAAGTGTACCTATAAAAAACGTTTACCACTTGCTACATTTAGTTTTGTGAATGGTATAAACTACGAAGGCTTACTGAAATTAACCCTTAAATGACACATGGGGTCCAGTGGATGGTCCCCCTCCCTTGCTAAAGTTGAGACATTGCACTACCTGTTTACGTACTCAGCGCAAGCCGGTTGACTGCTAGCAGCTGTGTAGAAATGTACAAAATCACGGTGGGGTCCAAGGGACTCCAGTATGTCATATACGTATATTTGTGTGAAAATCAGAATAATTTTTAGGCATCTCAACTCTAGCAAACTTAGAGCGAGAGAGATGCCTTATATCCCCGCTGCTGTTATCTGTCTGTAAACAAAGTAATTCGAAAGGTACATATCCGATTTTCAAGAAACAGAGACATGCTAATAGACCTTGACCAGACAAGAAAAATGTGATATGACTAAGATCTCTAGGTGATCGGATTTGATCAAAATTGAATGAAAATATTTGTATTGTATACGAAATAATTTTTCAAAGTTGTTTTTGCCGTTTTTTGTGTTGTTTTATTGCTTTTTGGTCGTGGGTAAGACTGCGCTCGTTGTTAAAATTTATTTAGTTTATCATATTTCTTTTGATTTTGACGTATTACTAGATGACGTATAATTTGCAGAGCCGAACCGCCCGAGAAGTGCTAAAACCCATCGACGAAGCATCTTCAGGAGGACAAGATAACGTGTTTGTGGACAGTAAAGACAATGATTCAAACTTTTCGATGTGCGGTACTCCAGAGAGTGCCATGGAAGTAGACCAGAAAGATATGGGTGAGGGTACTTTGGATCAACGGCGTTTGTATGTAGAAGAGCGTCAAGCGGCTGGCCAGAGCCGTGGTCGGCCATCTTCGACAATAAGAAAAAATTCAACTTTGATATTGCAAAATAAATACCTTTTTTTAAAGATTCAGTATCGGATTTATTATTATCTAAAAAGATACTATCTCAAGGGTATACCGCTAAACTTAGCTAAAAATATTGAAAATTAAAAAAATCCGGTATTTTTATGTAAAACAAGCCATTTTCTTATTTTTTTCACAAACCTTTTTTTTTTGGTATCATAAAATTAAAATTTCATTAATGTAATAATTTGATCTCCTTTAGTAAGCTTTAAACTATATTGGAAAAAATTGTTAAAGTTAGATATAGAAAAATTCATTGAATAATAGGCAATTTTCTGGCTGGGGTCTAAAAGACCCCAGTGTGGTATTTATGTGATTTTTCTTAAGTGTGTCATTTAAGGGTTAATCAAATCGACTGTTTTTCAATAAGAGATCGTAGTAAAATTCACAAGCTCTGGCCGGATTGTTTTCGCGAACCGTACAAACTAAATTGGTTTGCCTATACCGAACGTTGGCGCCCAGCGTTACAATAGATGAGTTTTTTTATTTAAATTACAAAAAATAAAAATTTTTTAAAATTTTATTAAGGATGTATTTTATTTCATTTCTATTGTTTTTTTACGTTTACTAAATTATTATGGCTCAAATATCTCTATTTAATATTTAAGTAATTTTACAATTGAATAATCAAAAAACTAAAAAACAAAATCAAACTTCATTATTTTTTATAAATTTATAAGATTTCCCTTATGCTGAGTTTATGACATAGGAACATAGGAACATAGGAAGATAGGGAGTGTGACACGACCAATTAAATTATTTAAAATATCACAAGCCCCGCCTATTACTTCCATGCTCTAGTTGAAAAATTTCTTACTTTTGGTCAAAGTAGGCTGGTAGGCGGAGCTGGTGACATTTTAAATAATTTGGTTGGTTGTGTCACACTCCCTATCTTCCTATGTTCCTATGTCATAAACACAGCATTAAGTCCGAGTTCGCGACAATATTCTGCGGAAATTTTTTCAGCAGGATTGCATGCGATTTAAAAATATTTTATTCGGAAGGGGAAATTTGTTTACGAAATAGACTACTTTGATTGGTTGCTTGCTGAAAATTTTTCCGCAGAATATTGTCGCGAATTCGCAGTGAGAGTTATTATGTGAGGGGAAATTCTATTAAGCGACAGAAAATTTTGATAATTGAAGAAAAATTCTATTAGGTGAAGGAAAATTTAAATAAATAAAGGATAATTCTACTAATTGACGGTAAATTCTGTTAAGTGAAGGTTTAAAGGAAAATCCGTTAAGTAAAGGAAAATTCTATTAAGAGAATGGATTTCAGCATAATCGGTTAAAATATCGACAAGTTACAGATTAATTTATCTTATTCCAGAACTTACGAGTAATCTTCAAATTATTTTAAGATCTCTTTAACTTTTAATTGACAACATTCTAGAGTTTTATTACAGAGAATTAAGAAGAAAATTCTCTGTGGTTTTATCTAAAAACAATTTTAGAATCCTATTTTCGTCTTATAAACGAGTTCATACTAGTGATTCGAAAAAAAACATTACTAAAATAATAAAAAAATCCTTGAATAAATGCGATATTATCCAATTAGTTGCTAAATTTTGATTTTGGTATAAAATTAGTTCCTTCTTTAAAAATAATTGTAATGAATAAGAATAAACCGGAAGGGCTAATATAGATATTTTTACTTTTAAAATTAGATTTAAATAAAAATGAAAAATTATAGATATTAATAAGCACTTCCCGATTACCTATATCTTTATTACCAATATTTTTATTTCTGTTGGGAGAATAAATTTAATTGCATTAAGTGAAGGAAAATTATATTAAGCGAAATAAAATTCCAATAGGTAAAGGACAATTTCAGTAAGTATAGGGTAACTTTATAAGTTGATGATTAAAACCATTTTAGAATCCCATTTCCATCGCACTGTTGAGTTTGATCATAATCGCTTAAGAAATAGACGATTTTCATTCGATTTGGCCATATTCCAGAACTTTATCTAAAACTCATTTTAGAATCCTATTTCCATCATATTTGTCGAATTTCATCATAATCAGTTATGAAATAGCCAAGTTGCATAAAATTTGCATATCTCAGAACTTTATCTAGAAACCATTTAACAATTCCATTTCCATCACTTTTTCCGAATTTCATCATAATCGGCCAATAAATATACAAATTGTATCAAAATTAACCATATTCCAGAACTTCTATTAAAACTCATTTTATAGGATCCCATTTCCATCATACTTGTCGAATTTCACCATAATCGTTTAAGAAATACCCAAGTTCCATCATGAATGGCTATGTTCTAGAAATTTATCTAAAATTATTTTTAGAAGACCATTTCTAACGTACATATATGTTGAATTTTGTAATATCCTGTTAATTAATAGATAAGTTCCACAATTGGCCATATTACAGAACTTCGTCTAAAATCCGGTTTAGTATTCCATTTTCAATGTACTTGCCAAATTTCATCATACTCGGCTAAGAAATAGCGAAGTTTTATAAAATGCCATATTATACCATATACCATATGGAAATACGCCGTCGTGTACCTTATGCCATAGTGTGCCATATGCCGTTTTAAAATATGCCGTTTTGAGATATGCCGTAGTGTACCTTATACCGTAGTGTATCATATGCCGTTTTGAAATATCTTATTTTGAAATATGCCATCCGTTCAGGATTCGAAATAAAAATTAGTTCTTTTAAAGTTTCTGATTTGGCTTCGCGCGGTTTGGATTCTATGAAAATTATGTTCTTAAGCAGCGAGGACGACGATGAAAATTATGTCCAAAAAAAGGAAATATGTATTGGGTACGTCTATATTATTTGGAATGAGATCGCAGTAGTGCTTTTAACTGCATTTTTACGGAAATACGTAAAGACCCACAATTTATTTATACATAATTATACCGAGATGAATGAGGACTTATTAAAGATGGTTGGACCGTTAATTGAAAAACTAACGGTAGTGAGGAAACCTTTGAGCCCCACATTAAGATTGGCAGTGACGTTAAGTATATACATATGTGTCATTATTATATTTTAATTTGCTATAAGAAAAAAAATAATTCAGGATGAACTTCCTGAAATTATTTTTAAATATGATTTGGTAAATACAATTTGAATTATGAACATTTAAATAGGAAGTTTGTTTATTGGTGCGAACGACGATTTGCTGTACGAAAATCCAGGATCTAATTTTTTTGTACGATCTATTTTGCTTTGATGTGCTATAATGAACCTCTCAAGCCGAATTGAGCAATTTCGCACCAATTCCTGGAAATTGGCACAATTGGGTCATTACAATTATTGCGTAACATATGAAAAGAATTGTTTGTTATAGTGGAATGTGTGAAGCATTTCCACAAGTACCTTTATGGCCAAAAATCCTATTAACGGATGAATGAAGGAGCTTTATGGTAACTGTTGCAATTCAAGAAACCAGAGGGACAAGTATAGCACAGTGGGCCGAACGCCTTCAAAGCTACAATTTCCAGATCGAACATCGGAAGGAACGGAAATTCCGACGCATTATCAAGATGACCATGTCCAGTAGTATCCAAACAATGTGGTCACGTTGAAACAAAGGAAGGCATCATCGACGTTACGTTTACGCAAGTGCTGCCTGAGGAGGAGTGGGCTGACGAAATGATCAGGAAAGAGCAATTAGATGGCAAGGATTTATCGGTTATAACAGAATTGAAGGAAAAGGAACACTGGCCCGCTTGGAGCGAGATGGCGGACAAAACTCCCATTGTAAAGGCTTATTGAACTCAAGGGATAGCCGCCGAATAGAGAATGGGTGTTTAAAACGAAAAAAGTATAGTTCGGATGGGAAAGTGAAGCAGTTAATGCTGGTGATGCCAACGAGCCGGATTGCGGAAATCGTGAAAGAGTATCACGGAGGAACAAGTGGGGCCACCTAAGCTGGGCCATTCCTAACCACCGAGATCGGCAATAAATATGTGCTAATGATAAGATTATTTAAGCCAATGGCCGGAGGTGTACCCCATTCCCAATCAGGAGACAACAACAATTAGATGTCGTGGCCAACAACAAGACTAGCCAATGTGGAGTGCCGATGGAGATACATACCGATCAAGGAAGGAATTTTGAATCGGTAGTATTTCAAGAAATATGTCAGATGCTCTGTATAAATAAAACGAGAACAACGCCTTTGCATCCACAGTCCGACGGTATATACAAATATGGCCATACATACAAGTAAGTTAAACCTCGAAAGATACTTATTAATAATTGTAGTATCATCGCCGTACTTTGTTAATCCCCACGAATAGGTAAATTATTCAAATATATCATCAATATAAAAGGTAAACAATAAAGGACCAAACAAAGAACCTTGTGGGATCTCTATAGAATTATGATATTTAATTCACTATAAAACCTCCGATTGAAGAATATTGCTTTCTATTAGTAAAGTCGCTTATAAAATTGGAAGAGATGAAAAATTTGGATTTACATTTTTTAAAAAAAATTGATAGTCAAAAGCTTTCCTTACATCAATAAAAAAAACAGTAAAAGAAACATTTTACCATCCTTAGAATTATAAACAGTGTTAAAGAAGAATATCAAATGGACCAAACACGAATAATTGCGTGGTTTTTTGAACCGGAAATTGAAACCATATACCAAAACAAATTTTATTTCTTAGTCAACCCATTTAATCCCAGAATGAAATCTTTTGAGGTAGTAGTTGCTACAGAATATGCTCAATTAGGATCTGCTAGCACATTTCTGTCACAAAATTTTACTCTTGAAAATAGTTTGTCGATGGATTCATAATTGGTTAACATGTATTCAGAAAAATTTAAGTGGCTGACCAACAAGATCACGCACTTCCTATGCCTTGTGAAGGCTGTCTAGAATTAAGCATAGATTCTCAGTAAGATCTTGATTTCATTTTTAAAAATAATCCCCGAAAGAATTCAAAAAACATCCTTGAATTTACTGAAGGATTCACAAATATCTCATGGTATACTGTTCCCTGAAAGTTTATTGCTGCAATTGCCATGACGGAATATTGATTGGCTTATAAGGTCGAAAAAAGCCATAGGGATTGTATATTTTAGTTTAATTTAGAAATTATTATAAAAAAAGTTTTTCATTTAAAAGACGCTTACGCTTGCCGAGGTCCCTGATGATCAAGAAATACGGCCGTAATATTTGAGGAGGAGCTGGAATCCATTTACCCTCACTAATCTTTCTGTGTTTTTTTTAAAAACATGATAACTGCATTTTAGTTGTTCACATGCAAACTCTATTTTAGGTTTTCAGTTTTTCGTCCCCAATTATCTAAAGCTTCAAAAATATGTTTCATTTTTCAATATTTTTCCGGAAAATCTAAATCAAAATTGGTGGAGAATTGGTGGAGATTAAGCTGTCTTTGTCAGAAATAATTTGAGATTTAACATTTTATATGCATTTCATTTTTTGTGTCTTGAGCTTCCAGGTTACCCTTCTACTACACTATGGGCTTTTTATAGACCGCCTAATTCAGTTATTGAATTTTTTTTAAGTGTTTTGGACAGTTTAGATGTAAGGAAGCCCAATACAATTATTGTTGGTCGATAAATAACAGCGTGGATAAAGTTTTCGATTATAAAAACATTTTAAAGAGTTCTGGGATGATTATTAATAATTCCTTTCCCACTAGATCAATTAATAATAATATACTCGATCATGTAGTTTCCAGCTTCTCAAATATCAGTTCTGTGCTTTATTCCACAATTTTTTCAGATATTAATGACCATAACTTTAATTTTTCATCAATCTTTTACAAAACTAAAATTTTCCGCCATTAATTAGAACATAAGATTATTGATTTTAGTAAAGTTGACTTTTATTTTGACGACTTTCTTGTATCAACTTATTTTGGTAGTACTGATCCTGAAGCAACAATTAAGTTAATCACTGAGCAGTACAATCATTTAATTGATCAATTTATAACTATGAAAAGTGTCGTTGCTAAGTTGAAGAATAATTCTTGCCTCTTGATGACATATAAATTATGGAAGCTCATTGGTAGGCGCAATCGGATTTTAAAGAAGTACAAAATCAACTTTGCTGGTAACTTTGGTTACTGGTAACTTGACGTATTCCTTGAAGGAAGTTATAGTAGGGTTAAAATGCAACAAATTGAGCTAGTAATTTGAATATTACGTGTAGTCAAATTTTTTAGCACTAAACTAGATTTTCTATCAACTAAAAGTAAAAATTAAGAAAATAAAATTTTTAATTAGCGATCTTTATAAAACTGGTTGGATAATAATTTTCAACCCATTCGCTCAGTTATGTTCTTTAAATGATTAAATCTGGAAATTAAAATATCTCGAAAACTACTGAATTTCGGTAGAACATTTAGTGGCTCAATTTGTTGCATTTTAACCCTACTATAACGTCATGCAAGGAATACGTCGAGTTACCAGTAAGCCTGTATAAATAGTTTAAAATACAAAATTATGCCTAGTTTCTAGAAACAATTCAGTATTTTTCACTAATATTCATTAATTTAAAATGTAGATCCGTTACTCAGGATTTATGCAGCAATACTGTTGAGAATGTCCGACCGAGAGATCAAATGTTCAATTTGACAACTACCTACAATACATTCACTTTTATAAAAATTAAGACCTTTTCTTATGTAAGATATTATATTAGCAACACAAAATATGTTCTTGCAAAAATGCGTACAAAATTAAATCTTTAGGATATTTAAAATTAGTTTTAATGTATATGAATTAATCCTGTTTCGAACTGAGAGCTTGATGATTTTGAAAAAATCAATCTTCTCATCAGGCCGCGGCGACTGATTGTACCACAATTTTACATTCTATATATACAGAATGTACTGTGCTAGTTGTATTAGCGAATTTTACTAATACGATAGTATTAGATAGGATAATATAGAGATAGAGTAAATTTTGCTAATTGCTAAGTTAGTTAATTTATCTTAGTATATCTGTTATTTACTATTGCATATGACAACTTTACCAAGCAGCTAAATAAATATATTTCACAAGTCCAATTAAGAACCATTATCTTAGCAATGGTTAATTTTATTTATGAAATATCCACATTGCTTACGCTTGTTTAACAAAAAAATGGGACAAATTAACATTTTTGACTTTACATCAGCATTTGTAAATAAAGCATAGCACTTTTTTTATAATTAATGTATTTAAGGTAAACGATCGTCTAACATATCGAAATGACTGAAAAAACTATAAAATTAACTATAATAAAACGGAAACCACTGGATAATATTTTATAAACTCTTATCTGAAGAGAAAAATATCTAAATGTTTCAGTCAAATAATTTAAATTTACCTGCATTCCATATATTTATATATACAATATAAAGCAAGTAATTTTAACTTATAAAGTCAGTTGGGGAATCAAAATCATAAACTTTTCATAACTGTCATAATACAATCGTCAACCGAATGAAAACATTTAAGACCAAAAAGTGTAGCAAAAAATTCATTAAATATTTAACACCCATAAAAATGCAATCTTAAAATTTTAGCACAAAAAAAATCTGGAAAAAATTTCATTCACGAATTTCAAAGAGCCATAACATGTATTAAGAGAAAGAAAAAGAATAAACGGATTAAATTATTTAAAACACGACACAGATAAAACAAAGTAGAAAATAAGGAAAAAACGATTTTTCTTACAGCATGAAGAACAAAAACCGAAAAAATCATGGAAAACTTCATAAAAACCATAAATATGATTGCAATTCTATTTGTTTAGTGCAGTAAAACTCGTTACAAGGATACTAAAAATTTAGCGCAACGTGAATAAATCATCAATTTATTTCAAATACGAGCATGTAGTATTTTTTAAGATTATTTTTTGTATACTATATAGTTTGTTTCCCAGCAGCTCTGGTTTTATCATAATTTTTTTGTTCTTTGAAATTTTCAAAAATATAAATGGGATGGGAAATCTAAGTAAACAGGAACAAAATTTTAAGAAATTTCTAACAGTTGCAAAACTATTCATTTAGTAGTTTAGGAATTGTTCTTAAGATACATTCTTGAAAGTCTTTTATTCAAATTAGCTTTTTTTTTTTTTTTTTATTACGTATGTACATACATATTTATGTATATATAGTATAATGTAAAAATACTTTACTTAAAATAAAAGGATCGTTGAGATAAAAAATAGTTCATACAAAAATATACATACGATAGTTTATAGTCCAATGTGTTGTTATGAACATGTATACAAAATTTATTAAATGAATATTTATCTACTGAATTTGATAATTTTGTAATCTTCAATGTGCAAACCTCGTATGTATTGTAGATTCGTGCATAATGTGAATTCTTCTGTTGAATAAGATTCAGGCCAAAAGAATTTCTAGATACATACATTTATCGTTATTATATTTTTCATCCCAGCATGAAACCGACACAATTTAAATCTACTCTTAAAGACAATGAAAATCGTTTGAGAAATATTAATGGAAGAAGAATGTGCGACACTATAATAATGAATTTGAGACACTGCAGAGTTTTTTGACTTTTTTAGTGTCTTTAAAAAAGAAGTGACTGAAAGAAATAAGGGATATATAACAAGTAATTTTCAGAGTGAGTTTATATTGATGGCCATCACGAATTCAACGAAGCAAAAAATATTTAATAATATTTGCTATTAAAACCATAATAACGGGATATCCACCGCATTTAAAATGTAGAAAATACGTATTGTAAAATGGGATGAATAGAAACACTTTTCAAGAAGCACATACATACTACTAAGAGGATATTTGTTTTTAATATATGAAATATCTTAAAATATGGGTCTTGGTGTACTATTTCCTTTTCAAACTACTTTGATCTATTAGAAATGAATATGGCGGATTTAAAAAAAAAACTCACTGTTTCTATTCACCTGCTATTGGGGCGAATAGAAACAGTCATCGAATGCCGGTTTCTTTCTATTCTTATATTCATTTATGATTTCTGGTGGAACAGTAGCCCGATTTCTTTTAGTATTTTGGCATAACCAGCGGTGAGATAATGCTTGCTTGTATCGTTTCAGAAACGAGCAGATGAATTCTTTACCGGGTAAGTTGTCCTTAAATTTTTCGACCTGTCTCTCTTGCCGGTTTAACAATTCTTGAATCTTCATTCGTAATGTTATTGTATCAATGGAATAACCCTCTCTGAATAAATGATCAATCGTTCCACAAGGATTTTTTCTTCAGTTCCGTTCGAGCAGGTTTGTTCCTTCTGATTTTGCATTGTATCACCTTTTTTAAATAGCGATATATTCAGAGGATCCCAAGGGTATTGATAATTTCCCGAAATAATTTTATTATATTTTTCGAAAGCACGTTGCTTGGTAATAGAACGAAGCCATAGGCTGAGGGCTGTTACCTAAAAGCAACGTGCTTGAGGAAAATATAATAAAATTATGAGGTATTTATCAATGCTCAAGGGGTATTCGACGAGAAAATTTTTTGCAATTTTATTTTATTCTAGTAGTAAGGCATTGTAAATTGTGCTATGAAAGTGTCATTTTGAAACAGTATTTATTGTAAAATAAAACTATAAATTGCTTTCATCTAGTAGTCAGAGTATGTTTTGCTAAAATAGCAAGCCTATTAAATCGGTCAAGTTCGAGTCACGTGTATGAAATATTCCAATTAAAACCATAATAACTGAAAATTTCCCTAGGGAAGTTATCAGTCTAATGTTATTTTGATTGGTTTATTTCGTACACGTGACTCAAACTAGACTGATTTAACAGGCTTGCTATTTTAGCAAAAAATTTCAAGTTAATTACTTTTTAAAATTTTGCTTCTATTCACCCCGCTGTTTCTATTCTTCTCTACTTCTCTTAAAACGATGGATGTACAAAAATCTCAGTAGAAAACTGTAGAGTCTTCGTATTTTAATAAGTATTAGAAAAAAAGTTAAAATATGAAAAAAAAAATTTGTATTCAAGAATTCAGTAAAAATAATTAACATTGGGGTCATTCCATATGAAATCGTACATGAGTTGGACGCGATGTCTCAAAAATTGTTCAAACTATATTTATTCGATTTAAAAGTAAAAAAAAAATGTTTCTTGAAAAATTTTTTTTTCTCTAAATGAGAAAACTTTGAGAGTGTAAACTCGAGAGTGAAAGAGAGAAAAAAAAGTGTTTCTATAAATTCTTTTTTTACTTATGTATAAATCGAAAATATAGTTTGAACAATTTTTGAGACATCGCGTCCAACTTATGTACGATTTCATATACAATGATCCATTGGTCAAAATACATAAAATTTAACAGCCTGTTTAATTAAATTTTTTTTAAATTGTAGGCCGGCAAAATACGCTTTTAAAAAGCATAGGCTTCACTATCATTGATTTCTACATCCACCATCACAAGATCGAAGTCCTCCTCTTTCCAAAGAATATTTCGTTCCGGATCATTATTCAGTATTTGTGACAGCGTGTGGATATTGTTTTTGTGATTACATGCTTCCAAGGGCGTTCAAATTCTGGATTTATTTCACTTTTTCCGCCGGTGGGTAAATATTACAAGGTTGCGGAACGTACGGTTCTCCGCTGGCTAATCCTTTATTTCAAACGTTCAATTAATCGAGCGGAGAATTTGTTAAACGGACACGGACTCCACGGAGGCCAACATAAATGAGAGGGTGATGTCGATCTTCAGTAAATTCGTGCCTTTTGCGATTAACCGAACACATTTCGCTGTTTGTAAACGTAATTTCGGAATTAATATCAATGAGTGCTTTCATAATGCTGCTTTTTTAAGATATAAAACGTTCCAATATCGTCAACAGACTGTTCCAGTGCATATTCGAGTCCATCTGTAAAGAAAGCTCTCAAGTTTGACGTATGAATATGAATGTAGTATTTCATTTTTACTCTGTAAACATGAAAATTGCCATTTAAATACCGTCTGTTTCGTGAAGAGACCCATTCAACAAAGGATAGGAAAAATAGAACAGCAATAACAAAAAAAAATATAGAACAAACTAAGAAAAGCATTAGCTCTTTTTTAAATTATTTTGAAATGTTCATAATAAATAACAAATTCAGGTGTTCGATAATTGAATTCCGGAATCGAAAAGGAGTCAAAAATGACTTGAATTCCGGAATTCATGAAATTCGTATTCCGGCATTGCACTCTATAGTTGTATCCTCGGTTCTAAGAAAAGAAAGCGAAAGCGATACCATTTTGGAAAGGTATTAATTCATTCTAAATTTTATCAGAATATATTTTTGAAAAGTACCGTTATCTGAAGAGTTATGAAAAGTAAATCTGTGTTTATATTTTTACCGCTAGAGGGCACAGCTACCAAAATTTCGAAAAAACGTAATATATCATTTGATAGATAATAGTTCAACCTTTCAAATAAGTGTTAAATCGTATTGGGGGGGGGGGGGGGGGGGGAGGGAGGGTTAGTTTAGCCGCTAGATAACTTCAAAGTTGAAAAATACAATTTTGATCATTTTTTTACATTATGATTTGTGTTAAATGAGTAGAACGCTACGTATTAGTGGAATTTGTTGCAAATATAGGTCTTATTCTTCCGTTACATGGCTTAAAAACTAGAATACATTTATTTGTACGCGTATTTGGAAGATAAGATGAGAAATTTCTTCCTGCCTTTAATAGATACTAATCTGAAGTCTCACGCTAGGCAACAGCTTCTTAGATGGATCCATATTTGGACATCCGAGCTACATCCGATTAACGGATTTGGCCGCCTCAACGATGCTCCTCCAAATAATTCGATACGCCGCAAGCGAACGCCAGACACGGTGACCGAGTGAATATAGGTCCCTCTCAACGTCGTCCATTCATCGAGTAGGTGGAATCGCACGAGGTGCTACTTTGGTTGGTGCCGACTCCAAGGCCTGTTTAGTGGTCCGATCTTGTGCACGAAGTACGTGCCCAAGCCATCTTAGCCTTGACAATTTTGTGAATCCGATGATATCGACTTTATTGAGATCATTTCTGATCTCGTGATTCATCCGCATTCTGTACGTGGCTCCCTCTTTAATGGGACCGAGAATATGATCTTACGCTCAGTTACAGCGATTTTCTGGATGTTTTGCGCTGTTAGTGTCCAAGACTCACAACCAAAGATGATAACTGGTCTTATCAGCGCCTTGTAGATGTAAAATTTTATTTTGCGCGATATACGAGGGGACTTGAAAATTTTGATATTGGCGTAGAATGTTCGGTAGCCTGCTGCGATCCTCGATGAAATGTCCACAGAAACGGAGTTTTGGTCAGTGATCAGTAATCCTATAGGTATTTAAACTCATTGACCTTTTCATATTGAATATCTCCCGAAATGAAGTCCCCACGAGTCTGCCTTCTCGCGGTCACCATGTATTTGGTCTTCGCTTCATTGATCTGAAGGCCTATTGGTTGGGCGGTTAATTCCAATGGGAGGAGGACCTCTTTCAGAGAGATGATGTTGCGACCCAGAATGCAAATATCGTCAGCGTATGCTAATAGCTGGATTGATTTATAATACAGGCAGCTACGCTGCGCCAAATTGCGCTGAAGAATGACATACTCCAATGATAGATTGAAGAAAGTTTGAGCTATTGGGTCTCCTTGCCGCACTCCAGATGTTATCTCAAAGGTATTCGAAATCTTGCCTTCTGTTAGCACCTTACATATTGAGCCATCCATTAAAAGCTGGCACATTGAAACTAATCTTTACGGTATGCCCAGGTAGGACAATACGTTCCATAAAGTATTCCTCTTAATGCTGTCGTACGCCTGTTGAAAATCTATGAATAGACTGCGTACAGGGATGTCCTTTTCATAGCATTTCTCCAGCACAATCCTCAGCGTAAAAGTTTGATCGGTCGTTGATCTATTCGGTCGAAAATCACATTGATAACCACCCATGATCCTCTCGGTATAATTTGATAACTTTGCTGCGACTACGTTGGCCAAAACCTTGTAGCTCGTGTTCAGCAAAGCTATGCTTTTTATGAAGTGGACAAATAAGAGCCGTCTTCCACTCTACTGGGATTTCTTCTCTAGACCAAATTGTTGATATTAGCTCAAAAATGCGGTAGAACAGATAATCACCGCCATATTTGAGCATTTCGTTGCAGATACCATCCTCATCAGGTGTCTATTAATTTTTGATCTGCGATATCACGTTCTGCACTTCATCATATGATGGAGGAAGTGGTGGTGTCATCTCGACGTTAATATCGCGTTGAAACAAGACGGGTTGTTGTTCGGAAGATGGTACCTGTTACTTAAAAGTGAGGAGAAATAATTTCGCCACACTTCGAGGCCGGTTTTAGTGTCCAATTCCAACTCACCGGAATTGTTGCGAATAGCGCTGCTACGTGGATGAAAGTCCGTAGCTAATTCTCTTATGGAACGATATCTATCTCTCAGGCTAGAATTTTGGATGTTGCGTGCCTGTTGTTCATGCCATTCCCGTTTCTTCCATCATGACATAGCGTCATGTAGGCGTTATGGCATTGTCTTGTTCTTTGCGACAGATTTCGTTGTCGTGCGCGATCTTTTCCCAAATAGCAAAAATACAATCATCATAAAACCAAAGATTTCTAGGCCTTGATGGATTTTGGCCTATAGTGGACTTTGAGGAATCGGTTAGCGCCGTTTTGATAATGTCCCACTGTACTTGAACGGAGTCAGGAAGTGGTTTATTTTCGAAGATTTCTGATACAGTCATCCCATAGGTAGATCTGGTAACTTGGTTGTTTAATGCCGTAGTGTTCCAACGAGTGATGCGCTGGAAGCAATGCTTAAATGTGGTTGATAGACGAAATTTTAATTCAGCAACTACCAGGAAATGGTAAAAAATAGAATACATCACAGTAAAGCTATTTTTAGTACAGATTTAATAAACAACTATTATTTAAAAGCAATAGTTTGACTCTTTGATTGGTTCAAAGTTCAAAGAAATTTAGTTTGCCAATTTTTTGATACTGAACAGTTATTAGTAGATAATATGATTAATGCAGTTGTCAGTATCTTTAAGAATGACGTCTCTCGTTAAACGAGAAATGGAGGAAAAAATCAGAAATGGAGAAGGAGGGAAAAAGAAGGAGGAATTTCCAGGGGTCATGTAAAATTCGCTAATACTACAAGTACATGGTTGATTCTATATATAGGAATAAATTAGAGTAATAAGTTCAGTAGTTCAGTCGCTATAGCCTGATGAGATGACTGACAGGTGATTTATTTTTCACAATGCTCGCAGATCGAAACTCCATTGCAAAACTTTTAACAATTTCTCCTCTTCGTAAAATATTTATCAATCTGTAATATATCAGAATAATTTAATGTTTGAATATACCGGGTGATTTTTTTAACGTGATACACTCAGATATCTCGGAAAATAAGCACTCTACGAAAAAAATGGTAGAGATCAAAATTTAATTATTCCGCGGGGGAAATACATTAGTGTTAAAATTAGAACCCTCTTCCACCTCCTTGTAGGTGGGGCGGGGTAACTTTGAAACTAAGATAGGAACCCCTATTTTTTATTGCATATTCGGGTTCTACGGCTAAAAATACGTAGGATTTGGCTGAAACATGATGGAACTTGCCCATTTCTCAACCGATTATGATGAAATTTGACTTGTGTATTGGAAATTGGAATCTAAAATAAATTTTGGATGAAGTTCTGGAATATGGCCAAGTAGGATGGAACTTGGTTATTCCTTACCCGATTATTATGAAATTTGACATTTCCGTTCTAAATGGAGTTCTAAAATGATTTTTAAATAAAGTTCTGGAATATGGTCAGTTACACGGTTAGAAATATCAGTATAATTTGGTATACTTGTTAACTCACGATAACTTTTAATAGTAGTGGACTGTATTTTAGGTGTAAGTTTCGTGGTTCAATAATTAAATAAAAACTTTTTAATTCACGATTTATGTGTTACAACTTTATTTTATTTTGTTTTATTTAATATGTTTTTTAACCTCACTATTTTGCGTTCTATTTTTGTGTGTCCACCCTTTGACGGTCGATGCAAGAGAGCGGATTTTATCTTTCTACCAAATAATTTATATAATTTTTTTTTATATAAAAAATAAATTATAAATGTTGAAGACCATTTAATATAATAATACAGAATATAACAATACATATATGTATATTATGGCCACATCAATATCTAAAAGCTAAGTATTTCTTTGACATTAATATTACATAATTTATAATAATAAATTTAGTACATGAATTAATTTATTTTCAGGTTAGATTCAGTAATGGAAAATTTAAACAAGTTACAGAGCTAAGTATACATGAAATTACAGTAAATTATTTTCTAACTTTTCCTTAATTTCTTTTCTTTTAGGTAACATTATGAATCATTGGATTAACTGTACAAAATGGAATAATAATTGATGTAATAACTACCTATACAATACAAAATAAAGTTTATAATAAATTTCCAAATTGGAGTAATATTTATTTTGAAGTTTTTGGATATGACACTGGATAACAGCTGTGCTTCACGAACATCACGGCCGCCTTGAATACCGGATGGTATTTAATTTACTGGTAACCGACAGTGCTTGGTGCTGGATCGGCGAATAGTGCTCTGGTTTATTTTGATTTCGGCTACACGAACTCGTTCATCACTTCCTGGAAATACTTGGGTTACTATTCCCATCTTCCAATGATTTATTAAAAAATTCTCGTCTCTAACAAGAACTTTATCGTTGATTTGAATATCTTCGTTGGTTTTATGCCATTTGGTAAGAGCTTGTATTGACGTAAAATATTTCTGATGCCAACGCTTGCAGAACAATTGACTCGATCTAATTATGGCATTGTAGTGTGACAGTCTATTATAAGGTACCTGAGCGAGGTCAGGCTGTGGTAGTGTAGTGATGAGGTGCCCATTCAGGAAATGCGCTGGTGTTAATGGCTCCATTTCATCTTCGGATAAAATGCACAACGGTCTGGATTTCATGAAGCCTTCGATTTGTACTAGCAATATATGTAGCTCTTCGTGGGTTAGTATTTTATCTTCAATTAGCTTCTTCAGCTGTGATTTCGTAGATTTGGCGCCTGCCTCGTAAATTCCTCACAATTTAGGAACGGATGGTGGTATAAAATGCCATTCAACCTGATATCTTTGGAAAATAAAATTGAAAATTAGTTGTACATTATTATTAAGACGCGTATGAATTTCCTTCAACTTTCTAGATGCAGCTTGAAAATTGATACCATTGTCTGAAAATAATACATCAGTAATGACACCCCTACGCGCAAAAAATCGATGTAGTGCGCTTAAAATGCATCGGTTGATAAATTGTTTACGAGTAATAGATGAATCCCCTTCGTACTTAGACAAATGTTTAGATATATGTGAGCCTTTTCTGAGTGGCTCTCGGTTTGATGACGTAGTTTAATCACGATCTTCCTGAATGAACTTTAAATTCGACTTTAACATACTCGAAAATTTCAAATTGGGTATTGTTTGGGGACCTTTCAAGAATCATTTAAGATCAAAATTAAAATAATCCGCTTAGCCGTTTTTAAAAGAAGTGCTCTTCTTTATTAAAAAAAAAAACATTAGAAAACTTCAAAATATTAAAAAAAAGAAACAATCTTATAATTTTATTTTATTTAATATAAATTTATTTAACATTACAGAAGAATAAACATTATGATTTAACATTATTTAATTGCCAAAACCTACTATCTGATGCATTAGTCATTGTGATGAGAAAATTTTAGGTAACCTTTATGTTTGTTGTAATATAAAACGAATGAAAATTATTTTTTTGGATTTTGTTTTTGTCTTGAAATTTCATGAATAAATTCATAACTGTAATGCAAATAAATTCAATTCACTGAAATTGAACATTGACCTTGAAGTGTTGTGATTTATACAACCGCATAAAATATTATTTCTTCCGAAAGAATACTACGGGAAGAAGTATTATTATTTGTACCCTATTTGATATTCTCTGCTAATGTAATATCATATTTTCTAATTAATGCCTAAACACACTAATTTGGACATAACACGGTTATCTGTTCAACGGCAATCCAATATAATGAAGTTCACATTTTATTTTCTCACAGTAAATCATATTCTGTTTGGCTAAGTGTTCTATAAACTACAACTCTTCAAACCTAATGTTCAATTTCAGTTTATTGAATGAGGTAGTTTTCCCAGTTGTTGAAAAATCAGTGGGCCTTAATTTGCTATTTAGCGCAATAACGCTCCAATACAAAAGAAGTAACATTGCCTCAAATTATATAAAAATATTGAACATAATTAGTTGCCTAGGCAAAGGCAGAGTTTCTATTTGCCCTTGTTGGGTTTAAATGAACTCGGAAGATATTCGCAATCTAGCAAGACCATAAATGTATTATGGGGTGCTTATAAAACCGTGTGGGATAAGTTCCCTGCGATTTTACATAAGTTTTGGGCCACTTCCGAAACGTGCTGAAAGCGTAATAAAAATGTTCCAATGGGTCAAAAATTATAAATAACTTAATTATTATTTAATTAGCCAAAAATAATATTAAATTTAATTGATTTACTAATTATTTTTAAATTATTCTGCATATCACAAATACTTATGCATCAAAAATATGAATCGCAAATACTTTTCAATCAAGTTTAATTGAATTTATTTGCATTACAGTTATGGATTTATTTACGAAATTTATATCAAATAAAACGTTATTTCTAATTAAATTAAATAAGACAAAAAGAAAATCCAAAAAAATAAATTTCATTGGTTTTATATTACAATAAACATAAACGTTACCTAAAATTTTCTCATCACAATGACTAATGCATCAGATAGTAGTTTTTGCCTATTAAATAATGTTAAATCATAATGTTTATTCTTCTGTAATGTTAAATAAATTTATATTAAATAAAATAAAATTATAAGATTGTTTTTTTTTTAATATTTTGAAGTTTTCTAATGTTTTTTTTTTTTAATAAAGAGGAGCACTTTTTTTAAAAACGGCTAAGCGGATTATTTTAATTTTGATCTTAAATGATTCTTGAAAGGTCCCCAAACAATACCCAATTTGAAATTTTCGAGTATGTTAAAGTTGAATTTAAAGTTCATTCAGAAACACCGTGTAATGCAATAGACACTTTTGGTTTTGTTGATTTGATCAAATTTCTGCATTTGATTATCCAATAGTTTCTTCGAATTAGTCTTAACAGCTCCGATGCCCCAGTATGTAAATACATTTTATGATATTTTTCAATTATTAATTTTGTGACAAGTGCAATCGCTTTGTCAATTCGACCACCCACTCGCAAAATTCCCCTTTTGTCCACAAATGGACTTAACGATTTGATGGCGCTTTTACTCGACACTGCGTTGCCTTTATTCACCTCTCTAATTTCTTCCTTATACGCTTGTAATTGTGAATACCGTAAAATTTCTGTTTCTGCGGCTTGCCAGTCATATTGAGTTTGGTTGGTTAGTTGAGCTTTTTTCTTGCGACATAAATAATAAAACTTTCGTATAATTATCAACATTCGTATAACCTTATCGTAACTGGAGTACGTATTGCATAGTTCTTGGATTAATGAATTCGATTCATCTTAACAGGTGGTGGTCATAACTTGTACTGTGTCCCTCCGTTCTAGCTGGTTTGCAGTTTCTGTTTTCGGAATATTAGGCCAGTAGTTGGTTTCTTGGCTAAGAAATTCTGTTCCATTCCACCAGAGTCCTTTGGACTCAAACCTTTCGTAGCACAATCTGATTGGTTAAGGGAGAACACCACTGTGAGATTTTCAAAAAATCGATTTTTTTTTTTGCCTTTAAAAAATCCTTTAGACCCTCAAAAATATGATAAAAATTCGTTTATAGCTAAAAAAAATTTTTTTTAGAAGGTTTTCAAGCATTTTCCTGAGAGCTCTTATTGAGAAGTTATTGATACCAAAAACTTTAAACGCGTTTTTCTCGAAACCGTATTTTGGAAATCTGCACGCAGCAGAACTCAAACAATTTTTGTTCAATCGGCTTGAAAATTTAACTGTAGCTTCTTAAATAGATTTACAATCGAAGTACATGAGTTTTTTTTGATTCATTAAAAATTAAAAAATATATACAACTTTCTATACGAAAATTATAGTCGAAAAATGAAACTTTTTCTTCAAACTTGTCTCAATTTTTTATTTTTTCGAATTTTTTAATTTCCTCGTGTACTTCGATGCTAAAACTAATATATTTCATGAAAATATTTTATTTTTTGTTCCAGGAACAAATTTAAGACACTTCTACTGCGTGCAGCGGAGCGACTCTAGGCAAAATCACTTCTACTAAAGCTACTCTAGCGCCGCCATTTTGTATTTTTTTTTGTTTACTTAAATATATGCCAAATATAGCCTAAAAGTTTTTTTTTCTCTAAACCCAACCCATTTCTCAAAAAAAAAATACCAAACTAAGCACTTGAAAATGGTAGGTCACAGTGGTGTTCTCCCTTAAGTTTAGATGCAATGTGCCGCTATTTTCTTCTTGGGATGATCTCTAAAAGTTCGCTCATTCTGTTCGCAACGTATGGTCTATATTTACATGGTGGTTTGGAAACCCAATCCAAAACAATAGTGGAATCAATCCGTCCGAATAACTGAAAATCTGGAATACACAAAACTTCATTTAATTCTAGTCGGGGTGACGATATTTCCTCAAAAGGCGCGACCTTTGTTCTTGCTGCTATAAGATTGGTAACATAACTGCCATTGTAGTACGTGCGTAACGGCACGGTCGCTGCAAATGCCATCTCACTTGAGTCGCAAAATCCATGCAATTGTTGTTCTTCTCCATTGGTCATAAACAGCATCTAGGTATTGCCAGGGTTAAAATATCGTTTGCTTGATCTCGAATGGTTTGCCATTGGTTTTGAATTATGACTGGTAGTTTATCGTCCCATTGCACATATAGCAGCCACAAGGATTTTTACTATGTATGGTGATAACAGGCCAAGAAGATGAAAAGTCCAACAGGCTTCGGATACTATACCACGCTTCGTGATCGGCGTGCTCCCTTCAAAGATGACGTGGTTAGTGAATTGATCTACTGTTGGATGCCACTGCAATCCCAACACATTGATTTCGATGAGGTCTTCCGAAATTATCTTTGAATGTGATGGAAAAGATTCAGCTACATTCATCTTGGCTAATACTTCGTTCGGATTTGATGACCATTTCCGTAGGTTGGATCGGGATTGTCCCATTATATGTGAGACGCCTTTTGTGGTGGTGCAATTTTCTTTCCAAACTCCGTGATGCGGTAGGTATAAATGATTTAAAATGTGTTTTTGCGGATCCACTTCTTCCGTATGTCCTCGTTTTCTATACCCCTTCATGAACTTAATGTATTGCTTTGATTCTTTTAATGGATTAGAATCTGGTTTAAAGGGCAACTTCATCTTGTAGTGCTGGTCTTCTAATTTCGTGGTAGTGGTTTTAAACGGCTCTTCGCATGTCTGATGTACCGGTAATAGTGGAATAGACTCAAACACCTCTTCGGATTCCCAAAAGCTTTTCAAGGTATTATCTGACATGTGAACAATAATGGTATTGGATTGACTCGATTGTTGTGCATATGATATTTTCCCCGTCAACATCCATCCACGATCAATCCATGATTACGAAACTTCAAAATGAAGCGGCCAAATCCCTCTATGGGATGTAGCGCCAGCGAAAAAAAAAAAAAAAAAAAAAATCCATCCACGATGGGTATTGCGAGCATAGATTTGGTTGTTGTGATCTTTTATCTGTTCCGGTTTTAGGATATCAAAAATATCATCGGCTCCGATAGTTAAGTCGGTTTTGGATATTGACTTTGGACTTACATCAGCTGGTGTTAGTGACGAAACACATTCTCGCACTGGATTAACTTTGGTGATAGAGCCTACATATGCAGATATTTGAGCTGCGAAAACGGATTCGAAATGTGGCGATACGACGACCCTTACTATTTTTCGAGTAGTCACGAGATTTTGACTAGCTATGCCTTAAAATTAAAAGAAGAATCGAGTAAAACCCGACATAGTTGCGACTGGTTACTTATATCTCGCATGCTCACGGTTGTACTTGGTAAAGCAGCTGTATACATCATATTGCTGAATTGAAGACATGAGGATCTTTGCGGTTGAGTATCTGCTACCGAAGGTGTTAGTGCCTGGTTACCGGTGGAACTTATGGCATCAGTGGATTGGTGTAGCAGCGAATGGTGTCTTCCTCGGCAATAATGGCATCTTTCTTTAGAATTGCATTGGTATATGGTATGTGACTCAACAAAACAGATGAAACAACGATGATCTGTATTCACTAACTCTCGTCGTTTCTCAACGGTCTACTCTTTGAATTTTGGGCACATGAATAAGGGATGAAAATCTTTCTGGCATATGGAACACGACATCACGTCATTGGTAAATGTTGTCGGAAATAATTTCGGTTCGGACACTGTTTTCGATAAATAACGCTTTGATTGGTCTCCTTGAGTATTGCTTAATTCAAACGACGTATTTTCGGAGACCAAGGTTGCTCTTTGAATCAGGCGATTTAAATTTGCGACTGGTTCTTTGTGGTGTACTCTAAATCGGCTAAAGCATGATGTTCTTTTTGTTGCTTTTAACAATTCATCTTTGTTTTCTGTGGTTAGTTTCATTTTTTGATGGATAGTTTCACAATAATTATACAAGCGTCTAAATTTGGTTGTTTAAATTTTAAATTAAGGGACTTAAAAACTTTCGGAGTACTTAAAAATGAAAGCGGCGTTAGTGTATTCCTTAGAATACAGTTCATACATTATGCTTAAATTTAGCCCAGTTGCCAAATAGCGTTTGCTACTATGCCGACGTGAATAGTGAGAAGTGTATGCTGGGAAACTGTTGATATGTTTGTAAACATCCGTTGTTTCGTTTGGAAGCGTTTTATGAAATTTAGATGCCGTTCCACGCCTATCTTTTTCCGGTGTAGCTCCGGGGCATTTGTATAATTTATCACAAGCTATATCAATGAATTTAAGCGTTTCACCAAATGTATCTAATAAACATTTTTTGCACACTTCAAATCGACTGCCGCAATTTTTTAAATTGAATTTTGCTGAATATCGGCGAGGTGTTTTGCAAATAGTTTTTCGGCAGTTTGTTGGTTCGAGTTCGATTAAACCACATATATAAGCCGATATCTAAAAATTTAATTTTAATAAAAGTGTATAGGTGGTAACCAACCAGGCGTATATAAAAATTCGTTGTCGGCGTTATGATACTTTTAGTTATTTAGAGAAAGAGTAAATCAACGTTTAACTGGCCTTTTTTTAACGCTATATAATAATATTCATAATTAGAAAGCTTACCTAGTTTCCAGTACTCATCAAACATTTTCTTTTGGTCGTCGTATTTTATTTTTAACTGGCATTTTTCTTGCATTCAGTCAACGGAATGCATTGTTGCCTTTCTATTTGTTTTCCGGAGGATGAAATGTACTGTAAATCTAAATTTCGTTTCGTTTTTCGAGTTTTTTTGATTTCTCCTATTCACAGTGGAATGGTTAATTTCGCTGGCACCCTCCAAATATCGCTCACTTTCTAAGTTACTTAAATCTTCATTATTTCAAAACTTCGCACTGAAGTCCTCTGAATCAGAAGATAAATTGCAGGCTGGAACATAAGACACGTCTACATAACTATCATCAAATTCTATTGAATCCTTGGATAGGCTTACAATTAGTTGAGAATTTTCATCTGTGCGCTCAAAATTAGTTATTTAACGAGATAAAAAAACTAATAAATTATGTGTTTTTAGATTTGTTCTAACCACAATTTCTTATACAAATAACTGAATAATGCAGAAAAATTTTCTACGTAACAATAAGCTTCTATATATGCTATGCATGCTATATTAGTTAAAATAACAGTCAGCAGTGTTTCTTGCGTTATTATTATAATACTTCGGTTGTACTGCAGATTTTGTGAACTTGGTGAAAGAGGTTATCTAGATCCGTGGTTCCCAACCACTGGTCCGCGGACCACTACCGGTCCGCGGAAAGATTGAATCCCGTGAAAGCGTCCTATTTAGTAGCATTACGCATTGCCAAATGCAAAAAACCATACACAATTGCAGAAGATTTAATTAAACCCTGTTTAATTGATATATGTGAGGAAATTTTAGATGCTGAAACTCGGGATAAAATAAAGGGTCTGCCTCTGCCTAATAAGACAATTACACGCAGAGTTGCTGATTTATCTGCTGATATTGAAGACCAGATAATTCGGAACGTCAGAGACTCTATTTATTTTGCAATACAATTAGACGAATCTACTGATGTGCCGAACAAAGCCATACTGTTATGCTTCGTTCGATATATTGATTACAAAGTAAAAGGTATAAAAGAAGATTTTTTTTGCTGCATTGAGTTACCTTCTAATACAACGAGTTCCGAAATCTTTAAGGCCATCGATGATTATAATAAAATCAATTCCCTTAAATGGAACTACTGCGTTGAGTTATGTACAAATGGAGCAGCCAGTATGACCGGTAGGTATTCGGGAGTTGCGAAGAAAATTAAAGAACTAACCGCTATCGAAATGGTACTTATTCATTGCATGATACATCGTGAACAAGCAGCAAAACAAATGTCAACGAGAAAGGTTCTCAAAAGATTATTTGAATTGGTAAAGAGGCTGAAGTGCACTCATCAATGAGTTACATTTAAGCCTGCAAGGAAATATGACCACTATGTTCAATTTATATAATAAAATTGACGCATTCAAAAAAAATTTAATATTTGGCAAAAATAGAGTAAATGAAAATAATTTTGAAATGTTTACCTCTCTCAGTGAATTAATTTTGGCTGACGATGTTGTCACTGCAGTCATTAAACATATTATTGCGGAGCACTTAGCATCTCTAGTGGATGCGTTTGATACATATTATCTAGCAGAAGAAGCACGCTCAGGGAATTTGTAGATTGCTAATCCTTTCGTGGAACACCAAGCCAATAAACTGACATATGAAGAAGAATTACAGCTCATTGAACTCAGTTCAGATTTAATTTTAAAATCATTATTCGTAAAAGTGAGTTAACCTCAGTTTTGGATACAAATAAAGGAGAATACCCAGTATTATTCCAAGAGGCTGCAAAATTAATATTACCATTGCAACGACATTTTTATGTGAATCGGCATTTTCTGATACGACTGTCATAAAAATCAAGCAACTTATCAATCAAACCTTGCGTGTTGCTGTTACCAACATAAATCCTCGAATTACCAAATTAGTAAAGAAAAAAGAACAACAACAGTCACATTATTATAATTAAAATTAGTTTTAAGTTCACTTCTTTAATTTTAGAATTATTGTTATATTTTTTTTGTATGTACTATGTATATGGAATTGAAATAAAAAAGTATGAAATTTTACATAAACGTTGAAGTACACGTATATATTATATTTATTTAAAATATTCACGCCGCGAAATTTACCGGTCCGCGGTCATGTTTTGGTAGGGAACCACTGATCTAGATTATATTGATTTCGAATAATGAATGTAATGGTATAATTCGACTTAATCCATAATTTATTTCGTTTGTAAAAATGAAGAACGGGTTAATTGAGAAAGCTCCTTTCTACTATTTTGTATGACATAATTTCTATTTATAGAGCAATATTTTAAAATGTGATAATTTGTGTTATTCTAGGAATTAGTCACTATACACAATTAATAAAAATGAGTACTATAGTTGTCCCGTTTTATAAATTTATTAAACAAATATCAAATAATAACTAATGATCAAATGGGTTTAAAACGAATTAACTCATTATTACAAATTTTGGAAAGTAGTGTAATTTTCTATTAGTTTCTTTTAAATTTAATTTAATCGAATTATCCTCTTTTTCATATATGTATGTGATTGTTAATTTTTGAAGTTAGCACCTTTTAAAAGGTTTAATAATTGATGAAATAGTGCACCTAGAAAAGTGAAAATTTGAGGTAACATGGAACAAATATTGTACATTCCGAAAATTTAATAAAGTTAAAAAGCTGATATTTCAGTTATCACCTTTTATATATTTGCCACAGATATAATGAATTCTAATAAAGTAAATTAATTAAAAAAAATAAATTTAAATTTGAATTAAAAAAAATTGATTTAAAGCTTGCAAAAATAAAAGAAAAATATAAAGGGCTGAAACCTCACGAGGTGATCTACAGCGATTTTGGTCGCAAAATGAGGATTCATTTGAGGATTACCGGAAGGCAATAGTATTGGTAAATTGTATTGGTGTTGAATGTGCATTTTTTCTTTCATTTTTCGTTTAATATGATGCAAATAAGAGAGATAAAATGACGCGAGTAATAGGGATAACTTGATACAAATAAGAGGAATAAGCTCAGATGAGAACGATTGATGTATTAAATACTGAGGGGACTGAGATAGAACAACAAACGAAATAAAAAAAAATTAAAAATATTACTACGAAGCGAGACTCAAAATAAAAAATATTAACCAAAACAAAACAAAAAAATAAACAAAACAAAATGATTTTGCTTATTTGGTTTAGTATTGTGTTGCAACTCATGATGGTCGGTTGCTATGCTATACGATGTTAAGTCCGAGGATGGAGAAATTTTATTGTAGCATATACACATCAAATAAAAAAGCTAGATGTAATGTAAATTCAATAAGAAGAATGTATAGATTAAAAATCATTTATTTATATTGTTAACCGAAATTGAGGACCGAAAATTTTTATGTGGCGTAATTAATTACTTTTCAATAATAATTAAATATTTCACAATTAATTCTTAAAAATGAATTAATTCATAATTAAAATTTTAATTAATTAATTGATTTTAAAAAAATTGTTGTAGCAAAATTAATCCTTTATTAAAAATTAATTAATTTCACGGTAAAAATTTCGCGAAATTAATTAATTTTTGTCGTTAGAATTAATTGTTGGTAACTTAATGTAAGGGGCCAATTTAATTAAATTATACCTAAATTGTTATTAGTTATAATTTTTTTTTTATGAAAATCAATAAAAAATTAATTAAAAGAAAAATTATATTATATCACAATTATCACAATCTGCTTGAACAATAAACAACAATAGACACAAAAATATTTATGAATTCCCCATGTCAGAAGAAAGGGAAAAATAACTCAAGGCGAGCGTAAGCACCAAAAATTTGAACCGATTCACCCGATTCGTTTATTTTTGATACTTACCACGAGGAAACGCATGAGAAAATACACTAATACAATAAAAAAAAATTTACGGCACACAATAGCAAAATGTATATTATACGTTGTGTACATATACAAAATTCTCAATCCTCAATCCTCATTTTGCGACCAAAATCGCTGCACCAGAACTTCGGTCTTTAGTTTTTTCAATGAGGATTGCATTCACCTGTCACCTGTGTTATAAAGTTGGTGTGACAGTTTTGACAGTACTGATTTCTATTTTAACTAACATATATTTACTGATACATACATCAACAGCCAAACAGGTCAAAAGCTTTAGTAGCAGGGGTACAGGAATCTAATATAACACGAAAACTCGTATTTTAGAACTTTATACCGAAAGTAGTATACAAAATTATACTGATATTTCAAACCGTGTAACTGACCATATTCTAGAACTTTAACCAAAAATCATTTTAGAATCACATTTACAACGCACTGTCAAATTTCATCATAATCGGGTAAGGAATAACTAAGTTCCATCCTTCTTCGCCTTATTCCAGAGCTTTATCAAAAAATTATTTTAGAATTCCATTCCCATCACCCACTTCAAATTTGATGATACCCCATTAAGGAATTGCTAAGTTCCATCCTACTCCAGAATTTCATCCAAAACTCATTTTAGAATCCCATTTCCAATACATATGTCGAATTTCATCAAAATCGGTTGAGAAATAGGCAAGTTCCACCTAATTGGCCATATTCCAGAACTTCATCCAAACAACATTTCAGAATCCCATTTTCAACGCACATGTCGAATTTCATCATAATCGCTTGAGAAATGGGCAAATTCCATCATACTTAGCCATACTCCAGTACTTCATCCAAAACTCGTTTCAGAATCACATTTCCAACACACTCATGTCAATTTTCATAATAATCGGTTGAGAAATGGGCAAGTGCCACCTACTTGGCCATATTCCAGAACTTCATCCAAACAACATTTTAGAATCCCATTTTCAACGCACATGTCGAATTTCACCATAATCGGTTGAGAAATGGGCAAGTTCCATCATACTTGGCCATATTCCAGAACTTCATCCAAAATTCGTTTCAGAATCCCATTTCTGACACACATGTCGAATTTCATCATAATCGGTTGAGAAATGGGCAAGTTCCATCATACTTGGCCATATTCCAGAACTTCATCCAAAATTCGTTTCAGAATCCCATTTCTGACACACATGTCAAATTTTCGTCATAATCGGTTGAGAAATGGGTAAGTGCCACTACTTCCAATACACATGTCGAATTTCATCGAAATCTTTTGAGAAATAGCCAAGTTCCATCATACTTGGCCATATTCCAGAACTTCATCCAAAACAATTTTAGAATCCCATTTTCAACGCACATGTGATGAGAAATGGTCAAGTTCCATCATACTTGGCCATATTCCTAAACTTCATCCAAAAATCATTTTAGAATCACATTTCCAACGCACGTATCGGATATCATCTTAATCGGTTGAAAAATAGGCAACCATCATACTTGGCCATATTCCAGAACTTTATCCAAAAATCATTTTAGATTCCCATTTCCGACACACATGTCAAATTTCATAATAATCGGTTGATAAATAGGCAAGCGCAAGTTCCATCATATAAAAAATTTGTTAACTACTTACTCACTTCACTACATCCTAATGCAACCCCAACTCAACTCCAACTACACTTCAACTCAACCCTCAAATTTACCCTAACTTAACCTTCAAATCAATTCCCAATTCAATGCCCAATTCAATAATATACAAACCAGCATACATAAAAAAATCGTAAATTTGTATTTATAAAACCAGGTATTTTGGGTCAATTCGTATGGCAGGTACTCCAACCTCTTGACGTACAGTCTCCAAAAGCTTTTCAAATTTCCGCCTTGACCATAGAAACAGATTGGTGAAAAAAAATTCAAAATCGGACACGCCGTTCTCGAGATACCATGGGTCCAGACATCCAGACAGACGGAAGGACATTTTTTGTTTTTTTTGCATTTTCAGACTCAGGGACTTTCAAAACGTCGAGAAAAGTGGTTTTGGACCAACCAAATTTTTCGTCATTTTTGACAGGATTTCAATACTTTGGTCTTTTTAGACCGAAGTAAAAATGGCTTACAATGTTATTTGTTTCGAGTTGACTTCAATTGTTGATAATAATCAGTTGCTAATCCCAATATTAAAACGTCTCATCTTCTTGAAATTTATTGCCGGTATGATTTATGATTGCTGATGTTGTAAATTCATAAATCGTATTGATGTAAAATGATATTGTAAATTTGTACTGGATATTTGTGTTGGTTTGAATTTATGATGATTCCGTAATGATCATTGTTGCATATTCAATGAATTATAATAATGATGAACTTTGTGGTATTTGTATTTTATTGATGAAATGATTTTTTTTTTATTTTTACGATTCATAAAAATCAATCACAAATTTTCTACGTTAAACAGACTATTGTTTTATGAATTACAGCGTTTTATATAAGAACTAAATTTTTTAACTTTTTTTTTATTTAATGAATTTATTAATTACTAATCATTTTATTCACTTTAGATATGCTTTGTTTTAACTAATAATGTATTTGAGTCACAATTAATACTTTATTATTATTTTTTTTTTATTTAATTATTAATTGTATAACAATAATGTAAAGTATTAATTCCATACACATGTACACAAGGTAATTCAATTATTTTCACTAAAAGTTCTCACAAGGACACGTAACTATTATTTTTTTCTTTGCGTTTTTTGCAAACGGTCATAAATTGTTATAAAATGACCCTATTTTTTTTTAAGCGGTGGATTTTTACGATTACATGAATTTCACTTCTTATTATTATGAATCTGATGTTTAATATGAACTAATAACATTCGATATATTTTAATTAGCGTTTAGATTAAAACTTGAATTATAGTACGATTACTTTTTTAACGTGAGTAGACCACAACGGGTACTTTTATAAGACGATAGCAGATCTTTATTGGATATACCGCTGCATCCCATACTATCATCCCTCTGCTGCCACCAAATTTATGTTGTAGTTTAGTTTGATTTAATAAAACAATTTTGATGAGAATGTTTCACTTTAAATATTATAATATGATATGGGTGTGAAGTTTTTCCCATTTTTTTCCCAGATATACGTATACAAACCTATTGGAATAAACAAAATTCTATTGGATTCTCATTGAATTTCGCATGTGTTGGTGCTTATTGTAATTTGATTAGGTTCATTAACGGCCATTGCCAGAGATTTGGACTCAAGTTGTGATACTTCACGAAATAGCTGATAAAATTCCTCATCCATAGAGCTAAGAAGGTTTTCCCTAACCAGAGAAATAAATGTGCTACGAATTTTAAACTTCAAATTGCGGTTTTGCAGGAATTTGATTAAGGGCCATTGCCAGAGATTTGGACTCAAGTTGTGATACTTCACGAAATAGCTGATTAAATTTCCCATCCATAGAGCTAAGAAGGTATTCCATAACCAGAGAAATAAATGTGCTACGAATTTTAACTTCAAATTGCGGTTATGCAGAAATTTGATTTAGGACCATTAACGGTCATTGCCAGAGATTTGGACTCAAGTTGTGATACTTCACGAAATAGCTGATTAAATTCCCAATCCATAGACCTAAGAAGTTATTCCTTACCAAAGAAATAAATGTGCTTCAAATTTTAAAACTCAAATTGCGGTTTCGCTATCCCCCGTAATAATTTCTTTTACATTTAATCTTCTAATCACAATTTTAGCAGTAGGTAATACTAAAGGATCATTTATTTAGTTAATTAATTATCTGACTAATTTTTTTGCACGCCGACCCTAAATAATATTCCCTTCCAGAAATCATTTTTGTTTGAATGATCTTTTCGATTTTGTAATAAAATTACATTTTTAGTACTAAATTTTTCAAAAGGAATCCAGATTTTTTCCAATTTGAATTCAATTTAACAGTGTGAAACTAAACATATATAAAATGGGATTTTTGGGAAAAACTTCACACCCATTAATATGATAACTATTTATTTATTAAATTTTAGTTTACAATTTTAAATCTTAAGTTTAAATATGGTTTATGTTTTCAATTTGTATTCCACTATTCGACTGCTTTAGTAATTGATTTTTGGTTTTAATTACACCTCTGTTAACCGTTAACGAGATGCCCAACGGAGTTAGTCAAAATTTTACTTACAAAAAAGGTGTGTCTGTGTTAGTGGACTGAGATCATAATGGGCATATCCACACTGGGTCTCATTTGATACTGGTTTCTGGTATCAAAATACCAGTCGCATCCACACACAGTTTCAAATGAATCCGGAATCTTCAATAAATTTATATGTATGTGTATATAGTCAAAAATGTCCTTGAGAATTTTTTTATTTCATTTTTGTTTGTGTTAGTGTGGTGAGACTATAGAAATCAAAAAGATTGTGGTTATAAACTGAATCCGCGACAAAATCGGTTTTATAGGTAAAGTGGGGAAAAACGAAGAATGATACTGGACTCATGAGACCCAGTGTGGATTAGGTCAATTAAAAAAAGTATCAAATCGAGAACATTTTATGGCGTCCAACTAGAATATGTACATAAATTATAAATATTGTGTACAGATGAAACATATTTCTCGCACACACTGATAATTTTAATAGTTTGGAATCTTTATGGGAAAGATTTTTTGAATTTTGTATTTTAATGACGGAAAATATTTAGAAAAAAGTAATTCTGAGTATGAAGTATGAGTATTAATATAAATTAATTTTTTAGATAATTTTGAGACTTGAAATAATTGAATTATTTGTATTAGTATACATAAACAAAAACAATGTTTATCGACAGACACAAAATTTGTAACCTACACAAATAAAAAAGAAATCATTCAAAATAACAACCAAAATGTACTGATAGTCTCGACGCTGTAGCGCAGTAACGCAATAGCGCAAAAGTTAAATTACATGGAAATATGTACCTCCCGATCCAACCGCCGCGCCGTAGCTTTAACCACGGCGCCGTTTGGTCGGTATGTTTTTAATTAACAATAGCTAAAATATCGTGTATTTACAAAATTTCAATTTAAATTAAAAATTGTCAACGATAAATTGAAATTTTGTATTAAAACTGTTAAAGTTTTAAATTCTATTTTTAGTAAATGCGCAATATCTTAGATATCGTTAATTAAAAACAAACGCTTTGTATTATTTTACCAATTTGATTAAATAATTATGAGTGTGAAAATTTAAATTTTTTATAATTTTGGATTTTTCAACTATCAAACCCTGCAATCCTGCATTGGAAACAGGTTATTTTCATCATTTTCAGATAGCTGGACCATCTGTTTATCTCGTTGGCCAAAAGCATTCAATTTTGTTGAACCTTACTGTATTTCAGATAATTTAAAAGTTGACTGATTTTTGATAATTAAATAATTGTTTAGCGCCAATCCTGGAGATGTCCCGAATGTACCGCACATTTTCTAGAATAACTAGGCCATATAGCTGTATTTGTCACCAAGCTGATCCAATTGTGATGAACATGCTATATATTTCACAGAATGTGGAATTTTTGGATGATTTTAAAAGTTGTTATATCGCCAACCATACAAATGTCCCCGAGATGCTGGCCATATGCCAATCTACGTGGCCAACCTGATCCAATTGTGACGAAATTTACTATACTTCAAAGAATTAATTTTTTTTAATAATTTTGATGGTTTTATAAATTTTTGTATCTCCGATCACAGAGATGTCCACAATGTCTCGCCCATATTTTCGGATAACTTGTCCATATGCCAATATAAGTGGCCAACCTGATCCAATTGTGACGAACTTTACTATACTTCACAGAATTTAGAATTTTTAATAATTTTGATGGTTTTATAAATTTGAACAACAGTTGAGCGAGACAATAAACCAGTCAAACCAAGAAATTAAACATCAGATGGAGCAACAAGGCGAGGAAATTAAAAACCAAATTTATTCGTATAATATTTGTATATTTGAACATGGCCAAGTTATCCGAAAATACGGGCGAGACATTATGGACATCTCTGTGATCGGAGATAAAATAATTTATAAAACCATCAAAAATATTAAAAATTCTAAATTCTATGAAGTAAAGACAAGTTCGTCACAATTGGATCAGGTTGGCCACGTATATTTGTACATGGCAAAGTTATCCGAACGTATGGGCGAGACATTGTGGACATCTCTATGATCGGAGATGCCAAAATTTATAAAATTATTAAAATTTCTGTGAAGTATAGTAAAATTCATCACAATTGGATCAGGTTGGCCACGTATATTGGCATATGTCCAAGTTATCCGAAAATATGGGCGAGACATTGTGGAAATCTCTTTGATCGGAGATACAAAAATTTATAAAACCATCAAAATTATTAAAAATTCTAAATTCTGTGAAATATAGTAAAGTTCGTGACAATTGGATCAGGTTGGCCACATATATTGGCAAATGGCCAAGTTATCCGAAAATAAGGGCTATTCGAGAATGAGGGAGAAACCTCGTGGACATTTGTATATGGTTGGCGATATAACAACTTTTTGTAAGGTTTAACAATATTGAATGCTTTTGGCCAACGAGATAAACAGATGGTCCAGCTATCTGAAAATGATGAAAATAACCTGTTGCAGGGTTTGATAGTACGAAAAATCCAAAATTACAAAAATTTTAAATTTTCATATAATCTAAATTCCAGTTGGAAAAATAACTAATTTAACAGTGTAATTTTTTGTTATTTTTTTTAGCATAAACTTCACACTCATAAATAATTGGCTGAAAAACAGGAACTCGTTCTCGTCACTCGTTCTCAATGTGTACTCGCCTTTAGGGCCATTAAATAGTTTTAAATAATAGATTAATGATCATTCATCATTAAAAAGTTTAGGTCATGCTAGATAGTTTAAGATTATTTTAATTTCAAAAACTTGCGTCGAGATTGTCACCAGAAGTTTTATTTTCATAGTACTAAATTAATTTTTGCGTACCGTGCGTAATTCCGTCTCCGTTACGTCGAGATTGTTTCTGCCTTTATTTTTACATTAGTACTAAAATATAAAATTTTTTCTATGAAATTATTGACCACCCCATATTGTATATAATTATATTCGTTTGACAGTTGTTTTGATTGATCCGACATGTAGCTTATTATTTCTCTTATTATTTGTCTAGTAGGGATATGTTTGCGAAATTTTAGGAATGAAGTTGGCCGTAATGACCATCTATAATACAATACTTAGTGTACGTTTGGACAGAAAAGTTCGTTGTTCTTTTTACAAAGGGAAATATTTTTTTGTATGGTTATTGTTACAGGTGGCGAATAAGTTTTTTTTCTACGTAAGTTTTTTTGTGATTTTGGTGGGTATCCCTGACGTAGATATTATTTATCAATGATGTAGATCATTGTATTTGGTGATGAATTTGCTAATTGATGTGACTCATAGTTAAATGTTTTATATGCATTTTAGATGTTTTTTATTTGGTATTTTCGTTGGCTTATTGTCCGTTTAATTGTATCTATGTGTTTCTTGCATATCTTACGGTGATGTCACTACATGGATTCACCTCAATGATGATCTGTTTTTGTATTTTTTTTTCCCCCAAAAATTGTATTGCATTTTTATTGTTTTGGACAATTACATGGGGAAATTGGCGCAAAATTATAAATACATAGGCATACTAGCTGATTTATTTTTTTTGTATACACTATGTACAAGTACATAACGAATATATAAGTAGAAATTATTTAGCGGTATGAAAAGAAAGGACTTTGGTGGTTTCATTTCATTTGAGGCGACCCACGAGTTTACTTATATTATTAACCGGATAAAACAAATGTACCAGTGAATTATGTGCATATAGTCACAAAACAATATAAATTTTTAAAGTTTTAGACTATCTTTAATATACGAAGCAAACACAAAATTTTTTTTTGTGGCCTTATATTTCGAATTCCAACGAATTCTATAAGATATAATAATAAATAGAATTCTATAGGCATATTTGGTGTCCAAATTTTAAGAAAAAAATTCCATGTGGTAAGTTTACTTCGCTTTTCATACAAATTTAATGGTATTAAACTTACATCTACAATTTGTCTTTATTTTGTGAATAGGTGAGTTATTAACGGTCACAAGATACTGGAAAAAAAATTGTAGGTGATCTTTATTTGTGGTAGCGGCAAACTCCCGGTTAGCTGTATTATAGCGGTGCCAAATTATTCTATATTTTGGTCGAGAATAGTCGAATAGAATAGGATACTTCCAGCTGATTGAACCAATTCTACTAATATCGTGAAAAAATATACATGTAACGATAAGTGTTAAAGTGAATACCAACCACTAGCAAATTTGTATGCTTGTCTTAATTTTTTTTTTTGTGGTTGGTTAAGTTAAATAAATAGATTTAAGAAAAATAAATTTAAAAGAAAAAATAGTAATCGTAATTAAAAAAAAAATATTTATAGAAAAAAGAATTAGTGTGATTGGAGTGCGGTTGTTTTAAGATTTTCAGCTACATTCTAGCGCAAGCGTTGAGTACTCTTGGCCGGAGCTTGTAACACGCCACTAGCTACTTACCCACTATTGGACTTTTACCACACAATAAATCTCTCTCTGTAACTGAGCAAGCCAGTGAAACACGAATTTTCCGATAACGTTAAATCATTTATTTTTTTATTTTTTATTTTATTTTTGGAAAACCCAAAAACGAACAATTGCAATAGCGGATTGCAGTTTATAGATCTCTACGTTGCCAAAACGTAGAGCAACAAAATTAATGGTTGTTTGGTAAGAAGAACCCAGTTGAAACCGCTGCGTTCTCTCTGTGATATGTGTGTGCTTGTGTGAGGCTCTCTACTTCCTGCGAGAGATGAGTATTTACATCTGCGGACGAAATGGACAATTGCGATCAATCACGTTTTCTGAAAACAAATGGAAAGAAAACAATATTCGACAAGTCTATTTGGGCTGATGGTGCCTTTAAAAGCGGACAATGAAATATTTATAAGGAGCCAGTCCGCGCGCGTGTAATTTGCCCGACTGAAATTCAGTCGTTGAAGCTTGAGACTTGCGGGTCAGGTTCAGGCTACCATCAAAATAAATAACTGTTAGTATAAAATAGAAAGGAAAGAACTCACCGTGGCTGGCATTCACTGAACCCCTGTTTCGCTTCCCTGTTCGCTTATATACTTATACGTAGAACTGGTATATATTCGCAATACGGTTTTGTAGTTGTTGTAGATGTCGTTGATCACCATTATGGCACAATTTGTATATAAATAATCCGCTTATATATTGGTATATATAACTGGTATAAATCCGCAATACGTTCTTGTAGTCGTGGTTGTTGTTGTCGTTTAATTTATGCGTACGTACACCAACTCAACCTTTAACTGTCTACACTCGGCGAATTACATAGACGTCTGGTATTCACCGCACAATTACTATTATTCATTCACTAATTAACTATACACGTTCCGCAAACTGTTTGTGTGTATGTTTTCGGCCGTTTAACGCACGTCGGCAATTTGATTCTTCCACTTATGACAAATTACACTAAATATTTGCGGTTGATATACTATACGTATCGAAACTGGGCGTATTGTCATTTTTTGTTCGTGTATATCACCACGCACACTGACACGATAGTTCAGGTATAGCCTGTACTTACACAAAACAAATAAATTTACACAAATAAATAATTACTATACGAAACACAACTCTATTTTGCCGTTAGTATATCTGTAATACAGATTGTTTCGCTCATCCGCAATTTCTGTGCGCCTATGACACAGACACGCTTTCCCGTAAATGAAAATACGTATTCTTTAGATGGCGATTGCTATATACATATGTATCCCAGCCGAGTACTTAGCTGCTTAACGTGCCACAAATTGCTCGTCCTACTTCTCGATGGCCTTAGTTGTGTACTCGATCCGTATGTTGATCCCAAAACAGCACCGAATCGTATTTGATCCAAAATGGAACTCACCATCAGCAATACAACACCAAATGACGTGGCAAAAATTAACTATGTCCGGATATTATCCCAAACGTTATATGCGCACGTGCAAGCAGCCAAAATCCAAGAGGTTTTTTTTTACGCTATTCACGCCTTATATCACTTTTCTCGACCGGAAGTTATGATCAATGGTCGTTTAAGATGGCCGTTTTACATTACTTTAACTGCCATCTAACAAACAATAGCTATTAATTCGGAAAGATACCACGTTGATGACCAGGTTTTATAAATGAGCATATTATACCCAAATGCGAGTTTGATGAATTAGGAAGGAGAATTGGAAAATAAGTAGAGTGGGAAATTAAAATGGGATATGTTACCTGACAATTTCCATCACCTGACACGCCGCCCACATAGACCTGTCGTAACGCGCAACGCGACGTCACAAGCTGTGGATAGTGCTGATTGTTTATATACAAATATTTTTTTTTTGGTGGTTATATGCACCTACAACTACAACCTACTCTAACAACCATAATTTATTTTGTATATTGCATGATTTTTATACAAAATTTAATATAGAATAGCATTGTGTACTTAGGCTGTTTTCCAAACGACTACTTATTTGTGGAACCTAACTTATTTAATGCTAATTGTTATGGAATAAGTTATGTTCCACAAATAAGTATCCAAATAAGTCTCGTGCCTTATGTATGATTAAAGTACATCAATGTATTACGTTTGTAGTGAAATTTTATTTTGAATTGAATAATTATTAAAAGAAAAATGGAATAATATTTTTTTATTGGGTGATGATGGGGAGGGGCAAGAACTGTTTGAGTGTCGAAAGTGAGGGTTCAGTTTTTTTAACAATACGAATGATTTGTGCGATCCAATTGATTCCGACGACAATGAACCCCCCAATTTCCACTGAAGTTTCCGAAGTTACAAACACGTGTTGGTCGCTGGAAGGATCCGCAACATTATGTGGGTATTTCACTTGGATAAGTATTTCTACTTTTTGACATTTAATTCGATTTTCAAGCGTTTAGAAATGAATGATTAATTTACGGACTAACCATTGCTGCTTTAAGAATGCTTCAGAAACGCGAGAAGAAAAAGATCCATCAAGGACTTGAATTCCGAACTTTGACCCGTCATGTTGGCATATGAGTCATTTTGTAATATTTTGGAAGACTGTTTTTTATTTTAATGAGCCAATATATCAGTTAAACAATTTTTTATTTGGTTTCGGGCTCTTTTTTATTTCTTTAAACTAATTAAAGCTTTAGCTTTCGAACCCTCTTCGGATTCATTTTCAAAAGCGTAATGAAAAATATAACAAAAAATTCTTTCTTTTATACATATGTAAATCAAAAAATAAATAATAAAGCAATCACAAATTTTTATTAAAACCGACTTTTCATGGAAACACACCGCTATGTAATTTTCGAAGAAAAAAAACTTTGCTAAGGCGCTTTCATGTAAAAAAGGTTGTACATTTGAATAAAAATAAACTTGCAAGAGGCAAAAAGCAATTTAGATGAACAAATCATATGAGTTGCCAATATAAGCATAATCTTCAATGACATTGATTGAATCTGTACTTGATTTAATTTGTAACATTTCCAAAATCGATCTTTTTCTAAAATTTTTTTGTTTCTCGAGAATTTTTATGTTATCTAAACTGATTTGATGGTTCGTATTTTTCAAATGTCGCGTAAGTGCACTAATGCTTAAATTTTGATCTTTATTTATGTCACTTTTGTGTTGGTAAAATCTTTTCTCTAGAAACTGTTTCGTCTGTCCTGTTAGGTAGCGTTGCAACACCTTCCTCTTGCAAGTTTCTTTTATTCAAATGTACAACCTTTTTTACATGAAAGCGCCTTAGCAAAGTTTTTTTTTCTTCGAAAATTACATAGCGGTGCGTTTCCATGAAAAGTCGGTTTTAATAAAAATTTGTGATTGCTTTATTTTTTATTTTTTGATTTATGTATAAAAGAAAAAATTTTTTGTTATATTTTTCATTACGCTTTTGAAAATGAATCCGAAGAGGGTTCGAAAGCTAAAGCTTTAATTAGTTTAAAGAAATAAAAAAAGAGCCCTAAACCAAATAAAAAATTGTTTAATTTTGGAAGACAATTTAGGGTTTTATGTGATCACTACAAATTATGGCTTGCAGCTCGAAAAAAAATCGTTTAATAATCACAAATCACTTTTTAACTATTATAGATGTTAATTATGACAACCCACATTCCTAAAATTAATAATAGAAATGATAATCCGCATATCGAATTCAAAACAATGCTACAAATGTCAAAAAACAATATGTATACAATATAGGCCAGGGTGGTACAATAATTTCAAAGGCTGCGTGCCATACTCAAGGTAAATCACAAAATTCGGTAAATTGCAGTTTTAGTACAAATTTACTTCTAATATCGTGCCAAATTTGAAGTAAATTTTATAGTAAAAATTGGCTTTACTTGAAAAATATACCGGTTTGAAGGGTTGAATTCACTGGTTTAAGGTGATAAGATAAACGTTAAATAATACCTAACCTTACATCTTTCCGAATAATTTTTTTTGATTTTTTCCATTTTCGTCAATCGAGATAAAATATTTAATTATATTAATATGTGTATTAATGAAAATCTTTTATTAATATGTGTAGATATAAATATTTAAAATCACTTTGACTAATGTCAAAAAAACGTTAACTACAATCAATTACCTTTTTTTCACTATTTACCCTACTTTTTAGTACAGTATTTCAATTTACTAAATTTTTTACCGAAAATGTCATTTACCTTGAGTATGGCACACAGCCAAAGAGGGAATTTTAGGCCTATTTTATTTGCCAAATTCAAAATTGGTATTCATTTCGGAATCGCGTCCCTGCTAAAAAATACTTGCTGCGTTCCATTTTCGCTGGTAAAGTACTCACAAGTACTAAAAAGTAGATAGTAAATGGAACGCAAAAATAAAAAGTCAAAGCCAGCAAACTACTCATATACAAAAGCAAGAGTAGTTGAAAGCAGTGGGAAGTACTTGTGAGTACTTTGCTAGCGAAAATGGAACGCAGCATTTATTGAATTTTTGAAAACCAAGTACACAGTGGGTATTCACGAATACCAAAATGGAATTGGATACAAGCAATTTTTTTGCAAATGGTCAAATAAAATAGGCCTTTTATATTTTACATTTTAGTACTAATGTGAAAATAACAATAAAAAAACATCTAGGTATTATTATTTTTTGGTTGTAATTTTGAATGTTTTTTTTTAGTTGGGTAGGTAACAAATTTTAGGTCTATACAGTCGATAGTCGATACACATTATTGTGTTCATGAATACTATTCGTGTGAGGTTCGTTGTAAAAATAACAACGAAGTTTTCTGGCGAAACGTACACTTAAAAAGTGGTTCGTTTGTATATGCAATTTAAAAGCTACAAATGATAATTTTCAGATGTTGCTTTTGTTCAAAAGTTCTAAACTAAAGTAATTTACAACAAACGTCATTAATTACAATATAAAATATTTTTATTTATATAATTTTCAGAATTTGAAGCCAAAATAAAGGACCATTTAGAAGCGAATTAGATCAGATAATTGCAGTTTCTTTTAAATGATCCCATTGAACTAGAAGCTCTACCTAAACGCTTAAAGACGTTCTAAACACACACTAAGAGAAGGTAGAATGGAGAGAACAAGCTGGTATTTATCAAATAAATTGTAGATGATGCGTTAAATGAAAAGAAATGTACATGTTCTCTTTAATGTATAAGATTTTATTTGATAAGGTTGATGATGTATTAAATAAATTTAAATTTGTATCTATATCCATGATTGTTCTTTAGTTGATTATATAAATATCGAATAATTTGTCTGTTCGAGACACTGACGTAATCTGAAAAATAGTAATTTAGTTTCGTTTGGAATTTAGAATTATGGGCACAGTATATTTTAATGATACTAGTGCCTCCTTTTAATGACACGCATGAACCAAATATCAATTAAGTTTCGTCGACGATTTAGTTAAATATCGGTATCATGTCAGGCACGCTATATTAAATATTTGTAATTTGTTTGATCATACATGTATTGTACATACATAAAAATTCTATAAACAATTTTATTGACTACGTATAAAATTTTTTAACAAATTTGTTTATGCGGATTTTCGTTAAATATTGTTAGTTTTACGTATTCACAAATTTACAGGATTAAACAAAAAAAAATGTATTTTATAAATTAGTAAGGCAATAAGGTTATGAGAATAACACCATCGTTGTTGAAAAGCTTCCTGAAAATAAATAATTTTTGGAAAAAGTAAAGGTGTTTGTTTATTGTTTTCTCGAAATAATATAATAATATGATAATAATAAATATTACTCTCTTTTAATCAACTAGTTTTCACAGAAATTGGCTAAAATGTAAAATTGTTAAACGGTTATTAAACCGTTATAAAACAATCTTTACAGCTCTACCCATTAATAAACCAAATAAAGCTTTCTTCTAATTTTGCTTTATACATAATGTTGTATGTTCGTTAACATCCTTGTTGTTGGTTTAAATTCTTTCGTTATATTAAAACATTTCTACGTTTTCAATATGCAATTTATTTTTATGAATTTGTTTGGCACAACCAACCTTAAAATCAATTTAAACCTTGACAAACAAATCATGGGTTCAAAATGTTCAAAAGTTTATTTTTAAATTAAAATTTTGTTCAACTCACGTACAGAATTAGTTTTTATTTTTGTAAGCAAGCAGTAAAAACGTACATAAATTTAATGCTATTGATGTGTATGCAATAAAGTTTAAATAATTTTAATGATTTTGAAACAGAACAATTTTAATTAAATTGGCTCTTTGCGATAGATTGTGTTTTGTAATTATTTCGTTAGATTTTCCATTAATTTGGAGATTTTTTTTTTTAAATCGAATGAATTGAATATAAATATTGTGACCAACAGGAATGTAATGCTAAAGAAGATTCCAAGAAATATAAATCGATGTATGTACTCGTACATTTCTGTTTTGGAATTAAATTGCATAGTAACTTAATGAACTTAATTATAGTTTTTGTAATTAAATAAGAACGAACAAAATTTATAATATGAATTTAAAATTTATATAGTGTGAATTGGTTAAAATTTAGACAATCAACCATCGTAGACAACTTAATGACGTCAACAAAAAGGATTGCAATCATTTACTTATAAAAGTTATAACTATTTGAATTGATGAAAGTTACAATAATTGGAACTTGTAGATATGACGGTCTTGACGGATCTTGAACGGCGAACTTTTTCAGTAACTTGTGCCCGATGTGTAGCTCCATATTCTCCACTTTGACGTGCCCTTAATCATTTTTCGGTCTTGATTCATCCGCAACCTTTGTTCTCCTGGAATTATAAATATATTTCTGTATCCAAAAAGAAAAAAGAAAAAAACGATATCTTCTTCTTTTCGCAGATTTTGTGCAAACATACATCAAACAGAATTTGTACAAAAATGCATAGCGTCGACAGTTATGGATACGTAAAATTGATTGTTATAGCTTAATTGTGTAGAAAACGAAAACAGCCACAGAACTTGTAGAACTCGCGTATTTCTACTTGTCTTGTACACAGCTTTCTTGTTCTTCTTCTTGTGCTCGCTTCCGTTTCTGCACTCTCTTAATGTTTGGTAATTTTTTTTTTTAAACTATTCCTTCAAGTTAAGGAGTAAATTTACCATTTTTTTTTATTTAGTAACGCTATAACTTTTTTCGCCCTTTAGGTTTTTACGCGGTTACATATTAAATTATGTTACATAAAGTAGGGCGATTCAGGATAAATGAACCTTAGAAAATTTTATTTGTCACATTTGAGTATTTAAAAATGCAGAAGAAACGAAACTATTTATAGAAACTCTATAATTCTAACAATGTTTTATTTCTTCGTAATTCCTAGTTTTTCAGAGAAGTTGAAAGTTTTCCAAATTCATAAGGATTACATTTTTCATCAGCTTTCTGTTAAACATCAATTGGAATGGTGTATATTTTTCTATGTATGTATACAGTTGTTCTAGGCCGTACTAAACAATATAAAGTTTAACTAAATTCTATATTTTATGTGAATACTGTAAAATCTGTCCATTTGGAAAGATTATATATTATATATAGTTGAACTTAGTTTAACTAAATTCGACTAATGTTTATAATCTGGGTCGATACAGCCGTCAGCAGAAATATACACCATAATCAAATATGTTACTACAGTACATACTCTTTCAACATGTACATATAGTAAAATAGATCGAAAATGCATTAAGAAATATTTCTTAGAATTTTTCGTTGTTTATAAGCTTAAACGAGATAGACGATAGAGAATACCGTCTCTAGATTGACTGTACATTAAGAAATCCATATGCACCAAAAATATTAATGTGTCACGTAATAATTTCACTATGTATTTTGCTCCATAATAATATAGTGTTGATGTTAATGCTGTAGCTGTTCTATTTATTTCTCAAATTCTAAGAAACCAAAAACAATGATCTGGGAGTAAAAGGAAACCACAAAACAAACTAAAACCACGTAAAGCTTTAAAAAGTTATACATTCAGTAAACCAAAAAAAAGTCTCAATTGATATGAAGAAAAAAAAAATACTTTTGTTTGACTTGTTTTGATATGCTCTAGCGTACGTGTCTTAATAAATAATGTTAATATTGCAATTTTATGAAACTCAAGTACATTTTTATATATTAACGTTGAAAAATTTTAAAATAATAATCCATATAAAAAATACTAGTTAGGGGTTTCTCCATTTTTTCAGTTTACAAATATCAATATGCTGTAACTGTACCTATATAATTTTTGGGAATAAATTTATTTACAATTTTTTTCAGCAGTTTGTGCCGAAATGTCGTTGTCATCATCAACGTTGTACTATATTGTTCTACTAAATAATGGTGTCATGAAACACAGAATATTCTAAGTTTATAACTTAAAGTAAACGCTTGTTACTAGCTCGTCTTCTAGCTGATTTATTATTCACTTTTACTCGTCCACACACATTTTACTTATTTATAATAAATATGTCTTAACATAGTAAGAATTTGTTTTGTATATACTAATATGTGTATCTGTTTATAATCATGAAGAAACAAACTAAGAAAACATGAAAACGAAAGAAATGCTATGTCAAGGTCATTAAAAATGTGGATAAGATTTCCTATGTAATATGAATAACTTGAGACAGTATAAAACTTTAAGTACAGAAATGTATAATGTAATTAAATCTTTACATTAAGCCTTCGGATAACTTGCAAACAGACATACTCGATGCATTATATAGTAACATTAACTGATTCATTAAAACTTATTGTTGGTAATATAGCAAATATCAGTATGTGTGGTTGAAAATAATGTATTTTTTTTCTTAATTTCCGTGTTATAAGAAAATTTCAAAAACTTTTGTGAATTTTTGTATTTCCATACAGACTTAGATAAACATTAAAACATTTTAGTGCAACCCGAGCTTCTAAAGTATCATATATTAAGTACGTCGTTTGTGTTTCCTCACTCGTCAAAGAATAGGTATTTTTAATATTTTTCTAGATAAGAATACGTAGCAAATCAACCTAAAGGATTAGAAATTAATTATTAAGATGGTATAAATTCATTATTTATACTGTCAATTGCTGTGGCTTTATGACTATACAGATAGTCATAAAATTGAAGGCACAACACTTTAACAAACTTAAAACCAGTTTTATTTTAACCTTTATAGAAGGTTATTAATGGTCATTATACGCAATTTTTACGATTGATGGCTAGGCTAACTTGTCTTTATAAGCAATTTTTACAATCGTGAAATGTGAGGAACTACAGAGATGTAGAAGAAATTGAGATTAATTTTATTTTGATATACGAGCGTGGAATATTTTAGTTTAGAAAATAAAAATTAAGATTATCAAACTATTATGTTTTTAATTTTTGGAAGGTGTCCATTTTAGTGCACTTATATGACAATGTTAATTTAATTTGAATTTTAAATAAATAAAATTAAAATAAAAACAATAATCAAGAATATTTTCTTTTTGTGATATTTTGATAACATTTTTTAATTTTAGTATCATACATGTTTCGGGTATTCACCCTTTGTCAACTTTTAAAAATATTCTAATTTAGAAAATTAAATTTCGCGCAATATATAATCATATATATCGTTGTTTTGGGTTGTTTTTGTGTTTATATATCTCCATCTCCTCTGTTCTGCCTAATTTTTCCCCTTTTTGAATTCTGTGAAGAATGGTTAAGTTATGATGATGGTCGGTGTGTGTGTGCGTTTGTGTTGAGTTAAATGTTGAGCGAAGTTATATTGGCCAAACAGGGAGAAATTTTCAAACAAGATACAAAGAACACACACAAGAAATTGGTAAACAGAATATAAAATCTAACTTCGCTCAACGTTTAACTCAACACAAACACACACACACACCGACCATCATCATAACTTAACCATTCTTCACAGAATTCAAAAAGGTGAAAAATTAGACAGAACAGAGGAGATGGAGATACATATATAAACACAAAAACAACCCAATGTTACTAAACGACCAAATCCCACACAACGATATACATATATGATTATATATTGCGCGAAATTTAATTTTCTAAATTAGAATATTTTTAAAAGTTGACAAAGGGTGAATACCCGAAACATGTACTAAAATTAAAAAATTTTATCAAACAAATATCACAAAAAGAAAGTATTCTTGATTATTGTTTTTATTTTAATTTTATTTATTTAAAATTCAAATTAAATTATTATGTTTTGTCGACAATTTATCGGTTATTATTTTAATACAGTCAATTTTTATCCATTCCCAAAATTAATCTCTTAGAAATTTTGTTTTTTTCGTGTTCGTCATTCAAAACAACAGTATACGTATTTGCTTATTTTTTAACCTTCGGTTGTCCCGTTATTCGATATTTTAGTTCTGACAGCTTATCAAATTAGATTTTTTGCTCCCACCGTCAGTGTTTTGGATTCCAAATTCAGCCTTTGACAAAACACAATTCCTTTTCCAAATCAAATTCGCCTTTATCCAAATCAAATTCATCATTATTCAAAAAATAATCATCCTTTTCCAAATCAAATTTAACTTTATCCAAAAACTAATCATCCTTTTCCAAATCAAATTCATTTTTATCCAAATCAAGTTCACCTTTATCTAAAACATATTCATCCATTTCCAAATCAAATTCAATCGTAGACCAACAGAATTTATTTAATTTAATAAATTTACTGTATTTAAATTCTAGATACAGTATTACAAGTTAATGGGCATAAAATTCACCTTAAAATTAGCCCTATAATTATTATAAACTTCAGCTTAGATGTCATCGCAAAATTCACCGTAGAATTCATCCCAAGTTGATCTAAATTTAATTTAAAATTCATTCCCCAATTTATTATACAATGTTTTAACTAAAATGTCGCCTTAAACTTCACCGTACAGCCCAGCCCTAAAGTTCATCCTAAAGTTCATCCTAAACTCAATCTAAATTCTCGAACAAATTCATCATAAATTTATCCCAAGTTTACTTTAAAATTCTTCCCATATAAAGTTACGACAAATTAATTCTAAAATTCACTATTAAATTCAACCTACAAGTCAATCTAAAATTAACCCTAAAATTTTACTTAAAATTCACTCTAAAATATACCCTAGAAATCACCCTAAAATTCACTGGAAACCCGTCTCTAAAACCAACCCTGAACTTCACTCTAAAATTCACCCTAAGAGTCAGGAATTTAGAAAGCGAAAACCCTTCGTAGCTTAAATAAGAATTTTATCAAATTTTAGGAATTCTGTAGTTTGAAAATTTTAATAGTGGAAAAACTAATTTAGGATTTTATAAATTTTATAAAATCGTTTAATTCAAATTCATTATTTGTTTGGAATTTGGAATTATTGATTTTAGAAATTAATGAATTTTGTAACGTAGTTTGGAAAGAAAAGCAATTAGGAAATTTAGGAAAATGGGAGTTTAAAGATCTAACGCTTTAAAGTTAGTATAAACTTAGAAATTCGCCAAATTTAAAAATCCTGACATTTAGAGAGTTTTTATAACATTTTTGAAATTTAGAATTTGTATTAGGAATTAGTTAATTTAGACATTTAATACTAAATACGAAATTTCGAAAATTAAGAAATTCCATAGGTATTTGTAAATTTTAGGAATATGTACATTTAAATAATTTAGAAAAACAAAAATATAGAGTATTATTTAGAATTTTTGATTTTAGTTACATATGTATGAATATGGTTTTTTGGTTTAAAAGGAAAAATTTAGAAACCAACAGCTACTCATTTCACGGGAAACTTCGATGGACTCTCCTATTCATTCTCGGGTTAAGGAAAAAACAACGGGCGAGATCACACTCAACTCGCAAAAGAATTATGTGAAAACCTGCAACTATTGAATCATTTCAAGTCTTTTCGATAGGCCTGAGAACTGTTCGGTTAGTATTTAAATTACGATATAATTTTTGGTTAAAAAGTCAATAAGTTGTTCTATTTTGGATTTCGAGGAAAGGTTGCCGACCCTCATTGTTTAATTGAAAATTGAAATTTATAACCGACTATATTTCAGTAAAGCGATGTCTTGGTGAGCTTGAGCAAAGTACAGTTCTGTTAAGTTAATTATCTATAAACCTGCCCTTTAAAATTCACCATTACTCATACAACACAATTGTTGATGATTCCATATTTAAACTTTAGTGAATGGCCACGGCAAACCAGGGGCCCCATCATGATTTCCGCTGCGAAATTTTTTTTTTTACGATATCTTGAATTTGTGATCACAAAACACGACACTTTTTGGCCATCTATTCAATAGCGAGAAAAATTCCGCCAACAAAAATAAGGCGGACAATTTTCCGATTGATTTATTGTTGAGGATTGTGACAAGTTTTTGCATCTAATCTAAACTACAATCAAAACTAGTCTCAAAATAATGCCGCGTACGATAGCGAAATTCATAATAAGAAAGTTGAAGCGGGTCAAAAAGGACATGATAGAGGCCCTGGTGAACAAAGCAAAGTGGCATCGCTGATTTGATTAATTTGAACTAAATAAAATATGGCGGTTTACGCTAAAAAGCACTATTTTGAATAAAATCGCAATTTTGACTGTACATAAAATCATATCAGCTGGAAAGACGGTAGCATATCTCTCTGCGGCTTCTTCTTTGCGCGTACTTTTTTATTAAATGGCGTTCGAATCTGCTTACCACTCTTATACTTTTTGTTTCCTATATGCCCCGCATAACCAAACTACTCAGCAATAGCATGAGCAATACTAAACATAGCATATACCGATTAAACAATTTCAAAATTATTATTTTATTATGTATCAACGTATGTACATATGTGCCATTTTCACAGCTCGCTAAGATGAATGAGATATTTAATATTTAATGTATGGGTGCATTTGTCTTTGTTTAACGTACTTCCATTTCAATTTTTTTTGAATTACTTACACTACACATGCATACTTTTTGTGCCTTTTCATTTTATTCTGACGGAAATTGTAATTCGAATTATATCGTATGCAAGTTCGGTGCATTTTATGTTCGTTTTTCTCGTATTTAATTTGTAATTTCGCTCGTACCGGATTTTCCGTTCCTTTTTTTATATGAAATTTTTGACTTACCCCCGCTAAAGATGTTTTCACATCAAAAACAGAGTGCCAGGCAAGTTTAGTTTCTCCACCGCCTACCTGTACAAAAAATTAAGTATTTCCTGGTTTATCATTGAATCGAGAAATAGTATATTGTGTAACGTGCAGGAAAAACGATATATTCCCGGACGAGTATGGAAGTTGCTGGGACGAGGCGTCAGCCGTAACCATACGAGTCCGGGAATTATAGTTTTTCCACGAGTTGCACATACGATTTTTTCTCTAATCGGCAGTATATCAGATTATCCATTTTATTCATTATATTCTTTAAAATACGCAAAATTTTCCAATTTATATTTTCAATAGATTTCACTATCAAAGTTACCTTAGAATTATAACAATCGCGTGCGCTATCAATTTATTTAAAGGTCTGTCAGAGCAAACGATACCCGTCGTTAATTTGTGGTTTAGTTTAAATATAATGGACAGCAATTTTGATAATTCAATCCCAGGTACTCCGCCTGGCATCTTGGAGACAGCAAGATTGACTACACTAAATTTGTTGCCGCAGAAGTCGAGGGAGAAGTACGAAAATGCATACAAGCGTTTTATGGATTATCGCATAAATAACAAGGCCAATTCATTCTCCGAAAACGTTTTAATTGCATATTTTTCGGATTTATGTCAAAAGATGAAACCGTCAACCTTATGGTCCAACTATTCCATGGTGAGGTCGACGCTTAGCATTAACAATAATGTTGATATATCCAAATATGGAAAACTACGCGCATTACTGAAACGACAGTCAGATGGATATAAGCCTAAAAAATCCAAAATCTTAACGAAACAACAAATAGAAACATTTATGGAACTTGCTCCAGATGATACATATTTAATGGCAAAAGTATGTTAAGATGTACGCGCTCATAATTTATTTACAAAAAATTTGTTTTCTAGGTTGCCTTAATTTTTGGAATTTCTGGCGCATGTCGTCAAGATGAACTATGCCGAATAAATTTGAATGACATTCAAGATTTGGGAAATAGGATATTGATTACCATTCCTGTTAACAAGACGAACAAGCCAAGATCATTTATTGTAAATGAAGCGTATATCGAAATATATCGTAGATACATAGCATTACGTCCCACTGATTTCGATAACCCTCGATTCTTTTTCAAATTAACAAACGGTAGAGGTAACAGACAAGTAGTGGGCATACATCAGTTTGGCAAATTGCCTCAAACTGTAGCTACTTATTTGAAGTTGCCAAATGCGATAGAATATACAGGGCACTGTTTTCGCAGATCATCTGCTACAATATTGGTAGATACAGGTGCAGATTTGACTTGCCTTAAGAGACATGGTGGTTGGAAATCGGCAACGGTTGCTGAAGGGTACATTGATGATTCTCTAAATAATAAAATTGAAGTTGCAAACAGAATTTTCAATACCACCGAACAAAATCCAGGTGTGGACCGTAACATGACCGAGATACAAATTTTCAATACTACCGAACAAAATCCAGATGTGGACCCTAACATGACCGAAATAAACGATAATAGTGCATCAGTGGCTACAACTAACCTTAATTGTAATGCATCTGCGCCAATTTTCAACACCTGTACAAATTGTACAATTCATGTAAATATAACCAATAATAAATAGTTGTTAAATATGTAATTTTACAATTATAATAATAAAAACTAAATAAATTAAAATTATATCATGTATTTCTTAAAAACAGATGATAATCAGTACTAGAAAGTATTCTCTGCCTAGGCAAGGAATACTTTCCAGTACTGTTTTTAGTAAGTTGCCTAGCAACGATGGAGTGTCGGGGAATACTTCATTTTGCTGACAGATAACAAACCAGAAAACTGACGTATTTTATCCGATTTGAGAAAAAATAATTTTTGTGCCGCAGACCAATATCAAAAACTTGGAATAGTTTAAAAATTTTCAATAATTTCGACATAATCTCAAAAATATTGGTCACTAGGGGTGGCAATTTCCGTTGAATTTACGATTCCGGAATATTGAAATTAGAAAATTTGCAATTCCGGATTCCGAAATATTCCGGTATTGAGAAAAAAAAGTTAAAATATGAAAAAAAAAATTTGTATTCAAGAATTCAGTAAAAATAATTAACATTGGGGTCATTCCATATGAAATCGTACATGAGTCGGACGCGATGTCTCAAAAATTGTTCAAACTATATTTATTCGATTTAAAAGTAAAAAAAAAATGTTTGTTGAAAATTTTTTTTTTCTCTAAATGAGAAAACTTTGAGAGTGTAAACTCGAGAGTGAAAGAGAGAAAAAAAAGTGTTTCTATAAATTCTTTTTTTACTTATGTATAAATCGAAAATATAGTTTGAACAATTTTTGAGACATCGCGTCCAACTTATGTACGATTTCATATACAATGATCCATTGGTCAAAATACATAAAATTTAACAGCCTGTTTAATTAAATTTTTTTTAAATTGTAGGCCGGCAAAATACGCTTTTAAAAAGCATAGGCTTCACTATCATTGATTTCTACATCCACCATCACAAGATCGAAGTCCTCCTCTTTCCAAAGAATATTTCGTTCCGGATCATTATTCAGTATTTGTGACAGCGTGTGGATATTGTTTTTGTGATTACATGCTTCCAAGGGCGTTCAAATTCTGGATTTATTTCACTTTTTCCGCCGGTGGGTAAATATTGCAAGGTTGCGGAAAGTACGGTTCTCCGCTGGCTAATCCTTTATTTCAAACGTTCAATTAATCGAGCGGAGAATTTGTTAAACGGACACGGACTCCACGGAGGCCAACATAAATGAGAGGGTGATGTCGATCTTCAGTAAATTCGTGCCTTTTGCGATTAACCGAACACATTTCGCTGTTTGTAAACGTAATTTCGGAATTAATATCAATGAGTGCTTTCATAATGCTGCTTTTTTAAGATATAAAACGTTCCAATATCGTCAACAGACTGTTCCAGTGCATCTTCGAGTCCATCTGTAAAGAAAGCTCTCAAGTTTGACGTATGAATATGAATGTAGTATTTCATTTTTACTCTGTAAACATGAACATTGCCATTTAAATACCGTCTGTTTCGTGAAGAGACCCATTCAACAAAGGATAGGAAAAACAGAACAGCAATAACAAAAAAAAATATAGAACAAACTAAGAAAAGCATTAGCTCTTTTTTAAATTATTTTGAAATGTTCATAATAAATAACAAATTCAGGTGTTCGATAATTGAATTCCGGAATCGAAAAGGAGTCAAAAATGACTTGAATTCCGGAATTCATGAAATTCGTATTCCGGCATTGCACTCTATAGTCACAAAGAATCTCAAAAATTCTAAATACGAATTATCAGTGAGTCAAAGGACTTCAATCCGATGTTTTTAATTCCAATGTGAGATTTCCATAAATGATGAATTTGAATTTGGCAGTTTGAATTTGATTTGGAAAAGGACGAATATGCTTTGGATAAAGGTGAATTTGCTTTGGAAAAGGATGATTATTTTTTGGATAAAGTTGAATTTGATCTGGAACAAGATGAATATGTTTTGTAAAAGGTTGAATTTGGAGTGCAAAACCTATAAATACAGCATCATTGGAAGCCTTATTTACCATTTCAAAAGATTTCAGTTCGGCCTAAATTACATAATACGTAATTTATTTTAGTAAAATACGGTTATCTTAGATGTTATAATCAGATAGAACACGTTTATATTTTGGGCGATAGATGGCATTTCTCCCCGAATCTTAATATACCTAAAACAGAATTTGACAGATGAACTAGCAGCCTTTCAGAAAAGCGTAAAACTGACTAGGAAACCTCCCCCAACCCGAACTCACCGGTTTCCTTAAAGCTTTGTAGTACGTGAAAAAATAAGTTATTTTTTTAGGTGCCGACATCCACTTTCCTAAAAGTACAGTAATTGTACAGGGATTGTTTTTTTTTTTTAATTATGTGGGTATCCCACATAATTTCATGTCACCCTTGCATTCAATACTTTGGGAAGTGTTTTATTTTAGAATGTGAAATACACACGCGCAAAGGGTTGAATGCTAAGCAGTTTTTTGGAGTTCCTTATTTTAATCTGTGGGTTATTAGGCCCAATTCTGCTTTCCAAAATTTTATGTTGTGTTATGTTATTTTTGTTTTTTCAATACAAATTCAAATATGAAGCGGGGAAATAAAATAACAACATGAATTTTAGCGTTTCAGAATCGGGCCGATTTTTAAAAAACACAATATTTTTAAAAATTATCCAATTTCTATAAATATTAGAATTGGAAGAACCACCAAAGCGGGTGTTTGGGGCAGCAGCCCACATCCTCTAATCTAAGGTATAAAACGAATTAAAATAATATTTCAAAAATTTATTATGTTTAAAAAACATGATTTTTTGGGATTATTTTATTTTGGCTAACTATATCAATCCTATACAAATTTTTTTAAAATAAAATCCCGGAAAACAACATCTCGAAAAAAAAAACAAATATCTTTAATTACTAAGAGTAACCATCAGAATTATTTAAGTGAACTTTCGGCTACCGAAGGGACAGGCTACTCTTTGTGGAAGGCAACAAAAAATTTAAAAAGGCCAACAAACTCGAACCCCCCGATCAGACTTCCAACTGGGTATTGGGCGAGAAGCGATGAAGAAAAATCCAAAGCTTTCGCTGATCATAAGGAATTCGCTTACGACATAAGGAAACAAATACTTTCGTACTACCCGAACAAATGGATGATGGATTATCTTTTAAACCTATAAAGTATTATTGGAAGAAAGTTAAGAATACAATTAAAAATTGTATAAGCCCGAAAAAGGCACCAGGGCATGACCTTATTACTGGAAAAATGACAAGGGAATTGCCAGACAATTGCATAAAACTAATAACATTCATATTCAACGCGATCATGCAAACCGGTTATATTCCTCAAAAATGGAAGGTATCGGTGATCACAATGATTCTTAAGCCTGGAAAAAAAGAAACACAAATTCCATCATAATAATATAGTCCATTAAGCATGCTGCCCGCAAATTCCAAGCTATTCGAAAAAATGTTATTAAAGAAATTGAAACCAGAGTTAACAGTGTCCATATTATTTCAGATCATCACTTTGGGTTTCGAAATCAACATAGTACCATAGAGCAAGTACACAGAGTTGTAAATGCAATCAAAAAAACCTTTGAGGAAAAGAAATATTGTTCTGCTGTCTTCTTGGATATCGCTCAAGCCTTTGATAAAATTTGGCACGATGGACTAATTTACAAAATTAAATAACTTTTTAGTGGCTCATTCACTCATTCATTTATTCATTCATTTTACCACCACATAAACTGAACTGTTACCCAAACCGAACGAGTTTGCCATCATGCGCGCAACACATCAATCATTCTATTTCAACTCCAGTGCACTAATTTTAACTCTCGCGCGTTTTTCCAACAAAACGAAACGCAAACAAAACAAAACAAAAATCAACCATTTTGGATTTTTGCGAATATTAATTATTCATTCGATGTGTACAAAGATAATTCAATTGTTATAAATTTTGTGGAAATGAAAGTAAATACCTACATAAAAAAATAATAAACAACTGAAAACGCTAAAACTTCTACCAAAGAAATTTCACTCAATTCTGGGAAGCTATATCCTTGAAAGGCAATACATGGTTAAACAAAATAGTGCAACTACTTGCTTTTACGATATAAACGCAGGTGTCCCACAAGGGAGCGTCCTAGGACCAATATTATACTTGATGTACACAGCGGATTTGCCTGTAACCAACAAAGTAATGATAACAACATTTGCCGATGATACGACCATCCTGTCGTCACACAATACTCCCGAAAATACCTCAAAGGAATTACAGAATCATTTGAAAAAAAAATTCGAGGACTGGCTGAAGAAATGGAGAATAAAAATGAATGAAAAAAAATCAACACACGTCACATTCACGCTGAACAAACGCACCTGCCCACCAGTGGTACTAAACGATATAAATATTCCTCAAAAAACCAAGGTCAAATACTTAGTTTTGCACCTGGATAGAAGGCTGACATGAAAAAACATATTGAAGCAAAGCGCAACCAAATAAAAATGACGTTTTCCAAAATGTATTGGCTGATGGGAAGAAAATTTCAGCTCTCATTAGACAACAAAGTTTTACTAACATATATAAAGTGATAATCAGACCTATATGGACATATGGTATTCAGTTATGGGGATCCACCAGCGCGTCAAACAGAGAACTCCTTCAACGAACCCAAGCGAAAATACTTTGCAGTATTACGAATGCTACATGGTACATTCGAAATAGTAATAGACCCGCCGAACTTGGAATTAAAACCATTAAAGAAACAATTAAAGAATCCAGTTCGAAATATTACTCAAAACTAGAAGCACATCCCAACGAATTGGTCAGGGATATACTAAAACAACCGCGATTTAGGCGACTAAGAAGAACAGATCCACTCGGACTGATGAACCTGTAAATTTATTAATGTTTAGGTTACACATATGTATAATCTAAATTAATTAAATTGTGAACACAAATAATAGGTATTAATATTGGTTAATATTTAAAATTGTAATAATTTTAGGCTAAGATTTGAACATTTCTTGTTAGTTTCTTTTGTAGAAAGATTCAAGAATTAAGCCATTGGCAGCATTTAAAAAAAAAAAAAATAGTACACCGCAATATTTGTTGAATTCTGGCCATGCTTTATTTAAGAAACTACATCCCTGCCTCAAATGGAACTTTATCGCATGTGTACCAATTCCATTGAAATTTGATATCTGACTTAACCACCATATTTGATAATCAATGAATTAGTTGCAGTACATCCATAATGAATCAAGGAAGACATCTGTTTTGTTCTATTTTCCAACGGATGGTGGTTGCGACCAAATGATTTTTTTTAACATTTTCAGACCGTCTAGGTTTAGTCGTTTTTGGACCATTCAGCGGAGTTAGATTGAAACGTTTCTATTTCTTTACCAGTTCTGATAAAATTCGGCATGTACGAAGCAATGAGATGATGTGATGAATGATTTTTGATAAAATTTTGGAATATGCCAGCTTAAATGGAACTAAATTATTTCTTAGATTATGGCCAATGGAATGGAACTAGGCTATTTCTTAACCGATTCTGAAGAAATGAGATATTCGATGGAAATTGAATCCTAAAATGATTTCTCGATAAGATTCTGGCTTTTGACCACTTGGGATATGTCTAGGCTATTTCCCGGAATATGACCAATTAGATTGGAATTTTTCTATTTCTTAGGCAATTCTGATGAAACTCGACATGTGCGATAAAAATAGAATACTAATATGACTTTTTATATTGGAAATGAGTTTCTAAAATAGCTTTTGAACATACTTCTGAAATATGGCCAATTATAATGGAACTGTGCTATTTCTTAGAATAAGGTTAATTAAAATGAAACTTGGCTAAATTCTAGATATTGGGTGGAAATGGAATGATAAAATGATTTATTGATGAAGTTTTGACTTTTGGCTATTTAGGAAAGATCTAGCGGTTTTCTTAGAATATGGCCAATCAGATTGAGATTTCTACGTTTTTTAACCGATCCTGATGAAACTTGGCATGTGCGATGGAAACAGGATTTTAAAATGACTTTTTGATATTGTTCTGAAGTAAAGCCAATTATAATGGAACTAGGCTAAATCTTACATTATGGCCAATTAGAATGGAACTTGAATTTTTCATAATCGATTCTGATGAAATGCGACGCGTGTGTTAGAAATGGGTTTCTAAAATAGTTTTTGGACGTAATTCTGGAGTATATCCAAATATATTGAAACTAGCCTATTTCGTAGAAAAAGTTTCATTAAAATGAAACTTGGCTATTTGATATTCGAATCTGATGAAATGGGATTCTAAAATAATTGTAAGATAAAGTTCTGGCTTATGGCCATTTCGGAAAGATCTAGGCTTAATGTATGTTAAGAAGATCAATTGGATGTCAGCGGCAGATTTAAAATTTATAATTTAAATTTTCTTTTATTTGTTTTGCTTCTTCTCATGTATTTAGTTGTTTATAATTGAATTATTGTTATCGGTTTTTAATAAAGAAGTAAATGGAATCTGCAATTGTTGAGACTCGAGTAAAATGCCTAGGCGTTATTTGCGGGGGAAGATTGTAGCTATGCCAAAACCAAAACATAAATATCTGCAAGCGCCGTATTAACCCGTCGTCTACAATATACACCCCAATGCTATTTTCCATCGTAATATTTTATTTTTGTTTATTTTCAGAGTATTGAGAAATATACGTAATATGTTCCATTCCTTAAACAGGCGGGGCGGTACGGGGTGAAATTTGATCCCAATTTTGATAAGGCCCACACAGAGTGTAACAATTTAAATTGGTTCTTATATAACCAATAAATAGTGCAAATCGAGGATGAATTGATATAAACTCCAAAGGAGTTCAGAAATTTCGTGAATAGTACGAGAAAAGATGTTGGTTTTTCATTATCATCTTCAATACATACAAATTACCAAAATATACACATGTATATTATTCGTCTTATTCTTTAAGTTTTAAACAAGGTGCTTATAAATTTCAAGATGTTATTACCAAATGTTGATAAATAAAATTTGTAAATTATAAGAAATGGAGAAATAATAACTGATAATGACAAAATAATGAAACGTAACAGTAATGAATTCAGAAAATCCCGATTCACACCACCGTTATTCACCCGTCATCGTCAGTAGTCTCATCGTTTTACACGATCAATTTTATGCCATTCTCACAAAGGTATAACATTAGTAGTAACCGGGGAAGGTTCACTTGAAGAATGGTTTATATTCAACGATTTCTCATATCTGAATTAAATACTTAAAAAATTTGCAAACTTACACGATTTTCGGTTTTCTCGTATGTGCAAGCTTATCATAATTATTGTTTTTACAAATTTTGATGAGATGAAACCCGACATCTTCCAAAGAAAAAAAAAGAAAAATCAAACGTCTAGTTTTGAGTTGACAATTTTTGGCAGAATAGATTTTGCCCCTTTTTTAGATAAATTTTTCACTGTTGCAATTCAATAATCTTGCTGAATATCGTTAAAACTAAATTAACCATTAGAGACCATTTCAAAGCAACTCAAGAATATTTCCACCCCATTTTCTCTTCGACTAAAAATGATACAGGTTTTGCTAAAATATTGTCGTCAGCTCTGTAGTTTTCAAATTTTGTTGTAAATTTTCAAATAACCACTCTCTTTAAACAGCTCGAGTTTAATTTTATTGTTAATCTCCATGGCATTTCTCAACACCAACTGACCTGAATCAGACCAATGTCTACATTCAAAGCAACAGCAAAAATTGAACTATTATTTTTGATGAAAATTTTTATCTAAGCAGTTATTTGCGGTTCTTTTTCTTTGTCGTTTCATGAAACGAGATTTGATCCAGATCAGATCAAACGTCGAGAAATTTAGCGATTATCTAGTCAAGTTGATATTTCAAGTAGACCTCTAAAACTAAATATTACATACATTACGTTTGCAAACTACATTCCATAAAATAAAAGTTCGCGAAACATCACTCACAAAGTACAAATTTGTTTAATTTAGAGGTTGAATAAACTGAAGCAATTTAATAAACTACCTTGAATGACATTGTGATATAAATATTAAAAGTATAACAGATTACCTGTTTTTTACCATTGAAAAACAAGTACAAATATATCGCATTCTTTTATTTATATAACAGAAAACCTTGGTATAGAATTCACTTATTTGCTTAAATCCAGTTTACCAGAACGAGTTCAAAATAAACGTACAAGTTTGCAAAAATAAAAATAATAACAAAGCATTTTTCATGTACTTAAAGGAAAAACCGTTTCCTCTCGATAGGAAACAGCAAAGAAAACTGCTATTTTTGCCCTTAGCAACACTTTTCTTAGAAGGTATAGTAACACATTTCTTGTTTACTGCTATTGTTACGTCCACGTTACTCGTATGTTTACATACTTTGATCTAAAGTGGTCTTTAACTCTTTTATTTTAAAAATTTGGGTATTTTGCAAGCAGTTGCATATTCAACTCATAATGCTTCCGAAATTTTTAAACCATTCGCTCGCTCGCCAAATAAACAATTACACTCACTTGAAAACTTTCACTTCTTGTAGAACAATCTAATATTAATTAGTTCGTATTGTCAAAAATTAAAATGCTAATACTAATAAAAAATAGTATATTGAGTCAATGGGCGCTTTCAGAGCACCAAACAGTTGGCAACATGTTGAGTAAAATCACGGCCAATGCTATGAAATTTAAGGACTTTATTAGTAATCCAAATCAAATTAGCAATAATTTCACTAAACATGATGCCAACAGTTTGCGGATCTGAAAGCGCCCATTGCAATACGAAAGTGAAATTTGCAGCCTGAGCGATAGCGAGGGCTGCACTTACTTGAGTATTGCAATAACTCATTTTCACACGAATTACACACGGTATTTTTTCTACGATAGAAAAAAAAAATATTCGCAACAAAAAATGAAATTGAAACGTTTGGAGTTTCACAAATCACACGATTTTAGTATACACGCAAAGGCTCCTTTTCTTATATAATTTAAATTCAAAAATCATCATCGAAAGCATTGGTTACGATAAAAGAATATTTCAAAATTGATTTGTAGCTAATCTAGTAACCCAAGAATTCTATTTTTCATGGTTGGTACTTGTTATTTACATAAATTGTAATAGAGTTGACCATGCCCTTCTCCTTTCTATTGCTATCTATTCGTTTTGAAAATCAAAACGATATGGACATTTTTATCATACACCCGGTGTGTTTCTACAAAAAATTTGTTTAAAATTCATATATGTACATATCCATTACTAGTGGCAGCTACCGACAAAGAATTTCTGCATTATCTATAATAACGGTATTTCTTGATGCTTGATTTGATCCGGTTCAGATCATGTTTCATTAAGCGAGAAGTACTGCAAATAACTAGTCCGGTCAAAATTTTGATCCAAAAACTAAAATTAGTTCAATTTTTGGTTGTTGTTTTGAATGTAAACTTTGATCTGATCCAGATCACTTGGTGTCATGAAATTCGACTAAGACACCGTATGCCGAAATTCTTTTTCACGATCACGCACTTTACCAAAGTTTAATTATATTTGTAAACTTAACTATTTTTGTGTATTTAATATTTTAATTATGAAGTTAATATTTTTCCAACAATTGTAAGAGAATTTAATCCAGTTTCGAACTGATAAGCTTGTGATTGTAAAAAAAATCAATCCTCTTATCAGGCCATAGCTACTGAACTGATTGTGTAATTCGTAATTTTTGTGTAAATTCGTTTGTCGGTCGGTCTTTGGCTCTACAAAAACTTTAGCCACGTAAAAATGCATCGAACGGTTATTCAGAGATGATATCTGATTGTAACCTACCTACATTACATTTTATATTCCAAAGTTATTTTATTTTATGTAGTAAAAAATAGTTACTTCACTTAAATACACATATAAATTAACATAGGAATATAAAATATTATGTAGATAATAATTAAAATTAAAAGCCAGTGTCTTGTTATTGAAATAATTTCAAATTAGATTAATAATGATGATTGATAAGGTTAGACAATTGTGAACATAATTCATTTTTAATGTTTGTTTCATCACTGTAGAAAAAATGAAGTATGTATGCATTAACCGACTAACAAATTTAAATTGTCTTGTATGTATACGACAGGTTTACTCGCAGAGTTTTTTTTTTGGGAAACAACTTTCAATTTTGATTTTGTTTTCATTTTAATCGTAACCTGCTAATCAAATGTTTTTAATGACACTTACTTATTTTATGTACCTGTTGTAACAAAATTATTCAATTTCTATTTCCTGGTTAAATAAAAGTTTGGGACAATTTAAACGGGCGTACAAGAAAAATTTTTTGGCAACAAACATTAGCATCAAAAATAATAAATTGGCATCACAAATAATATTTTGGAACCAAATATGAGAAAACAAACAAATATTTTTGAAGGACATTATTAATTACTATGGCGACAAACATTGGCATCAAAATTAATAAATTGGCGACAAATATAATATTTTGGAACAGAAAAAAATAATTTTTAGTAGTAAAAAAAAAAAAAATTCGTGACAAAAAATTAAATTTAATCGATACAAATTATTTAATATTTGATGGGGGGATCGATATAAAATATTGCAGTGTCGTTAATAGATTCTATATAATCCGCTCCTACGTGCGGCACGCAGTGCGACATGTTTGTGTATCCCGGCTCCTACGTCCCTCGAAGTTTAAATCTAAAGCCCCTCGGAGGGCTAAGCGGGGGGGAGCGAAGCGACCTCCCGCGTGCCCGTGAGAGTTACCGAAGCCGTTAGCATCTACAATTCTAAGTTAAATTAGGGATCTCCATTTTAAAGAATATTTTAAAACTAATTTCAATTTTTTAATTTTTAATTTATTTATTTATAAATTTCTTGCCAGTTAATTATTTTTGTAGCCCAAAATGTTTATTTCGATGCCAAAAAATAATTTTTTGTGTCCCTTCCAATAGTGCCAAAAAATTATAAATGTTGCCAAATTATTATTGTGATGCCAAGAAATTTTTGTTTGTTGCTCATTAATTTGTGCCGTTTTATTATTTTTTTGTATCTCAAATATTAATTTTTTGTGTGCCGGTTTATTGCCAGCCTAAAAGTTTACCTATGTACTATATAAATAAAAGATTGATTTGCTTGTATTAGCTTTCTACCAAGTTCCAAAATGTAATGTATTGTCGCCAACAAATAGTTGAGGCGTATGGTCCACATCAGAAGATATAAATCAAACATGTCAAACAACGCACGAAACCATGCGTGCAAATATTGTAGTGTCGATGGAACTATTCTTAGATTCTAAGATCTTAGATGAGTCTGCAGATATAGCAAATCAAAATACAATCGTGACAGTGTTTTAGTCTCATGTGTGTCAATCGCTTGTTGAACGTCCGTGGCGATTAAGTGGGTAACACGGGGTCATATTCTGGAAACTTTATATACCAATTCAAATTTTAACTGAAACTGATGAATGGGCCTTGGCATTTTATGCCAGAGATTTGAATTCACTTTCCGATAGCACACGCAGTAGCTGACAAACTACTCCGTCTATCGAGCCCAAAAACTACCCTCTATCCAGTGGAATAAATTATTCTGGAAACTTTAGGTACCAATGGAAATTTTTACTGTCAGGATCCGGTAGTACATGGAGTAGCTACCTAAAATTAATATAGCCCATATATTATTTTGACTAAATTCCACTAATATTTCTCTTGAATGTTCCTATTTTTCCAGGGAATAGCATTTATTCGTAAGATTTTGTAAAGAAATTACATTTTTAGTACTAAATATTTAAATATGAATCGTAATTTTTCCAATTGGAATTTATTTTAGCAGTGTAAAACTAATACATATAATATAGAATCTGTGGATTTGTGGAAAACTTCACACCCATTATGTGCAGTAGTATCATAACAAAACATTGCGTTTGTGACCCAATAGTCCCAATCGTTTTTATAGCGAGATTCAAGTGACTTTTTTCCAAAGCTCCTTTTTGTTTTCGGGTGATAAGGAGACGTTTTCTTCTTGTTAATTTTAAACAGATGTGAGACATTAGTAAATATTTTGCTTAATAAATTGGTACCTTGGTCGGTTAATATGGATGTCGGTGCACCATAAACACAAATAATTTGTTCGCCAAACGGGGCTATTATTTATCTTCAGTTTCTCTAATTGAATCATCAATATTTTTAGATTGAAGATTTGATTGAAGACGTGTAACGCTATTTACACACTTATCTTCATCGAATGAAATGCGGCTAAGCGCATCTGCAACATGATTAATTTTTCCAGGGGTAATTCTAGTTTTAAACGCCAACGTTTAATCGTGACGATGGATCTCTAATATTCCAAAGCCAACTTAGTGGTTTATGGTCTGTGCACACAATAAAAAGCCAAATGTTCATTTTCAACTGTTGCATAGTTTGTTTTTGCTGAATTAAGTGTTCGACTCGCACAAGCGATAGGGAGATCTTTATCTTTATTAACTTGTGGCAAAAGGCCCCCCATGCCTTTTAAATGCTGAATTTTTTTTTAACAATCGTAAAATTGGTGAGGCAACATGTGAAAAATTTGCAATTAATCTCCTGTAATATCCGGCAAAACCAATAAACGCTTTAATGTCCTTAGTAGATATAGGAACAGGGTAATTTAATACTACTTCAATCTTCTTTGTATCAGGTCTTATACCGTAACTAGAAACTTATGACCTAAGAAACTAATTTCCTTTTGCAAGAATTGACATTTATTTAAATTCAATTTCAAATTATTTAATCGTAGACACTTAAAAACTTCCGTTAATTTAATATTATGGGGGCCTAATCTCGAATTCCACATCCATTTTCTACATGTGGACATCTCTGTCAATATTCCCTTGGTATTTTCCCCTATGTATATTCCACATGCAACCAAATACCCTATTCTCGAATCATTCGGAATTGTTTATTCACCACCCATTAATTCTATCTAACTTGGTAGTGTCGGGAATTTAATTTGACAATTTGTTTATGTTGGAATTGTGAAAATTGAAAAAAAAAGAATTGTTTTATTTGTGGTCGTTGTTATTTTAATAAAATAATAAGTTAAAAAGTAAATCTTGAAAAATAATTTATTTTCAATAATGTCTGGTTTAGATGAATTAGGCCTTTTTCTAGCGAACCCTGCATTGTAGCAAGCGGAAGCGATGGGAACTATCCACACAGTTCGACAATCACAAGATTGTTTCGATATGTCCCAAAATTGGTTTATTAGTCACAACGGCACGGCTTGTATATGTTTTGCAAGATTTTTCTTTCATTTCAGCTGCAGTACCAATACAAACAGATATACATATGTATACATAGATAAAAAATATTTTTCCGCTTAATTTAAAGTGAAAAAATGATTTATATTATGTTTTTTTAATAATATTATTTTTTTACCGAATCAAACCACAAATGATAACAAAGTATGAATTTGACATTTTGATTTTTCGTATATGTGAAATTTTTCCACATGCTTCTTATACCCATTCGAAAATATTCCCTTAGTACCGAAAAAAATTCCTTAGTAGGGAATTCAGGAATTCATGAAATAAAATTTTCGAACGTTTTTGTGAATTTTGACAGGTGTCCACATGTGGAAAAGAATGTGGATTATGTCATCACCATACTATAGACACTTAATTCCATTTAAACCAGTCAAAATATGGTTCATTAAATGTTGTAACGTAGCAGGCGCTCCCTTAAGTCTTTATGGCATTCTTAAAAAATGATAATAACCCTTTTGTGTGCTAAAGGTGGTTTTACTCTTATCATTTGGATCAAGACGGACTTGATGATACCCGTGTGCTATGTCTATTGATGAAAAATAGACAGAATTTCCCAACTGATCTAATATATCAGTTATGTTCGGCAATGGAAATACGGCATTTGTTGTTACCTCATTCAGTTTTCTGAAATCAATCACAATGCGCCATTTTCTATTATTGGGATCATCAGACCTTTGATCAGAGATCATTTTGGTGCTGAGATCATTGGGTGGTTCTATTATTTCATCTCTTAACATTTGTTCAACTTGGCTATTTATTTCAGTTTTTGTGGATTCTGGCAGTCTATATTGCTTTTTGTAAATTGGTTTGATGTCCTGAGAAAGAGGAATTGAATGAGATATTGCCTTAGTTACTGTCAATTACTCACCATCTAGTAAGAAAATATCGTTAAAGTTCTTACATATTTTAACAATGGAGTTGTTTTCTTCTTCGGTCATATTTCGCGGTAAAATTGCGGATTCTATAGTATTGAGCCGGTTTGTTAATGCATTGTTCCACTTATGAGAGAAATTGTATATATATAAAAATGATCTAAGGGCTCTAGAATCAAACCAACATCTTGCAAAAGTAATACTGTTTCGCCTTAATATTATTATTGATCATTATTAAAAAACTTGCTAAATAAACATTCCCGACTGATTTATTGGACCTACAAAAATATTGCCCATCATCAGTTTCAGAAAATAAGAATTTAACAATTTTTTCAGTGCGACTGGAATAGTTTTAGGCAAAAAGTTATCATTTAACTTTAATTCAAAGTTATATTTTCTTGTTTTGCAAGGGATAGTTAGCAAATTTTGAGAATAACCAATGATACAACAATTTTGTTTTAAAAAATCTTTCCCTAATATTCGATCACATGAAAAGGGAAAATTATTCTCTACTAGTTGAAACGGATGAGCAATTTTATTATTGTCATCAAGTAGGTATCTCCGACACATTTGGCTAATGTCCGCATGTAGGTTCACCTTCAGAAATTTTACATTTTTCTTCATGATAGCTGAAGGCTTCACCATTAATTGATCCTTTTTTAATAAGAGTGATACTTGTACCCGTGTCCATTTAAAAATTAAAAACGTGATCTAGTGGTAAGATGATGTTTAATGGGATGACTTCAAGATTATGAGACGGTATTACTGCATACAATTTATTAGATTTAAATTTAATTTTCAAATAATTAAAAATTGAAAATATGGTTGTTTGGTTTTTTGAAAGAACTAGTATGATTAACAAACTGAAAGCTGTCATTAATGTAGGTAACACCGAGGAAAAAATGAATCGAATTATGTATTTCCAATTATCGTCGGCGAGAAATGCAGAATGTTTAAGTCCAAAAACAATTTTGTTCAGGAGACAAAGAAAACTATTTCACTCTCCTTATTGTCTACATACAAATTCTAATCTTCATTCCAAATTTTTCCCTCTTAACATAACTTTTATAATATTTTATAAATGGTGATCGATGCACAATGTTCCCCTCTTTCGTTTAATATGAAAAACGAAAAATTGGGAAAAATGGACTTACACATTCTGCATTTCTCGCCGACGTTATGTATTTCCGACCTTTTTTAATGAAATAGAAATTTTTTTGTGTATAAAATGAGATAATGGTTTATTCAAAGTATGCTAAATCGGAAGCTACAACCTCCGCCCGCCATTCAGCCAATAAGAGAATTCCTCGAAGGAAGAACCCTTGTTGTTTGGAGGTAATCCAGTCATCGATCCATCATTTTTTGATGTCTTCAAAAGAACGAAAGGGCTGCTCAGCCAGAGCTGATTGCCTGGACCGGAATAATTGGTAATCAGATAGAGCCACTGAATACGGCGTGTAGGGTAGAACTTTCCAGTTCTACCCATTCAAGTAGTTCTTGACAGTAATTGCAGCGTGTGGCCTAGCATTGCATTTTACAAAATAATCATATCATGCCTGTTGGCCCATTGCCATCGAAAAACTTGTCCAGATGACACTTTTTTGATCCCACCAAATGCACAGCATCACCTTCGAGCCATGTACATTTGGTTTTGGCGTGGACTGCCCTGGTTCGCCTGGCTTGAGTCACGCTGGTTTTTTTTTTTTTTTTTTTTTTTTTTTAATTTAGAAAAAGTTTATTTATTTACTTATTTACAAAAATTGTATAATGGTAAACCAACCTCATTTACATAATGCACTTTGAGCTAAAGCTCATTTGTAGAATATTATGCAAGATGAGGTGAGAATTAACATACAAATCAAATGTTTGAAGTTGAAGTTGCAACAGGTAACAGTATCAATCCACTCCTTATAGTTGATCTGGTATAGTGGGTGTTGAATTTTGAATCGATTCAAATAGTAAGACAGGAACCCACGGTCGGTGCAAATTCGTCTTTGTGCAAAATTTTTGATACAATGCAATTTTTAATAAAGCGTTGGGCAATTTTAACCGTATAACAATTATAATTTAATTTCAATTATTAATTAATTTAATAATAAAAAGACAAAAAAATGGCAAATAAATATTTTTAAAAAATATGGTTTGCACTTTGGATTATCATAATGGATCCATTTTTCATCGCCAGTGATGATCCGATATGAAACTCGGTACAAGAAGTAAAATCCTATTGCAAAAAAAAACAACATCCCGCAAATACTGTTTTTTGGCATAAAATTCGACATTATGAATGATATGAAAATAATTGTTGTTTACCATTCGCCATCGTTCCCTGAAATTGTACTTTTCGTACAGCAACACGCAGGGCATTCTATCAAAATATACTGCGTCTGCCTGGCTGCAAGGTCTAATTATCTTAGAAATTTACTGAAGCAAGCCATGCATCGTGATTTTGTCGATTGGACGAAACGCACTCATCAAGTTGATGGAGATTTTTTGAACAAAATTATGTTTAGCGAAAATTGCCCAGCAAGTTGGTCTTGATCTTCTTCCATTGGATTTTTTTCTTTGGGTTGTGTAAAGCAAAACGAGTATGCCAGCGACCGATAATAAAGGCCAGCGCTAAACGTCGAGCTTAGACTGCAAGTCTCTGCAATGTGTTATATTTCATATTTAAATTGCAATCTCCAATTGAATCACCCGAGATTAAACCACCCAAAAAGGATGCTTAAAAAACGCTTAAACAGAGATGTCACTATAGCGCCTTATCTTTTCATTTATTTGATCAACTAACCCGAAGTAAATCGTAGAGTATCGGGAACCACTCATACAATTGGGTAAAATTACTTATGCTCAAGTAACGACGAGTAACGGAAATCCAGTAAAAATTGGTCAAAATGACGATATAAGTCAAACACTTAATTTAATTTTAAGCAGACTCAATACGTTTGATGAGCGATTACAGAAACTAGAGTACAACACTAAGGGAGCCATCCCTAAACAGAAAAATGGCCAATGAACTTAGAATCTTATGTTGGAATGCTAATGGTTGTATGCAACATCAACAAGAATTGCAGGTTGTCCTGGACACAGAAAAATCAATTTATGCTTCATCACAAAACCACACTTCACTAGACAAACAAACGTTCAATTTAAAAATATCAAATACTAGCTGAGTTACCCGGCGTTGCACGGGAGGTACAGTCAGAAACATTCAGATGTATACGGCTCATATTTAGAGGGAAATTTAAAGATAAAGTTAAAAACCAAACAGAAGATATCAAATTTAAAATTTTATTTTTTATCAATAATGTTATCTATCACATATACATATTTACTTCATATTTATGTATTTTTAAAATAAAAAAAGTAAGAAACAAAAAAGTGTTTCGTTGATTTTAATTTGCCGTATACATCTGAATGTTTCTGACTGTATATAATTCAAATACCTTGATTGTTATGCAAGAATTCTCTCTTTACATCGCTGTATTTGAAAGCATGAGTTGTATTTTCGAATATTTTGTAGAAAATGTCTGGATAACTCAGTAGTTCCGGAGACGTAAGCTAGAAGAGGTTCAGGTGGATCATCCAGAGGAGGCAAATTCACTTTTCCATTTGAACAACACATTCGAGGCGATTCATTGTGAAACTTTAAAGCATGACAATACAAACAAATGTTTTCCATTTGCCCAATTGAAACATTGTAATCATAGTCTTTCTCGTAATTGAATGCTGCTAACTTTAAATCACCTCCAAAAGTTTCTATTAATCGTCCATATTGTAACCGATCGACTTCCAGCCGGGCCTCACGATGTTCAATGGTTTCAGTAGCTCTAGAAGAAGTCATCCTGCTTCGAACATTTTCAAGTCGTGTTTCACGCTGTTCAGTTGTTTCATCAGCTCTTGAAGAAGACATCCTGCTTTGAACGTTTGCAAGTCGTGTTTCGCGCTGTTTAGTTGTTCCATTAGCTCTAGAAGAAGATGTACTGCTTCGAACGTTTGCAAGTCGTGTTTCACACTGTTCAGTTGTTTCATTAGCTCTAGAAGAAGACGTACTGCTTCAATCATTTTCAAGTCGTGCTTCACGCTGTTCGCTTGATTCAACCACCCTTGCGGCTCTAATCTTCTTCGACTTTGCAGTTACCTGCCCACAGCCCAATTGATCTTTTTTTCGGTGGCATTTTTAAGCAAAAATGAAACGTGTAGCTAATTAATCAGGAATGAGGGGCATTCAAAACAGAAATTAGTATTAATTCATCAAAACGATTTTAATGTTCCCTTCGATACGTTTCACCGCGAACTGTGTATGAAAATGTCTTTACGTAATTTTTTTAAAGCAAAATCAAATGTTATCTTCAATCAAAAAGTAATCATAGATTAACACGTTTATAAACTGAAAACTTAAATCTAATAAGAATGTATATTCACTTGAAATAATATTTAATACCTGGAAAATAATCACCAACAATTATTTTATTGCAATATAGCTAACTAATCGAGAACAACGGCATCCGAAATACAAATTAATATTAATTTATTCAAAACGATTAAAACTACGTCCACTTCGATACGTTTTACCGCGAACTGTGGGTGAAAATGACATTTCGAAAAACAAAAGAAGTTTTTTCAAACTAAGGCAATTTTACACGTACAATAATTTGAATCCAAGGATGTTTCTTGTAGAAGATGCTATTTTCAAATATAAAACGCGAGTACTTTTCAAAGTGAATCAGTTTATACGTACAATATTTTTTAGTACCTTTCCTAGAATTGATTTTTTGAAACAATCATTGATTTATTTAAGTAATAAACTAAATAAAGTAATAAACTATTGGCGTTTAGTATGAAACTACTATTTTCATTAAAAGCCGCCGGTTGCAATAGTGGATTAAAATAGAATGTTAATTATTTCTAAAGTTATGTGGAAATTAGAACTCGCTGACTATGGAACATTTCAAAACAGGATATGATAAATAGGATATCACTAAACAGTACATGTCAAACCAGTAAAAATGGATTATTAGTATGGATAATATATGTAAGTGTTCAGAGATTTGTCTTCAGTTAAAGTGATGAAAGATTGTCTTAAATTTAAATTAATAAAATTAATTTGAATAATTAAATCAATTATAAGGCGCTATTTCGGAACATTTAAATAATAGTATCTAATGAATTCTTGATCTAGGGCAGACTTCCGGATTGGAGCATGTCACTAATTTCATATAACCCCTTTCCTAAAGTCATTCCCGTCAAAAAGTCTTAAAAAAATTGAAATTTGAGAAAACAATTGTACCACAGCCCCTAGACCCCGGGGTCCAGCCCCTTCAAAAGTATCGTGGGCTTGGTCCTGAACATGCAACATATACATACATAGTAAAAATTTCATGGCGATCGGTAAAGCGGCTAAGGCGTTATTTCAGAACAATCATATAATTGTATCTTTACTTGTAAAAATGAATTTTTGATCCAGGGGCGGACCCCCCGAATTCGAACATGTCTCTTATTTCATATAACCCCTTTCCAAAACTCATTCTCGTAAAAAAATTTAAATTTTTGAAAAAAATTGTACCATGGCCCCTAGACCCCGGGGTCCAGCCCCTTTCACAATATCGTAAGATTGGTCCTGAATGTGCAACATTTGCATGGTAAACATTTCATGGCGATCGGTTGAGCGACTGAGAAGTAATTTTGAAATAATCAAATATTTGTATCTATACATGTAAAAATTAATTGTTGATCCAGGGCTGGGCCCTTTGGATTCGAACATGTCAGAAATTTCATATAACCAGCCCCATAAACTCATTTTCGAGGAAAAATTTAAAGAAAATTAAAATTTTCGAAAAAATTTGTACCGCAGCCCCTAGACCCCGGGGTCCAGCCCCTTCCAAAATATCGTAAGGTTGGTTCTGGATATGCAACTTGTACATGGTAAAAATTTCATGGCGATCGGTTGAGCGGCTGAGGCGCCCATTCGGAACAAACAAACAGGAATTCATTTTTATATATATAGATATCATACCATTCAGCCGGAAAACACTGCTAAAGGAGATAGTGCTTTTAAATTAGAAATAGTATCCATCACTATGAAGAGTTAAAATAAGAAACAGAAGAAATACAAGCAACTACTGTTAATGTCAAAACCAAAAATAGTTCTGTTTGTATTGCTGGTGTTTACTGTCCACCGAAGAACTGATTGAAAGAAAATGATTATCTCCAGTTCCTCAGTAAATTAGGAAAACGGTTTGTACTTGGAGGAGACTTTAATGCATAAAATGACATACTTTTTACACTTTCTGCCGTAGGCATTTGAAGAAACACACTTAATACACACATTTTTAAATTTTTTTAAAAACACTTGTTAAATATTTCGCAAAATTACAAAAGGTTTAAAAAAAAAAAATTTTTTAAACCTTTTGTAATTTTCCGAAATTTTTAACAAGTGTTTTTTAAAAAAAATATGTGCATAAAATGTCCACTGGGGCTCCGGATTAACAAGTACTGAGGGTAATGAACTCCTAAAAGCTATTAGGAAATGCAGTTGTGAATCCCTCTTAACTGGAAAGCCAATCTACTGGCCGACTGATCCAAATAAAGTATGATACCATATCTGATTGAGTTTTTCATAATATAGAACTCTCATCATTCATCGATACTTTGAACGTAAAGTGAAAAAATGATTCAGAAAGAAAGAAACTCATTTCTAGTAAATAATCACACTAACTGGGAATGCTTTACATAGACTATCGCTAGAAGAAAAAATGTAATTAATGGTTCCATTAAAGACCGAGGAGCAATTAGACAAATAAGTTCACAGATTTGTAAACGATATACAGCAATCAGCTTGGCAAAATACCCCTGATATTAAAAAGAAAATCAAGGGAAACAGCTACCCTTTGGAAATTAGGGAACTCCTAGCAGAAAAAAGAAGAGCGAGAAGAGTATGGCAACAAACAAGGGCGCCCCAAGATAAAAGTAATAAGAACAATCTTACTGAACAATTAAGAAGAGAGAAAAAAGAATTGAAAAATGAATCAATCAGCAACTATTTAAGACAATTAACTAACGATAGCAGTACTGATTATTCTCTTTGGAAAGCAACCAAAAGTATTAAAAGTCCAATAATGCGGAATCCTCCAATAAGTGTAGCAGGCGAGAAATTCTTCTTCTTCTGCTGGCGTTACATCCTATGAAGGGATTTGGCCGCCTCAACGATGCTCTTCCAAATAATTCAATCCGTCGCAGAGACGCAGAGACGTCGTGATCGAGTGTGTATAGGCCCCTTTCAACGTCGTCCATCCATCGGGTAGGTGGTCTCCCACGAGGTCCTACTTTCGTTGGAGCCGACTCCAAGGCTTGTTTAGTGGTTCCATTTAGTGAGCCAAGTACGTGCCCAAGCCATCTTAGTCTTGACGATTTTATGAATCCGATGATGTGGACTTTATCGAGATCATTTCTGATCTCGTGATTCATTCAAATGGGTTTTAACGGGACGAAGAAATGGTCTAGGAATAATGAAGACAAAGCTCGAGAATTTGCTGAATACCTCGAAAAAATATTCCAGCCACATCAAGACCAAAGTTAAAATCCGAGATAATAACTGAACAAGCTGTGCAAGAAAGTAAAGAAATCCACCAACAACACCTAAAGAAGTTTTGTGTGAGATAAAAGGTAATATGAATAAGAAAAAAACTGCTGTTTAAAAAAATCTTTAAAGAACTGCCAAGGAAAGCTCTGGTGAAGCTATAGAATTAAATATATACCAAGCTTGTGGAAAATTGCCGAAGTAATTATGATCCCAAAACCTGGGAAACTACCACACATAACCTCATCTTATATAGAGGCCAATTCCGCTATTGCCAGTCATATCCAAACTCTTTGAGACTACTAGTAAAAAGGTTAAATCCGATAATCGAGAGTAAAAACTTGGTCCCAATCATCAATTCGGTTTTCGTAACCAATACTCAACAATTGATCAAGTTCACAGAATAACCAGTATAATTGAGAAAGCACTAGAGGAGAAAAAGTATGTTCAACGATATTTCTAGACGTTGCACAAGCATTTGATAGAGTGTGGCATAAAGGACTTAACTATAAATTAAGAAATCTTTTACCAATCCAATTTGCTAAAATACTGGAATCTTACTTGAATGATAGATTTTCAGGATTAAGATAGATGATACCTTCTCTGAATTGAAAGGATTCAACGCAGGAGTTCCTCAGGGTAGTGTATTAGGGCCGGTTTTATACCTATCGTACATGCACAAAATATCTTTTAGGTCGCAGTGCGAGGTGGCTTGAGCCCCCACATGGCCCTCAAGTAATAATAATAATATCTATCGTACACTTATGATATTCCTGCATTAGAAAACAACACAGTGGCGACTTTTGCAGATGACACGGCGATTTTAGATGTTGGCAAAAGCAACGAAGAGTCAACACAAAAGTTACAATCAGCAATAACTGAAATTTATAATTGGACAAAAAGATGGTGAATAAAACTAAATGAAACCAAATCAGTTCACATCAACTTACAAATAGGCGATGCGAACATATCCCCATAAATCGAGAAATAGTACCATATGCGAACACAGCTAAGTATCTCGACATGACCCTGGATTCTTAACTACGATGGAAAGCACATATCAAAAAGAAAATTGAAGGACTAAGACTTAAATACAGAAATATGTATTGGTTGATGGGAAGGAACTCTTTTTTATCAACATACAATAATAAGCTTCTACTTTATAAGCAAATATTGAAACAGGTTTGGACTTATGGTATTCAACTTTGAGGTTGTACCAAACAGAGCATCGTAAATATCATCCAAAGATTTTAGAATATGGTATTAAAGAACATCGTTGATCCACCTTGGTATGTCAGGAACAATGATCTCCATAGGGACCTTAAAGTGAACCTCATCGTAAATGAAAATGAAGGAGAAAGCGCTGAGACATGCAGAAAGGCTCCGGCAACATCTGAACATTGAGGCAAGTCAGCTCCTAAGCAAGACGAATTTAACACGCAGACTTAAAAGGGCCAAACCTTTTGAGCTGGTGTAATTGTTAGCTTAAACAGCATTGTGCTGTACTGCTGTCTAAAACCCACTACAAAGATGTAGTTTACTTCAAGTTAGTAAAATAAATCAGAAACAAATTGCTCATCAGTCCAGGAGACTAGATTGCAATTACATAAAATAACAAAAAAAAAAAAAATGGATTCGAAATATATTTAGGATATGTCTCAGTTGTCGAACATGAAGCAAATTTTTTAGTCAGACCTCAGACGTATTTTGAAGACGATACAAACATTCGAGTTTCTATTTTTAAAAAAAGGTAAGACCGCGGACTCCAAAACTTCTAAATACATTTCGATGAAACTTTCGTAGTCGTTTTTAAATGTGATTTAAAACAAAGTTTGCTACCTGAGAAGGCCTGCTTATTTTTTTTAAATTTCCCAAATAAGCATTTTGACCATAAATTCGTGATCAGCGGCTCAAAAAATCCCTGCCCTTGAAGTTCGGAGCACAATTTCAATTTAGGTTAGAAGATATGGCCGCTGTGAAATTCGTGCTATGTGTTTCTTGGAATATTTGAAAATTGTGCACCAAACTTTGTAAACAGGGAGAAGTGTTTGAGGTACTAATTGTGAATTTATGGTTAACAATTTTTAGGTCTCAATGGTGGATCCAATATGTCCGCTATATAAAACTAAAAAAAAAAGATATTTCTTGAAATATTTTGACTAGATTACGAAGAATTTTATCATTTATTTTGAATTGCGAAATTTGTAATTTTATTTTGCAATAAAAAACAGAAATTTGTAAAAAAAATAACAAAAAATGACTAACCTATCCGTTCAACATTTGAAACGTCACTGATTTGATAGATAAAGAAAAATATCAATGGTAAAAATTGTTAATATGGACAATTACTTTACAGTATGACGCTAAGAGACATGCCTGACAAAGTAATTTGTTTATCAATAACAGGAAATAAATAAAAATTGATAGAAAGCTTTCTATCATTAAAAAAAAACCTCTAAGGTCATTTCAACTTAACTAAACAATAACTATTATATAACTATGCTTTAATCTCGTTTAAATTATTTTCAAAAATTGTCATCACCAAACCCTGCTACATACCATATATGTACGATTTTCTTTTATCCTATCACCTACTCCTGCTTATGGTATGTATAAGCAAGTAAATGCAATAATGTAGGTAAATACTCGATTTCATTGTTAACTGAATAACTAACCCCACACACAAACCAATAACAACATTTTGTGGTTGAATAATAAAACTACATTATTTCCACTTTGTATAAATTACTTATGTATAAAATTTATTTTCTGGTCTTATATATAAGACATTGAAGACCATTTCTGTAAGTTTATTTATAGTTCAACCACGAACTGACTGATCAATATTTTTGTTTAAATCAAATAAAAATAAATTATATTTTATTTTCTATTTAAAAGAAAAATTGTGATCCAATTATTATTAATATTTTCTGGAATAAAGTTTTTGTATTATTGTTCATAAAATGAAGATTTTGGTATGTGCTTTTACAGTGTTTTTAAATATATAAAGTGTTAAAAGTTATCTATTTTATTTTTATATGTGAATAAAACCAAAATAAAAATCTTTTAATAAGAACTTTGATATGTTGGTCTACAATTGATTCAATGTTTTTTCACCTGCATATAAATCATAAAATATCAAGAAAACGAACAAGTGAAATACAAATTTAAAGTAATAAAATAACGATTTCACTTTCGTTCAATCAGACAGAAAAATAACAAATATCTGTAGTAATTATTCACCTTGAAACTTTAATTTCATTGCTCTTAATTCTTTTCCGATGTGTAATGAAAAAAAATTTTAATAATTCAGTAATAATTAATATTTTTTGTATTGAAAACTATGTAGTTACGTATTATACGGCTTTTGTTTCTGTTTATAAAATTGTCTTGTTTCATTAATAATTTCCTCTTTGTGGTTCGAAACTATTGAAAGGTGTGGTTTTTAAACGTAAAAAATGTTTGAAAAATTTAACCTTCAAAATAACAACAATTACTTTAACTTGAATTAATTTATATCACTTTCAATAGATAATTGTACCAGCGCTAATAGCTGCCGTCTGTTGTCAACAATATACAACGCCTGTACCAATTTTAAAACAAATTAACAAACACAATGAAGATGGATCCTATAGTTATGGTTATGAAGGAGCGGATGGAAGTTTTAAAATTGAAACAAAATATCCTACTGGCGAAGTGCAAGGTAAATATGGATATGTCGATGATACTGGTAAATTAAGGGAAATCGAGTATGGTGCAAGTCGGCGAGGATTTGAACCAGTTGGAACCGATATAAATGTTCCCCCACCAACATTAAACAATAACAATCCATATCCACTTGGTCCAAACGAAGAAGATGACGGCCAATATCGTGAAGATCCAAGTGTTTATTATAAAGATTCTAAATATAACACAAAAAATACTGCGGTTGCCGCAGCACCAGCTTATAGACCACAAGCACAGGCATATAATTCAGCCCCAAACCAATATTATCAACAAAACAACGTTCAACCAGAACCATATAGACCACCACAAACTCAACATAGATTCCAAGCACAACAGCAATACCAGTCACAGCCGCAATACCAGCCACAACCCCAATACAAACCACAGCCTCAATATCAACCCCAAACAAACTTCCAATCCAGATTTCAGCCAAACAATAACTATAATGGATATAGCGGTAATAATCATAACAATAATGGACTTCAAAATCTAGATTTAAATACAGGATCGTATAGTTTATCTTATACTGGATAAGTTGTTTTGCATATATTTCATTGTATGTAAATAAAATAAAAAAAAAATAAACCAAAAGATTTGTTAATATTTCCTCCATTTATTGAAATACTTAAGTCAGTATTTATAAGTAAAGCTTAATTATAATAATATACATTTTATAAATAAATATAAAGCAAAAAAATTTTTCTGTTTATTTCTTATCTTCAAGGATATTGCTTCAAATAATTCATATTCATATACCTACAAACATAAAAAATAAAATAAAAAAACAACAAAAATTCCAAACTACTGTACGTAATAAAATTACAACAATAATTAATTAATTGTTCTTTCTCTTTTACAGTTGTTTATAATTTCCTACTCCTACTCCCAATAATCGGAAACATACGCAAACAACATAGTAGTTTTTACGGATTAATATTTTGAATGTAAGTATAATCGCACAGTATTAATCTCAAAGAAACTTTTAAGTATCAGTATTATTATGAACAATTATGCGTATACAGTATGTATTCTATTAATTGATAAATTGATTTATTTCATAGAAAATTATTAGTCAATAAGAAATGATTTAGAGCATGATATTCAATATATGTACGTTACGCCCAATTAGGTTCTTTTGCTAGCATAATATGTTTAGTTGTTTTTTGTATAATGTGCTTGTATGTATGTATCAATGGTATGTATATTTTAACTAAACATATTCGTTGAAAATTTTTTAAATCTAAACTAACAATCATAATAATAGATTTGATTGACTTAAATTTTGACTCTTACTTTTAATTAAAATTATCTAAATAACTAAATCAAATTGACGAAATAAGGTAACATTCCTTTTATCTTAAATTCTTCATTTCAAATTATTATTATTACTGATAAAAATGAGTACGCAAAATCAGTAAAATGCAGGAATTTCTAACTTTTCCCACAAAGCGGCCATACGTCACCAATTGGTACCTTTCATATTTTACAAAAATTTTCCGGTATTTGAGCAGGACTGTCCCTAAAAAATGTCGTGGGTTTTAATAAATTTGGAGACCCTTTCCTAATATCTCATTGGCCATGAAAATATAAATCCTTTACAAAATATAAATTCTCCAAACCACAAAAATCGTAGACTCACATATTCATATATACATACACACAGAGAGAGAGAGAGAGAGAGAGAGAGAGAGAGAGAGAGAGAAGAGAGAGAGAGAGAGAGAGAGAGTTAAGAGATGATTATATAAGAAAAGCTTAATTCTATACATCGAGCTACATAACACTTCCCTTTTCTTAATTTTAAAATTTATAACAAATTTTACTTTTAATTTTAATTTGAAATTAATATTGAAGTTTTAATGGTTAACCCGCAGGTTGTTCTTGATATGTGCTTGGCGGTAACACACTGGTTTCAGTTAGTGGCATCTCAAGATGTTTGGTAACTTCCATCTCCTTAGAATTTGTCAGTTGGTTGCTCAGTTCAATTGGTTTCCTTACTGGGCAAGTAATATGTGCAGGTGGAGATATTTGAACCGATTGCTCCGATTTATGAACCTCGAATTCCCTAGACTTAATCTAAGTTTGGTGCAGAATACGTATCTGCTCTCCAGTCTTGATTACATATCGAGATGGATCCAAAACTTTGAGGATGGCACCGGGCTCCCAGTTATATGTTGCATTTAAACGACATAAACACCTGGGTCCTCGGGTTGAACTTTAGCAGAAAACTTGATGGTGTTTCGGTATTTGTCGTAGTTGGGGTGTTACGATAACTGAACAGCACGTTGGACAACGCTCGCTGCAATTTGTCTATACTGATTATGTTTTCTCTTTCCCTCATAACTTTTAGAGACTCTTCCTTATCGTCTGCACGGCCCGCTCAGCCAACCCGTTAGCTTGAGGTACGTATACTGGACAATGGTGATATACCAATACATTGAAAAAATTTGATGAAATCGAATGAATTGAATGGTGGCCCGTTATCCGTGACCAGCTCGCATGGAAAATTAAATGTTGAAAATATAAGCTGAAGTTTAACGATAATGCCAACAGTTGTTGTCCCATTCATTATACAATGTTTACTTCGATCCACTTTGATGTCGAATCAATTATCAGCAACAAAGTTCTTCCCCCAAAATGGAAAAAATCGGCATGAATTCGGTACCATACTCTGTCACTCTTCGGCCATCGCGCATCATTGAAGTCAACTGGATTTAGATTTTGATTTTGGCAAATTTCTCAAGTTTTCACGGTATTTTCGATCGATTTTTCGATGTTTGGCCACCAGCAAACAGATCTCGTTAACATTTTCATCCTCACAACTCCCGGATGATTTTCGTGCAGCAACTGGACTACATGCGCTTGCAACGATGATGGTATAACCAGGCATCAATCCACTTTCGAGAGTGAGCTCATTTTTGCGGACGAAATATGATTTCACATTCAAGTAAGTCATTGAACTAGGCCAACCTTTCTTAACATTTGATATCATTTTCACTAGAAATGAACTTCCGATAGAAATTTACTAGCCCTAAAAAAACCTTCAGCTCTGTGACATTTTTAGGCAACGAGCATTGTTAATAGCAGCAATTTTGCCGGGCTAGGCATGATTCCGCGATCGCTGATACTGTGACCCAAATATTCAACTGTTTGTCTGAAAAAATGCATTTTTTTCATTAACATGAACGTTACACCTTACGAGTTGTTGAAAAACGTCTTTCACGTTACTTAAGGGGTTATACCCAGTTAGAAATTTCTAAAAATGGTTTTTTATTTATTGCATTTTCGGAATGTATATATACATATGTATATGTATTTGAGTATATTCTCTGAAAATTTCAAATCGATCCGGCAAATATTCTTGGAGATACATGCATGAAAAAAAAATTTAACGATGTAAATATAAACGCCTTTTGAAACTTTGAATGGGTTTTTCTCAAAACGGTGTTTTCAAAGTCGGTGAGCACGATTTGTCAAAAATGGCTCAACCGATCGATCTGAAATTTTAACACAATCTTCTCAAGTATATTTTTAAGGTATTGATCGAAGGAATAAAATTTCCGAGAATTATTTCTATTTTTTAAACAATTTAACGAAAAAATTTTGGTCGAAAATCTGAACTTTTTACTTTCGGAGTTGCCATTTTGTCAAAAATCAAAATTTCGTTATTTTCATGGGTGTGAAGTTTATAACAAGTATTAGAAAGTACACTGTTAATCAAATTCCAGTAAGAATTTTGAGTGAAATATCAAAGTGTGAAGTTTAAACAAAAAATATCATAATAGGATTTAGAATTTTTTGACAAAAGTAGATAATATATTTTCGAGAACGATTGGCAGTAATAGTTTAAGTGAAGTAAATGATATGGTGTATGTGCCATTTCTCAACGGTGGGGAGAAATCGCAAATATAAATCTTTTTTGTTACGACATATTGCTTCTGCTTAGTCGAGTAATTTATTGTTCAAATCAATAACATGAATTTCACAGGGATTGTCGCAAGATGCCACTAATGGGGAACAATAGCCTTAAGTGTCGTGAACCTAATGGTTTATGCCCCATTTCTCAACGGTGGGGAGGAATACCAAATTTTGCTTGGTCGAGTGATTTATTGTTCAAATCAATAACATGAATTACACAGGGATTGTCGGAAGATGCCGCTAACGGGCAAAAATAGTCTTAAGTGTCGTGAACCTATTTTATAGGAATAATCATAAATTACTCAACCGAGCAAAAGCGATATGACGTAACAAAAAAATTAAAATTTGGTATTCCTCCCCACCGTTGAGAAATGTGGTATACACCATTAGGTTCACGACACTTAAGGCTATTTTTGCCCAATATTGGCATCTTGCGACAATCCCTGTGAAATTCATGTTATTGATTTGAAAATAAATCACTCAACCGAGCAAAAGCGTCATGACATAACAAAAAAATTAAAAATTTATATTCCTCCCCACCGTTGAGAAATGGGGTATAGACCACTAGGTTCACGACACTTAAGGCTATTTTTCCCCATTAGTGGCATCTTGCGATACTCCCTGTGAAATTCATGTTATTGATTTGAACAATAAATTACTCAACCACGCAAAAGCGATATGACTTAACAAAAAGATTTAAATTTGGTATTTTTCCCCACCGTTCAGAAATGGGGCATACACCATTAGGTTCACGACACTTAAGGCTATTATTCTCCACTAATGGCATCTGGCGAAAATCCCTACTGCTTATACTCGAATTCTAATGCTTTTAATTTCCATCAATGGGAGCTTGCGGTAGTCGCTTTGTTGTTTATTGGTTAGAACAATGCCCATTCTTTGCAATAAAATTTGGCCTTATTAGAAGAATGTATAAATTAAATTCCTCCTTTTCATCTCTTGTTGTAGCAGAAACTATTCTATTTAATGTAAAATATTTCATATGTTCAATTTAAAATAACATGTATTTAACTCAATGTAATTTTTAACTCATATGTTTTTGTGACGTTATAAATATCAGAAAGAAACAGATATAATAATAAAACAAGATAGTATGTATCATCTCTTACACTTGTATATGTCTATTTCATAAAACAATAGTTTTAACAGTGTAAATCACTCATACTTACGAATAAAATAAAATGCCAATTGGAATTACATACGTATACGTGTTATTTTTTTGTTATAAACTTCACACCCATCTATTCTCTAGATTTTTTATTTCAAATAATCCAAACCGGAGATATCTTGCTCACCGCCAGACACCTTTTTTTTGGAGGACCTCCAGGAGACCGTCTACAGGAGCAGTGTAAATTAATAATTTTAAAAATAAAAAATGCTGAAATAAAGTTAAAAGTTACCGGTGCATTTATTGATACTTCTAGTAATTGTCAAATAAAATCCCTTTTCAGGAAAAAAATCGAAAAAACGACTTTTTTGGCCTTTCAACTGGATATAACCCCACTCCATTTCATCCACTCCAGCTACCAAAATGTCATCGAGATAGCAAACCGTTTTGGGCAATCCTCGAAGAATTTCATCCATAATTTTTTAGAAAATGGTAGGGGCACTTGAGATACCGTAAGTGAGTCTCGTACATCGAAATAACCCCATGTGAGTGTTGACTGTAAACAACACTACCGAGTAATCCACTATTTTAACTTGTTGATAAGCGCCAGCCAAGTCCAAAACTGTAAAACAGTTCCTTCCCGAGTAGGGCTGCCAGACGTCCCGCTTTCGGCGGGATTGTCCCGCTTAAAAAATCAGTCCCGCCGTCCCGCTAGATCGGATTATGTCCCGCTATAAACAAATTTTTTGAAAAAAATTACAAATTGATTTTCGGCGTAACCATGATTCAACCAGAGACCAAAAATCATATTTTAAACGGAATAAATATGGCGCAATATTTTTCATTTAACACCAATGCATCCAACAATGGTAATTTGAAAACATTTTCTCTAGTTTTCACATATTTTGATAAGCAGTTGGTACTAGAAACGAACTCCCAGCTTTTTATGCTCTAGAACAATGAGCTCTCAAAATCAGTAGCTATGTATTGTTTAAAAAATCGAATTCCTCCAGTAGCTTGCCTATGGAAAATTTTACAATTTTTTGTGCAGACAAAGTATGATGGTTGAGCTGCTTAAGTTTATTAACGGACAAATCCAGAGAATCTTTAGACATTAATTTAAAAATCTAATTCAATATTAATTAGTACCTATGTACTATATCATTTTTTGATATTAAAATGAAATTTAATCAATGTTTTGTAACACCAAATAATTTTTTTCGTTGCCTTGTAATGTGATATTTTGTGATTTTATCTTAATTTAATATTTGATTTATGGTTGATTTACGTGAAACATATTAAAATAAAAGAATTATTAATTCAAATTTCATTAAATTTATTATTTACTTTATTGTTAAAACAAATTCGTTTGAAACAAATTTTGTCGAATAACAAAAACATAAAAAAATATTAGAAGTCAAGTTCGGGCAAATAGCAGTTAATATTTAAATTAATTTTTTTATTTTATTTAGTTTATAATTTGTCCCGCCAACTAATTTTAAAAATCTGGCAGCCCTATTCCCGAGAGACTCGTTAAGATATCGTCGAGAACGGATAGTGATGAAAATCAACCCATTTATTTACCGACACTTTGAAGCCAATGCAAATCCGAAGGCTCTTGTCCTTCTTTGGAACGATAACGATGGGGCTCACCCATTCACTGTGTTAAACAGGAACCAACACACTAGTCTCAACCATTTCGCTCAACTCCAACTCTACCTTTGGTTTCAGCGCATATGGCACAGAATAAGAGGTTTGCAAAATATCGGCTTAGCACCTTCTTTTAACTTTTTAATGGTTGCCCTGAAATGATTCATGGCTCCAGGCTGGTCGGAAAACACAGAAGGAAACTCCTTCTTTAAATCCGGCACAAGTGACCGAGTGAAGACTCTTCAATCTTCACCAAGCTCTCTCACGATGGCATCAAGCTATCCAGCCAAGGCGTACCCAAAAGATGCACCCGATGCCCAGCACGAAACACAAACAGCTCCAATTGTTCCTCATGTAATCCATATTTAACGCGACTAAGTACCACTTTCCCAACAATGTCCAACTTTTCACCGTTAGCAACGGTATACTGCTTTGACACTCTAACCAATCGCAAATTTGAAAATTTCTCACAAAACACTGCCGAACCAATCACTGTTGATCACACGTTGAAAACATCTAAAACATTTCCAATTTTTTTCTGGACAAATTTTTCCATGATCTCCTGATCATATCTTCACTGGATTGGCTTTATTTTACCACACTACTCGACGAACCGACTTTCTTACCACTAAAATTGATTTCCGTAACTGCACTACCACTATCGATTATGGTTTTAGACTCCACAAACGCAGCACTTTTATAAACAGATTCAAATTTGATTTTACTACTTTCGGACAGTAATTTTTTTTGAATAGCTTCGTTTCTTAAACCGCAAACAACCGATCCCGTAGCGCATTATTCAAAAAATTCCCAAAATTACATGAGCGTGATTACCTTTTTAACTCAACTATATAATCCGCTATGGTTCATTTGTATGTTGATCACGCTTTTTAAATCGGAAAAGTTCAAAAATAACAATTTTTGTCGGATCATAATGCTTTTTTAACAGGTTTACCACTTGATCAAACGGTTTAGATACGGGAGAATCAGGCGTACATAAATTTTTCAACGTGTTGTACGTTACGCGCCGATAAGTAAAGGGTGTTTCAACAGGTGCGCTTCAACTTTTTTCCGATAGGGACGGCGAACGACGCCATATTTTTTATTGTTCTTTTGTCATTTGGAAACTTCATTAGTATACATTTCATCACGGAACGCTACACACGTGAACAGCGATTGCAAATCGTGCAAATTTTTTATCAAAATAATCGTTCTGTTGCTGCTACTTTAAGAGCATTACGGCCATTTTACGGTTCATTTAACAAGCCAGCCCGTTCGACAATCGACCGTATAGTGGCAAAATTTGAGTCTACGTTTTCGCTACATAATGTTCCAGTGCCCTCGAGAGCAAGAAGTGCTCGAAGTGTTGAAAACATCGCAGCCGCCAGGGCTTCAGTTCAAGAAGACGCGAATGTGTCGCTCACACGACGTTCGCAACAATTGGGCCTTTCTGTGACATCATTGTGGCGAATTTTACGTAAAGATCTTGGCCTACATCCGTATAAGATCAAGCTGACACAACAACTAAAGTTGTTTGACCATTTGAAGCGACGCCAATTCGTGAATTGGGCTCAAGAGCAAATCGAAAATGATGCAGATTTTCACCGAAAAATCATCTTTAGCGATGAGGCTCACTTTTGGCTAAATGGATTTGTCAACAAGCAAAATATGCGTTACTGGGCAGGAAGCAACCCACACGTGATTCATGAGGCACCGTTGCATCCTGAAAAAGTCACTGTTTGGTGCGGATTACATGCCGGCGGCTTCATTGGGCCATATTTTTTTATCGACGATAACGATCGCCACGTTACTGTTAATGGAAATCGATACCGCGATATGATAAACGATTTTTTTTGCCCGCAATTGAATGGAATGGACTTGGACGACATGTGGTTTCAACAGGACGGGGCCACATGCCACACAGCACACGATACAATCGCGTTATTGAAAACTAAGTTCGATGAGCGTGTTATTTCGCGAAATGGGCCCGTCCAGTGGCCGCCGCGCTCGTGTGATTTGACACCTCTAGATTATTTTCTTTGGGGTTATGTGAAGTCATTGGTCTATGCCAATAAGCCGGCGACGTTGCAAGAGCTCAGAGCCAATATTGAACGTGAAATTGCTGGAATTTCGGCCGATTTATGCGAAAGAGTGGTCGAAAATTGGGTTCAAAGATTGGACTTCGTAAAACGTGCACGCGGTGGTCATGCAAAAGAAATCGAGTTTCATACTTAAATGTATATGTTCAAATTCGTTAATAAAAAAAAAAGTTAGTTCAAAAGTCGAACAGTTTGTGTTTTATTCAAAAAAAAAGTTGAAGCGCTCTTGTTGAAAGACCCTTTATGTATAATAAAAAGTGGTAATTTTTTTTTTCTTTTCCCACTGTATTCACTAGGACTAATTGCTCGAATCTCGATATACGTTTCGAAATCTGATTTGCTATTATCGAAAGATTCTAGTGCACCGAATAAAAACATTTGTCAACACTTTTGAACTTTTTATTAATATTAATTGTTGTTCTTTATTTGACCGGATAACATTTAGTCGCTCGTTAGAATGCACTTTTTTAATTTTATTTTACTTTTCATGCACACTAGTAATTATTGATATTATTGATTTACCACTGTCGATTACTGTATTGTACCGTTGCACCAGATATAATAATCCTTTTTTTTTGTTCTTTTAATCCTCGTCGCGTCGCCAAATATACATAATGTTTGTAAATGAAAGAGTAATGAATAATCCAAGATTGGAGTATAAACTGATTATTTATTAGAACATGCTCCGATTTTATAATACAGCGAAGAGAAGAAAAGCTTAATTCTATACATCGAGATACATAACAGATACAAAATCAGAATTAATGTTAATTATCTTTTGTGACCGATACCCCAACCCCTTGTCACATAACATTACATTTTTTATATCTCCTGTCGCCCTCTACTTAACCTTCTCCGCTCAAATAGCGTGATATTATTGATTTTGCTATTAGATTTACAGCTGCGGCAAAAATAGTAGTAGTGAATGAATCAAGATTATTCAATACAAACTGCCTGAAAACAAAGCATAGTTTTTAAAAAATGTTGTTTCCCAAATTTACATTATTTATTACATAATAAGAAAATAATATCATAATTTTGTTTAAAAGTATGAAAAATTCGAATATGTTGCAATTATGATGTAGCACTACTATTATTTTTGCCGCAACTGTATATACGACCTTCAGTACCGTGCGATTTTATTGAGGCAATTCACAAATAATCGATCAACATGTCGTTGAAATTTCAATCAAAAAAATTTTCTATAATGTAAATGAAACGTCACAGAAAGAATTTAAATTTAAAAGCTTACTAGATTAGTATTTTATTTAATATTTTGACGATATCATTTGCCTCCAGCAAAATATTTTAGGTAAATTTAGAAACTTAAATTCCATATTACACGGTGACCTATTCATTTTGTCGTAAAGACAGATATGGAACAATTGTTGGAGTTTTTAAGGTGTATTAGCCGTAGAGAAATATTTCTCCGAAAGGTTTGATATTCTCTCGGAAAACAGTTCAACAAATTTGTTTACTGTTTTTTTCTTTAAATAACATTCAATCAATGGACGCTTTCAGGTCCGCCATCATGTTGTATATAGTAATCGGTATCATATTTTAATGATACATGTTGCCATCATATATGGAGTTGTGACCTGAATGCAACTGATTAGACTTATGTCAAATTTCATTTGTTTTTTTATTAAAGTGTAGTTCAACATGAATTTTAACAAAAAGTTATTGTATATGTTCTTAAAATTTAGTGAATGTGACAATAATACAATATGTATGAGGTCAGTTTCAAATGTGGTTGAAAGTGCCTTAAACATGGGAATGTTAGCCCAAGTAAGAAGCAAGTTTACGCCCTTGCGGAATAAAAATTATTTTGAGATTATAACACCTCAGTATAGTCTTGATGACTTCTATGACCATTTTCGTATGTCAAGATGATCATTTGAGGTAATATGCTACATATTTTCTTTTTTGACACATTCTTTTACAAGATTTTTTATATTTTAGAAACTTCACGATATTATAAGAGAACAGTTAGGAGACAACGGCAAAGTGCCTTTGAAGAAGAAACTTTTATTTACATTGTGGTTTTTAGCCAAACAGGAATGCTTCTTATCTACCGGCGACAGGTTTCGGTTAGCTTTGAGCACGGCTCACTTAATATTCACCCAAATAATCACGGAAATATCGAATTTAAAATCGGCATATATAAAGTTCCCCTCCGCTGATCGACAGCTTGAAATCACCAATGTAAGATAAATAGAATCTAAAAGGGACTACCTAATATAATAAAAATTATTTAATGGTTTAGGGCTCTCTATACCGGGTGTTTCTTTTAAACTGAGACGATCAAATATCTCGAAAAATAGCCACTCTACGGAAAAAATGTCCATAATCAAAATTTAATCATACCGCGGGGGAAATACATTAATGCAAAAAAATAGTCCCCTACCCCCCGCTTTGTAGGTGGGGCGGGGGTAACTTTTAAACTAAGGTAGGAAGCCATATTTTTTATTGCAGATACGGATTCTACGACTAAAAGTACGTATGATTTGAATGAAATATTTTATTCGGTTCATGATAGATGGCGTTGTAATCGACGAAATTCAATTTTTTCAATTTCTTCTTCTTAGAACACACGCATTCGATTCTGCAATACGTTTGAAATAAAAAACATCACGTTTTCATTGGAAATACTCGAAATTCGCCATCAAAACAATTTATTAATGTAAATGGGAGGTGAATAAAATAATTTTAGCTTAAAATAAGTGTTCAAAATGACGGCCTGCGACTTCAATGCACTTATTAATACGCATTTCCAATGATTGTACACAACTGAGAAGTGTGTTTGGTTGAATTTCAGCACACGCATTTCTGATTCGCTCAATCATGTTCTCACGTGTTGTTGGTTCTTGTTTGTAAACTTTGTCTTTGAGATAACCCCACAAAAAGAAATCTGGCGAAGTAAGATCTGGTGATCTGGCCAATTTATCGGACCAGCTCTACCGATCCAGCGACCATTGAAATCACGATCAAGTACCTCACGTGCTACCAACGAATAGTGTGCAGGACAACCATCATGTTGAAACCACATGTTCCGTCTCAATTCTAAGTTCAAATTTTCAAGTAATATTGGCAGTTCATTTTCCAAAAAGTTTCGGTACATTTGACCATTCAAGTTGCCTTCAATAATGTGGGGGCCGATGAGTTGGTTGCCAATTATTCCACTCCACACGTTGACAGTCCAAGGGCGCTGATGTTCAACTTGGCGAAGCCAGTGTGGATTTTTAACACTCCAATAATGCATGTTGTGTCGATTAACAGTTCCATGGTTTGTAAAAGACGATTCGTCAGAGAACATTACGCAACGAAAAAAATTGGGGTTTTGTTGTATTTGTTCACGTGCCCATTGACAAAAAGTTACCCGATTTTGGAAATCAGCGCCATGAAGATCTTGGTGTAAAGACACATGATATGGATGATACTTGTGCCGTTTTAAAATTCTCCAAACACTGGTGAGGGACAATCCGGAATCGCGAACTATTTCTCGTGTACTAACATGAGGATTATGAGTCGCTGCAGCCAATACAGCAATTTCATTATTTTCTCCAGTGACTGTTGCTCTACGGGTCCTCTTTTTCGGTTGAACATTTCCATCAGCAATAAATTGTTTGACAGTACGGCCAAATGAAGCACGTGAACGAATCTTATCCGGAAAACGTTGAGCGTAAATAGCAACAGCATTTTCAAGATTTCTGCCAGCTTCTCCATAAACCAGAACTATTTCAATTTTCTCTGGCACAGTTAAACGGTCCATTCTAAAGTATTTTATCGTTTATTTTGCAATTACGAAAAACATGAAGATAAGAAATAACACAAACGTTAAATGTGATTTACAAAACTGAATAAATTGTTTTGATGACGAATTTCGAGTTATTCCAATGAAAACGTGATGTTTTTTATTTCAAACGTATTGCAGAATCGAATGCGTGTGTTCTAAGAAGAAGAAATTGAAAAAATTGAATTTCGTCGATTACAACGCCATCTATCATGAACCGAATAAAATATTTCATTCAAATCATACGTACTTTTAGTCGTAGAATCCGTATCTGCAATAAAAAATATGGCTTCCTACCTTAGTTTAAAAGTTACCCCCGCCCCACCTACAAAGCGGGGGGTAGGGGACTATTTTTTTGCACTAATGTATTTCCCCCGCGGTATGATTAAATTTTGATTATGGACATTCTTTCCGTAGAGTGGCTATTTTTCGAGATATTTGATAGTCTCAGTTTAAAAGAAACACCCGGTATTGTTTTTATTTTTTAAAAATTAACTTGAGCTTTCGGACTCACTTCGAGTCCATTTTCAAAAGCGTTTATAAAAATGTTTTCAATACAATTTTCCTTTTATAAATAAATCAAAAATAAAACCAAAAAATTGAAGGTTTTTCCGTAGAAACCAAAATTCGTGTGTCTAGACTAGAAAAATATTTTCCAACCGTGACAAAAAAACTTGTGGTAAATTTTACGAAAAAACCTTTTTCAAAATATGAATAAAATTTGAAACATTTTACAAAAATATAATGAATCAATTATAAGTATGTATAAGACAAACAACCAAATTTAGATAAATAAATCATAAGAATTACCAATATAAGCATAATCTCCAACAATGTTTATTGAGTTATCACTGGATTTTATGTGTAACATTTCCAAAATTGATTCATTATATTTTTGTAAAATGTTTCAAATTTTATTCATATTTTGTAAAAGTTTTTTTCGTAAAATTTACCACAAGTTTTTTTGTCACGGTTGGAAAATATTTTTCTAGTCTAGACAGACACACGAATTTTGGTTTCTACGGAAAAACCTTCAATTTTTTGGTTTTATTTTTGATTTATTTATAAAAGGAAAATTGTATTGAAAACATTTTTATAAACGCTTTTGAAAATGGACTCGAAGTGAGTCCGAAAGCTCAAGTTAATTTTTAAAAAATGAAAACAATATAGAGAGCCCTAAACCATTAAATAATTTTTATTATATAAAATTGTGGCTCAATAATATTTAAATATTGACTACCTAATATGTATATCATATATTTGAGTTCTTTGTTATAGGAATTTAAGTCGCAATCGGGTATTCCAGGGAGCGTTGGAGCTATTGACGGATCACATATCCAAATAAAGCAGCCGATCGGAAATGCTGTAGATTTTAATCTTTCCATTCAATTATTCTACAAGATTTTTATTTATAATTTTTATTTACGATTACTGTTTATATGTTTAGTTAATTTTAGGTATATGCGAACACAATTTACAATTTACCGATATATATGTCGGCAGTCCAGGTCGAATGCATGATGCTCGCGTTTTTAAGAAAAGCACCGTGTACCATAAATTAAATAACGATGAAGAACCATTACTGGAAGATTCTTTTTATTTACTGGGCGATACTGCGTATCCCAACAGTACTTTTTTGGTTACGCCGTTTAAGCAAAATGGACATCTTACTGCGGCACAGTCAACGTTAAGATTAGTACAATGAGGTCATGCATCGAAAGGGCGTTCGCTTAATTAAAAGGAAAATTTCGAAAACTAAAGTACCTTGATATGTCGGACCACCATAGAATAAACGAAACTATAACAGGGGCTTGTGTGTTACACAACTTTATTTTGCAAAACGAAAACAATGCTGGCTATGAATTCATCAAATATCTCGAATCGAACAAAGATGAAAGTAGGCATGAAATAAGCGGTCCCGATATCCAGCCATCCTCCAATAACAGAAGGAACAGGTTATTATTTTTAGGTTTATTTATTGAAATACGTTAATGAAATTGTTTAAATAAAAACTTATAATAAATAACATTTATTTTCATTTTGTGAGTACAAAAAATACAATAAAAATTCAAACTTGTTATAATAAAAAATAATCATAGTAGGTATGTACTATGCAATAGAATTCAGATACCTAAAAAGTAACTAAAATCAGTTATTGTAATCATTTCGTAATCATATCATCAGTTATTATAAATCAAATATCCAGCTTATTACCCATCGATGAAGAACTGCCAAGATCTATAATCTGTTGAAGCAAATTGTTCCGCTGTTCGTGAACGCGGGTATTTTCTCAATGTTCTTTAGCAATTGGTCCATCTTTGCCAGTTTTGACCTTTCAATATCCAAATGTTGTTGACGATAGCCCTTCAATGCCCTTTTGCGATTAACAATATTTACCAAAGGCGTAGAACTTTGGGCAAATTCCAAAAATTCATCAAATAATTCACCGCTTTCTCCATCGAAGGATGAAATCGTATTGATGCTATTAATAACTCGGTCATCCGAGAAAATTTTGTTGAATGCCTCGTAGTGTTCCCAAACAATCCGCCCACTCCTCGTATTGCTATGTTTATCCTTTATACATGTAAAGGTTTTTTTTAGATTACGGAATTTTCTATCCAGTAAATCTACAGTAATATTGTAACCTCTGTTATTGAACTCATTTTTTATTTCGACCCATATAGGGGAGTAGTGTAGGAAAGTAGTCTGTAGTCTCCTTAGTCCATTTGAATGTGCCTAAAAAAATTAAAAGAGATTAAATTAAATTTGAGGTTATGTTTCTTATATATAAATTTACATTTATTCGATTTTATACAAGGCCATCTTTACCATGGGGCTATAAGGGCTGCAGCCCTAGGGCGCCGCAATATTAGGGCGCCACCAAATGTCCAAGACCTAGTCAATTTTAGAGAACATCTTTTTATTTGAATTTCATTTTTCACTTCAAAGGAAATGCAAACCGTTTTATTATAATAAATTTATTCTATTCGTCGCTTGGAATGCACGAGTCGCGGTAGTTATTTTATGCATTGACGGACGACTGGTAAAGTTGAAAAAGTGCCTTAAGCGGACAATAGTAAACTACTAGACTTCTAATAACAAAAATTTGCTATATGATGTTATATGGAAATAGTGTCTATTTAATTTGAATTGTTATTTATTAAAAGTGTGATGGTTGGAAAACCTAGTTAATCTATTATGTAGTTTAAAGTGTGATTTTTGTATATTTGATTCATTTGGTACTACTTTTTCATTTTAGATGCCAAAAAATGTTGCTTAAATATTGCATAAATTTGATATAAAGCTACTTGATACTAAAAGCATAACTGTTTTAAAAATATTAAATGTTGTCTTGTAATTATCTGTTAAAACGTGGTAAATATGCTCTAATTTAGTTTGAAAAAGGTTTAGTAACTCAAAGATATATTTATAGTGAATTTAACATTAAATTTCTGCAATTTTTAAGCACGGGTTTCGAGCATTTAAAACGATGAAACTGTTCCAATTGAATCAAATATACAAAAAACACACTTTGAACTACATAATAGATTAACTATAGGTTTTCCAACCATCACACTTTTAATAAATAACAATTCAAATTAAATAGACACTATTTCCCTATAACTTCAGATAGCAAATTTTTGTTATTAGAAGTTAAGTAGTTCACTATTGTCCGCTAGAGCACACCATACCAGTCGTCAAATGTAAATCATCCCAAATTTAAAAACTGTTTTCTGCTAGAGATATCAATCATCGAAATCGGAGCACATTTGCAGATTTTCGAATTTTGTGGCTCTGAATTTGTGGGCTATAGTTCAGTTGATTTTCAAAAATATTGAATTTTCCACGAAACGTGTAGAAATATTCGACCGATCCAAATGGCCATTTGTATGACAATTACAGGTCTCAACGCCTATTGATAGAGGTATTAATGCTAGTACGTATTTTCACAATCATCCGGTGTTCTCATTTTATTCATTGTATCGTCTCCGATCGTCGAAATCACTAACGTTTTTTCGTTTCTGGAATTAATTGCCTCTCCTTCTAAATGCTGTTTGAACTTTATGTCTTGTATTTTCTTTAGAACTTCATGGTGTCGAATGTACTGGTTTTAAAACAGAAGATGATTCTGCTCTGGGAAATTTTTTTTTGCTTCTACAAAGGCGCCTAATATTTTTAGCCCAGGGCGCCTAAATATATAAGAACGGCCCTGATTTTATATTGTTTTTTGTTAATTACGTTTAACGTTTAATTTATACCAAAATATTTACAAAATATTTAATGTTATTTTAAAATTTTAGTAAAATGTATATAAGTTGTATTTACTGTCAATTATTATATTTAAACTTGATAGCTCAAATGCCGATGGCTGAATGTATCACAAAAAAATAATGATGGCAAAAATGACATTTAAAACATCAGTGTTGCCATAAAAAAGTTGATCTATCAATTGCATTCAGAACTCAACATGTTGATTTTAGGCAACATGTTGCCAACAGTTGGCGGACCTGAAAGCGCCCATATTTTGAGAAAATTAGCAGATTTTTCTTCCAATCTATACTCGAATGGACCCATAAGTTAACATAAATTGAGAATTGGAGGAAAAACAAAATTAACAAAAATGTATGATTGGAAGGATGGAAGGACGAACACGACATATTTTTAATCGATGTTTTGGAGTCCTACTAACCTAAATTTTCGATAAATGTGAAAATCTGGAACACAATTTTTTTCGCAATTTAGATACTTACCCAATATCACTTCGTTAGTGGCGTCACCCGCCTCTGTATTTGTTCTCCCATCCCAAATTTTAATGTATAAAACAATTTTTTACCACGCATATAGTACATAATCGATTCTCTAGCGTTTCATACTCACAATAAACAAAATATAATTATAAAATTAATTTTGCTGTTTGTTTTTAGATTGCAAGAGTAGGTCAGTTAAGGTAAAAATGCTGGAAACATAGTAAAATTATTGATGCGGTAGATAATATGTTTACTAACGTATGGACGTGTCATCACAGCGATTTTTGTAAAATAAACAATACCATCTTCCAGCAGGTATAACTCTAAAGAAATGGTGTGCTAAAATACAAGTATATGCTGGAAAAAATACAAGTATATGCTGGAATCCAAATAAAAGTGATGAAATAAATTATTTATACAAGATGATTTGGATCAAACCCTTAAAACTGCTCAATATGTTCAGGTTGAACTAGCAATGGTATGCGGTCTGCTTAGGAGTTAGAAACAGCTACGGGCTAAATTAAGATGTGTTGGATAACCTTTTCGGAGTAATTCATGCAGAAACAGATTTACATGATTATCCTGATTGCTTGGAATTTAGGGAAACGACGCTAGCTTAACACCAAACGGCATTTCGATGGTAGACACACCTGATTTAGAAGCAGTCAATAAATGATCAGCAGAAATTTATTCAGAACATTATTCGGCACATTTACCACATAATTAAGGGCCCCGAATTAGTGGAGGATAATTCTGTGGTCAATGCACGTCTAGACGTTCCAGTTACTTGGACAAACCAATTAACCGAAAGTGATCTCCAAAAACATTCGAAAATGATGCAAGAAATCCAGCAACTTGCCTACATTTTAAAGGAATTTAGCGGTGCTGGTTTAAGATTTTGTCCAAACTATGATACTAAAAAATGTACTAAATGTATCGTGTAATCTTCCTTCTGAACAGAAAGTAAATATTTTTCCGATCACGTTTGTACTTTAGCATTAAGCAACTTAACACTATAGGAAACTGCAAGCAGAAGGAAAGAAAAGAGAAGCTTATAAATCAATTTTATAAATGAAAAGTCTCTTAATTTAATATTTTTTGTGAATTCCAGGCATTCCATCTTGAGGCATGCCATAACTATTGCGGTGGTCCTCACATCCATTTCCAAGTGATATATTCTGTAACCTCTGTATACATAAATAATTACAGCGTTGCTGCAGTTGACTTTTTTTTCTAATCGTAGTTTTATTGCTGTAATTATTTTCAAAATTTGTCAAAAATTATAATTTGGATTGGCCGCCAATGTAATAATAGTTCAATGCCAATGGTTGATTGTCCTGAGTATAATTTTTAAGTGAACTAAAAATTACATGTTTGCCACTGAAGGACTTTAAAATTAATAATCCTCGAAATTCTTTCAAATTAGGTGCGTTTCCCTTAAACTATTCCCATTTTCAGCGAATTTTCGAAGGGTGCCCATAACGGGTTACGATTTATTTTTGCCAAAAAAGATAACTTCACAAAATTGGTCGTACAATTTTTCTAGTTGACGGAATCAATGCAGTTACTTTTGCAAACAGTTAGCTAATGCCTCTAGCTTTCCATTGATATTCATATCTCCGCATAATATGGACTCAAAGGTAAATTATGGGTCAAAAACAAAACTGTGCCCACAACCGGAGACTCTCCCTTAAGGCATTTTCACATGAATCGCCGCGACTTTTCTCGTACGAGTAAAAATGATTCACCGATTTCTCTTCAATTACATGGTAAAATATTTACTAGTCACTTGAAAAATAGTAAGTAAACGATTTCGAAAGTAATATCACTGACAATTTTTTTAGCAAACGCACATTTCCTAATAATAATTGCTAAAGTGTGTTTTCTTTTCTCGCGCGAACTTTCCAATATGGCGGCGATTTAAACATTTTTTGCAGCTTTTATTAGGGATTGTCAATCATATTACATTCGGAATTGTTTACTTACTATTTTTTAAGTGGCTAGTTTAAATTTTACTATGTAATTTAAGAGAAATCGATGAATCATTTTTACTCGCACGAGAAAAATCGCGATTCAAGGTTGATTTACATATGTGACGTGCGACGTGTGACAAGTGGAAATAAACGTGACGCTTTTTTGACAACAATTTACATTTGCGCCGAGCTCCGCCACGCACACTTTATACAATTTTTTATATTTTAATTTTTGTTTTTCAAAAAAGTTTAGTCAAAGCCTACTACTTCGTTTTTTATCTACAAAAAATTTGTATGTGTTTGTGCGGCCGTGACGGAAAAGATAAAATTAAACCATCTAGGTGGATTTAGATATCCGACGATTTTTCGGCGCGGCTGCCTGCCGCAGGAAATTCGGCAAACGCTGTATTATCGATGGTTTACATATACAACGAATTTTCGGCGCAGTTTTTTTCACACAAACATACATAAACAATATTTTGATACAAAATTTATAAACAAAAACTCCAGCTACTTGTAGGAATAGTACAAATCGAAAAACGAAAAAAAAAAAAAAGAGGATGCTAAAAAAATGTATGTATGTACGTATCTGTGTCGTCGCGCCGAAAAGATAAATTTTGTTCATGTCTTCGCCGTGCCGAAAATTCGGCGAAACAGTTGTTTCTAATTGGTTGAATACCTGTTGTACGACAGAGCGCTCCAAAAGCGACCATTGATCAATCACGGTGATGCTCACTAATAGCTCACCGTGAGCATCACTTTATACTAAATTTCGTAAAAAAAGAACGAAAATAACGCGAACATTGTAATTTACTTCTATCAAAAAGAAATTTAAAAATTCGAAGGTTTAGTTTTTTAAATTTATACTTCTGTTTCATGTTTTTAACGCGCCATCTCAAACAAAATTTCTCGATTGCTCACGCAAAGTACAACTGGGATGTGTCACATGATGTTCGGCGCAGAAAAATCGTCGGATATGTAAATCCACCTTCTCTCGACGTGTGACGTGTGCCGTGTGACGAATGTCAAAATATTCGTCTCTGATTGGCTAGAAGCTCCCGTCACACATCGCACGTCGCATATGTAAATCAACCTTCATGTGTATAGAGAGACCATTACATAAATAGAATTATTTTTTATTCTCAACAGAGAAAAAAAAACAAAAAGTATTAACGCGGCGCTTAATATTATATATATCCCCATTTTATACGGAAATAAGAATAAACACAAACAAAAAGCGAAACAAAAGTACACTGTCATTGCCTTTTATATTTTGATGATCATTTGAAATAAAACAATAAGTAGAAAGAGCAATTCGGCGTCTGATGTCAGATGGTATAACTAAAATTAGAAATGAATTAAATAATTCAAACTTTTGGTTTGAATTATTTAATTCGAGTCGCAAGCAAGTTGTAGTAAAATTCTCATGGAAATACGACTATTACTGTAGAATTGGACTTAAATTCTTAATTTAAAATTGGTTCGAAAATAGTAGTTTAATTAAAATCATATTTTAATCATAGCTAGTCATTCTGTTGAATGCTACTAGGAATCCGAATAAAACAAAAAAAAATATGTATTTATTTACATTGTTGTAAAAAATATTAATTAACAGTAAGATATTCAAACAATACTATATTATAATTTTACGAAAATTATCATTAAGAATTAAACAACAAAAGATTATTTAAGCTTAGCAAATAAGCCGAACAAACTAGGCCACATTAATTGCTTCTTCTTTTACCCTGGAGCAATCAAACAGCATAAACTTCTAATACTAGTTGCAAATCATTCCACTTTCTAACATTCTAAAATAGTTCAATAATGTTTCTATCTAATGGCGATTTGTAAAATTGTAAGTTTGCATATAGATAATTAGGCTCCCGAAAATATTTAACGACGCAATATGAAAAACGGTTGTGTTACGCACTTATACTATAGTCTGTAACAAACAAAACGAATTGTCATGACAATTTAAATAAATTACTTCTTAATACAATATGTGCGAGCCTTAGTTTGTAAAGAGTAGAACTGATTTTTTTTTGGCACAATATGATGAAATGTAACATGAAGGCTCCAGGTAAAACTATTATTAATTGTTATTAAAATCAAGGTCCGTTACTTGATCAGCATAATTCATTTCTGTTGTATTTATGTACATACTCATTCTTGTTCTGAATAAGTTCGAAATTCGTAAACTTACTTATATTGATGGCTATAGGAGATTTAAAAAATTAATTATAGCCGTTTAAACATTTCTTATTATTTCTTTTTTTAACCTTCCTCTTCCGGAATTTTTTTTCGAAATTTTGAGTTTGGGCTAGGCGAACTTATACCAGCGAACCTTAAGATTGAAAACTATTTGGTGTATTTCGGTAAAATTGTATTTTAGTTCTAAAACTGCCTCCATAAAATACAATGTATGTACATATATATTATAAGGGTAAGAACAATCTAATGATAAAGATAATGGTCTGAAATTCCAAAACAATACAAGAATAAATTATTTCATAAAATGAACAATAACAAAAAATAAATATTTTTTTGTTTTGGGAAATTACCAAATTTTTGTTTCAGCTTCAAGCCCATGTTTTATTCAATAAAAAAAACCTATTTATTTTTCAAATAGGTCCAAATTATTATCATTTGCATTGTTTGTGAGTTATTTAATTGTTACGAGTGTATGCAAATAATGTCGTTGCAACTACAAGCACTTTTAAAGATTTTTTTTTTACTAAAAAAAATTAAGTGTAATTTATTAAAATATTTATCTCATAAATATGTAACCGCAATTAGCGTCGCACCACAGAGGACCCTGGTTAAAATTGAAAAACCAAACTAAATATAAAATTATACATATATTCAATTGTGTAAAATATTTTTATTGTAACACAACCATAAACCATTTTCAAACAGATATAATTTAAAATTAAATTTTCTTGATAGAACACAACTCTAATTGGTCGACAATTAAAAATGAAACCAAAACGATGTGGTGATAATATACATACTTACATACATAAAAAAAAGAAGAATCATGAATTTAAAATTTAATTCTTTTTATAATATTTTATGTTACTTGAATGTTATTTTGTTTGTGTGGCACTCAACTCGACTCATTGCTCAGTTTGGTAAATGTTGCGGTTAAAAAAAAGTGGTACATTCTGTATTTCGGTTGAGAAAAAAATATTAATTTTATGTGGAAGATAAATGTGAATAATGATATGTTGAATGTTTGGTCAAAAATGTTACACAATATGTTTTCCAGTTAAAATTGCACGATCACATGTTAGAAATTTTGTTAAGAAAAATTACTTTTTATATTTTATATGTAATTAAGGTGTTTGTCTCTTAAATTAAATGTAGTTGTCTTATATATGGAATTATCTAAGGAAACCGTTACTTTGAGATACAATATTAAGATCCGGACCACCTTACGATACTAAGAATGAAGAATTTTTAATCTTTCAAGAAATTATGCTACTAGTCCATGAACAGTACGCATTTAGGACTTATGAAAAAATAAATTCATTGAGCTAGACTTTTTAAAATGGGGTACACCCTAAAACTGCTGTTTCTTCTTGCTGTGCTTCTTATTCAGTTTTTTTTAGAAAAATATGAAAAAACATTATTCTTCCATTTTTCACAAATCTTGTAATGCCATTATTTTCAATAAAATTAGTGATTAATTTAGATTGCCAGAAATTCCTCAGGCGATCATATTCGGCTATAATTTTGATTTGGACGACTAACTTAATTTATTTTAGGAATTTGAATTTTGAAGTAATAATTATGCGAGAAAGTATAATAGGATTGGTAAGTGGTTGTTACTTTGTTAGTCTAACGGGAACGAAATACCCGTTACTAGAAATATAGGAAACAGAGGAAAATTAAATCATCAAACCTTTACTAATCAGTTTCTTCACTTCGAGGTTCAATTCAGCACGAACTTCTTACATTTTGTAATAATTATCATCTTATCATTTTTATTTATGCAAACAGAGAATAAAATTAATTCAGAAAGTCGTATCTCTTGTATTTTAAATAATTCATCCAACGTATTTTAGGATACAAGGATAGAGATCAACAATATGTATACTATGTATTAGGTTGTTCAGAAATTAATGCAGGTTTTATGATTTTATTTGTTTCAACAATGTTTCAATAATAAAGAATTACGCAAAGGGTTTAACATTATAAGTCATTTTAAAGCTTATTTTATGCTCTTTCTTATCACATAATCTATTTGTAATCTAATTTGTAGTTTTGTCTATTTTTAGACCTTTGAAGTTAAGATGTCAAAACAAGAATTTCGCCAAATTTACTTGTATGAATTTAAACTCGGCCGCAGTGCAGCACAAACGGCTCAAAACATCAATGAAGTTTGGGGCCAAGGAAGTGTTACCGAATACACAATACAACGTTGGTTTCAAAAATTTCGTCGTGGTGAACTCAGTCTTGAAGATGAGAAAGGTCGCAGACGTCCCTCTGTCATTGACGACGATGAATTGAATGCTTTGGTGGAAGCAAACCTACGCACGACTGTTCGAGAGCTTGCAGGGCACCTAGGCGTAAGTATTGGATTAATTTCGGAACATTTGAGCCGAATTGGAAAGTCGAAGAAGCTCGACAAAAGGTTGCCACACGAATTGAACGAAAACCAAAAAAATTGCCGTTATGAAGTTTTCTCTTCACTTCTTTTGCGCAACAAAATCGAACCATTTCTCGATCGCATTGTGACGTGCGATGAAAAGTGGATTATACGACAACCGACGACGTTCAGCGCAGTGGTTGAACCGTGGCAAAGCCCCTAAACACTTCTCCAAACCTGAGCAGCATCAAAAAAAGACTATGGTGACTGTTTGGTGGTCGTCAGCCGGAATTATCCACTACAGCTTCTTGAATCCTGGCGAAAATATCACAGCAGAGAAATATTGTCAACAAATTGACAAAATGCACAAAGAACTAAAACGTCTGCGTCCAGCATTAGTTCAATAGGAAGGGCCCAATTCTTCTGCACGATAATGCTCGACCACATGTTGCACAACCGACGATGCAGAAGTTGAACCAACTTGGCTACGAAGCTCTACCTCATCCACCATACTCACCAGACCTCTCGCCAACCGACTACCACTTTTTCAAGCATCTCGACCATTTCTTACAAGGAAAAGTATTCAACGACCAAACAGCCGCAAAAAATGCCTTCGAAGAATTCGTCGCTTCCAGAACTTCTATGCAACTGGAATTAATAAACTTGTATCTTGTTGGCAATAATGTGTAGATTCTAATGGTTCTTATTTCGATTAATAAAATTCATTCTAAACTGAGATATGTCGTTTTAAATAAAATGATTGAAAACCTGCATTAATTTCTGAACAACCTAATATATACTAGAGTAGAGAAAAATAAGATTATACCAAAAATTAAATATACATTTTTAGTTCGGTTGATTAAATACCTATTTAGTTATAATTGACTAAACATGAATTAAACATTCAGAGATACCTGAGAAACCTGGCTCATTTCAGAAATTTCAAGTATACAACGGACAAATGGTTTAGAAATTGCATTATCTTGTGCTAACTATTTTATCATACTCACCTTTTTACAAGAATGTTTTTCAATATTTTATACGCTCCATTATGCTCCGACTAACATTGCTCGTCATAAAATAGAGATCCGTTCCAGCGTAGTAAAAAATACAGTTACGAAAATAATAAAGTATGTACTTATTAAATTAAATAAATTAAAATTTAAAAACGTTACAATTTGTAACTACAACAATAATTAAAAAAAAATCGGCGTAGGCTGAGCGGTGATGTGCCTGACGAATGTGAGATCCAGGCAAGTGCCTCCCACAGTTGTCGAGGCTAGTGTGTTGGAGACGCAGTAAGGGTCCATGGTGTCCTTGATGAAGTGCACGAATTAGGGTTTAGCGATGACATCGATGTTGAAATTGCCGCAGAATGCCTCATCTCTCCTATCAGATGAGGCATTCTCCCTTTACAGTGCTCTCTAGCATTGTAAATCGCTATTTTGTAGTTTGTAATTTTAATTAAAATTTATGTGGAGGTTAATTAATCTATTTTAAAATAAATTATCTGCCACAGTGTTATTAAGCACAAATGAATACCTGAATTGCTCCGATCTGATGAGGCATTCTCTCGCTATAGTGCCCTCAATCTCTGTAAATTGCTATTTTGTAGTTTGAATTTTTAATTAAAATTTATCTGGAGATTAATTAATTTAATTTAAAATAAATTAACCACCACTGGTTTTTTACGTAAAAATTGACACCATCGGATCTCCGATCGGATGAGCCATTCTCTCGCTACACTAGTTCATTGCGATAATATTATACGTGAGGCATAAAGCCGAAGGACCAACCTAAGCAATCATATGTTTAAATTAAAGATAATACTTAAAGTTGATGAGTAATTGCCCATGACCACTTATTAGTCATATTAGATTTAATCATGCACAAGCACAAATCACTTATACCTAATAGATTACGTCAACTGAGAGTTGCTAGTAAGATATTGCAAAGGAAATGTATGAAAAATAAGGTATTTGTCTAATAAATGAAGAATATATGGATGTATTACGGTTTAATATGGATGTATTATGGCTGAATATTTCTTTCCTCTTAGAAAATAGGAGCAATGCTTTTAACAATCTCTTATTTGTTGGAAAAGAAAGAACACTATGTGGACAATGATTTATATTGTTATTACAACAATTAAATACGGCGCACCACATTATTTATTTAATTTAATCTAATTTTTGAATTCAATTACATACAGCAACATTGTGAAACAAAAGTCTCATTTGATGTCATTATTTTATGCCGTTTATTTTATGATCCAAATAGGCAAAGTGCGCAAGGCGTAATCTATTATAAGTGATTTGTGATGCACAAGTATCAGTAAGTTGATTTTTGTGCTATGTAGTTTTTTAGTTAATTAGAATTGCAATAAAATCACCGAGTGTGCTATTACATATTTTAAACACCACTCTCCACTGTATTTGTATCACATTTAAGAATTATTATTAATAACTTAACCCTAAACGTATTAACAAGAGACTTATAGTCTCTATTTTTTAATTATCGTGTATTTATACTATAGTATAGTAGCTGAGCCCGGTCCGCCTTGCTGGCCCTAAGTAAACCTTTTATATCTGTACAATAAGTACATTGTATTAGAGTGTAAACATTATAACGGGAAATTGATTTGGCAATATTGTTAATGAGCTATTAGAATGCAAACTGGTGTTAAATGATGACAATGGAAAGATAAATGTAGATGATTCGTATTATATGCCGCACAGTGATACCTGATGGAAGAATATTATTAAAAAATATAATAAATATTTTAAGTGAAATGAAATTCGTATAAATTTATTGTAACGTTCTTTATTTGAAAATTTGTTTGGTTTAAAATTTGGTAATTAAATTAGTAAAATGTTAATTAATAAAAATTCTATTATATAGCGAACCCCGATGCACTTCGTTGCAACCAACCACAAAAAGAAATGAAATATTTTAGATTTTTTTTTATGAAATGAATGCATTGTATTTCAAAATTATTAATGTCAATCCAAAACATTTGGATACACAATATTTTTCGTTTGCCCATTTGAAACGAGCAGAAACAAACAATTTGGAGTTCCAACTCTTAAGCAGGCCACGTATAGCTGTCCATGTGAAAAGCACGGGTCCTCCAAATTTAATCCGCATATTTGAAGCGCTTGTCCTTGCGCCTTATTGATGGACATGGCAAATGAGAGACACACTGGGAATTGCAAAAGCTTAAATTCAAATGGCATGTCTGTTGGAGTCAGTGGAATACGTGGTATGAGCACAATTTCACCTTTCGCTGTTCCGGTCAATATTGTGGCTTCAATTAAATTCGGCATCAAATTTTTTACTGCCAATCTTGTGCCATTGCACAGTTTTGGTACATTTAAATTCCGCAGTAAAATAACTGATGAGCCAACCTTTAAATTCAAACAATGCGGTGGCATACCAGGTGGTTCCAATGAATTCAAAAATTCAATTGGATAATTCACTGCATCATCTGCATTCATTGCGCTATCAACAGATTTATATGATGTCACTGCACCTGATAATTTTTCTTGAATTTGATAATTGATTGCATTGACGTGTACATTTTTTGTTGCCAGTATTGCGCGCTCTCTCAACCAATTGTGATTCCTGTAATTTTGAACAATATTTTGGAACACACTTTCAATCAACTCTTCTGTTAATTGGAGAATGGTACAAAAATTGTTCGGCAATGTAATCAATCCATTTGTATTAGCGACTCGAACATTGCCATTTCCAATATCTAACAATTGCTTCGAGAACCGATCTGCAGATTGGTCGTTGTGCAATTGAACGCGCATATTTATGTTCAATGTCAATTTTTGCACATGTCGCCACAGAAGAGAAGATTTTAAGCATGCATTGATCTCATCCGCCGGTGTTGATCGAAAATCGCTTGACAATAATATCAATGCACCACCAAAAATTTCTTGATTCTGACGTAGATCTTGCATTGTACGGTGTAATTATGCCAGCGATTTTTTATGCGTCATTGTACAAAACTTTTGCCATCGCAGAATTTCTTGAAATATTGCACGTGGGATGTTCAATCACCTGTTAATTTGAGAATAATTATATTTTACAATAATATCGATTAAATTTTAAAGTGATCAATCAATAAATATAAGCACACCTGTCCTGCACATTCAACGACAATTTTAATGCAGAGTGCGCTGTTCGTCCACCATCCAATAGAGTAGCAGCGATTCCTGACGAAGCAAGTGCCAATGCAAATTTTCGTTGCGCTCGAATGGCTGCCAAAATCAGTGATATCACAAATGTTTTTCCCGTACCACCAGGCGCATCCAAAAAATATAATCCACCGACTTCATTTTGTACAGCTTGCATGATGGTATCATAGACATGTTTTTGATGGTCATTTAGTCTGGGAACATTCAAATTCACAAATGTTTGCAATTCATTGGGATCATACTGTTGTTCACGTTGCAATTCTCGATCAATTAAATCATGCATTGGACGATTGGGTGATGACAAATTGCCCTAATGCTTTATTTGCAATCGTTAGGCACATATCTTCAATCGCTATCAATGCCTCATTATACATTTCTAATGAAATCAGCAAATCAGCGTTTCTTGTGTGATGACGCATTCAAATCAAATAGTCTTCTGCCATAAAATCTTTGTATTTATTCCACAATTCAAGTGGTTTGATGGAAAACATGTTGATATGATTATGTCATATAACATACGTGGAGAAGAAATTGATGTGGAGAAGAAGCAGTCGATGCATCATGAAGCGTTAAATCCCAATGCGCATCATTTTCAAGTAAACCTAATTGCTCACATGCTTCACGATACGTCACACATAAATGACCATTTACTCTTCGCAAATGTTGAAATGAACGTAGTCCAACAACATTTACTAACAACAACCGCAAATAATAACATTCTGCATTGTTTAAATGAACTGTGTATAATCTTTCCATGGTATCTGCAAAAAAAACACCCGGATGGCCATCAACAGGTGTTCCTTGTTTACGTCGTTGCCATTTCTTTGCAGTCCAAGTGAAATAATGCGTTACATCTGAATACAGCAACGTTCTAGCAAATTCATCGCTTTCACACAATTGAAAGAATGCAGTTAATGTTGTTGCTTGTGGCTGAGCTGCTCTCTGCTGTACATTTGCATCGGCAAAATACATACGCTGGTCATTTTCAAGATGAACAGCCAAATGAACAACAGCAGGACATCGCTCATGAATTGGAAATGAATAAATTCTCCAAAGAGCCTCATTAGTGCTAATGTAGGGCGATTTCATCATTGCTATGTATTGTCACCAGCTACTCCAAAAACAGCCCTATCCACTGCCTTTATTAACATATTTGCAAATGTATTTAATCGACTTCACAGAATTACAGTACTCAATATTTATGTGAGCCTGAAATACTTTTGCCGATAGTGGAGAATAAGGCACAATCCAACGATTGTCAACTTCAATGTCTTGATTGCGTATTTTAATTGTTGTTGTATGGCTATTATCCTCCGGTGACCGACGTCGGTACAACGGCTATCCGTCGTCACCTGTAATTGTATCCGAAGTTAATGCTCTAGGATACCGTTTTGTATACATTTTCCATCGATCATGCATGGTGAATTCATATTTATTTGACCGCAAGGGCCATGGATCATATTTTTCGTGACAACTTCAAATAATTCTGGATCGCTGGATATAATGTTATCAATTTGATTGGGTATTATTTTACGAACCAGACATATCAAGATGTGCGCGTGCGGCAACCCTCTCTTTTGCCATTCAATCGAATACATCCAGCAACGCACCTCTCCAAAAATTCGCAATTTGATAATGAAATCCATCAGTGCTTTTACTTTCTGTCGAAATACACGTGCTGTTATATCGTGTCGATCTGTTGGATTCTGCCGAATCTCGAATCTATACGAATAATAATTCATTCCACTAACTTTTTTTTCTACCTCACGACCTATGATGAATACATTATCAGAAAATTAAAATCATGTCTTCTTGTTTTGAAATAAATAAATTGAATTCATATATATTTTACCGGTTCGTGGATTTATCATTCGTATATTGATATGATAGCCGTCGTCACCTTTCCAGTGCAATAATGGATATTGTTTGTAATGCATCATAGTGTAACGTCCGTTCCATTTTTTTTTGGCTCTCATCGCAATGAGATTACATTTCTGTGGGTCAACTGTACTACTTATTTGTCGTACATTATTACAAATATTTTATTTTATAATCAATGATTTACAGTGACGGAAATAAATATGAAATGTATAATTGAGTCATGTTTATTACATGCACCGGTCCGATTGATGGATTATTTTATTTGTTTGTAATGATGTACACACAACATTATGCGACGAGTCATAAATTCATTGAGTTTTGGGATAATTTTTTTTTGTTTTTTTGGCGGGGAACAAAAATACGAGATCTTTCCATTTTTATGATCTCCGCTAATTGCGGTTTGTTATGAGGTGATTTTGTGGATGGAACAAACTGAAAAAAATATGATGATTAAGTATCGAGATTCCAAACGTTAAACTTCTAAATAAAATATAAAAAAAAAAAAATAAATAATAATGGATATGCAGATTTTCTGTGGTAATGGGTAAAATGTGGAATTACTCAAATTTTTACCAATAGCTACCTAGTTGGCTAAAATAAAAATCAAAAAACAAAAAAAATTATAAAATAAAGTGTACGAATCGTAAGTTAAATATTATGGAATTTGTGAAATTTGTGGCCATAATTGAAACAATAAATGTGGGTACTATGTGGACACGGTGTTAAAAATTAATGAAACTATTGTGTGTAAAACTATGTTTTTGATCTATATCAAATATAAGCATTTATGTAATTATTTAGTGAAAAGTAATAAATTACGCTTTCGAGCTAGTGGCCATTAAATCTGTGTGCTCAAACTTTATGGTATTTTATACCAATATTCTCATACATATTAGAATTTAAAATTTAGTGACTGTATATGGTGATTTGTTGCTGTGATTTTTTTTTTTTTTTGAATATCGATAATTGCTGATTATTCATGTATGGCAATTAAGTTAGCTTTCGATAAATCGATTAGTGTTTTTAGTATCTCTACCAAAACTATTAAAATAAAATACAAACACTATTGTGTATTACAATTCGATTACTCGATAAACATTATTGTGCAGTGATCGATAAATTGGTGGTGTTTAATTGCATAAATTATTAAATTAAAATTGGAGTGGATTATTTATTGCCACGGATCATTTTGTTGAGTGTACAACCGAGCAGTTTATCATATTGGTGCTATTGAAAGGCGGTTACGTTAGAAATAGTTTTGGCGTGATTGTTGGTATTGCAGAGGACCATGTGGATCCCTGTTATTTGCGATATACATATAACGGGTAAATAGCGGTTTTGGATTTTTGGCGAGATATCGTATGATGAGATGACATCATCCACAACAAACTCATTTGGATAAGTGTGATTCTATTACTATATTAATTTATATTCTTTTCTTTTGTTCTAAATTTATAGTTTTTTTTTTTTTTTAAATATCAGTTATGTAGTGTTTTTTTTGATAGTTATGTTTGCAAGTAAAATTTATTGCATCTTATTATAGCGTTAAGTCATTATTTAATTTCAATAGCTAACTAATATCAAATTTTTTTTTCCTTTATTTCCTTTTCCATACAATTACTTACATACAAAGTTTTTTTTGTATTTGACAAGGGCATCAGATGAAATGTTGATTGTTCTACTGGGGAATCGTTCTTTGAAGCTTTAACCCGTTGTGTATTATATCTTATCTTGTGTTTTAACGGAATACTTTCCCGTAAGGTTGATTATTTATTCCAGATTAAAACGCAATTCGTAATATTATTTATCATATATTATAATAGTCATTCAACTCATTTAACTCACTCAAGTCACTCACTCCATGATTTATTTATTATATTATATATATTTATATCACATAAATTATATTTGTATATTTATTTACTATTTATTTAATTTATTATTATATTATATATTTGATTGCTATTTTTATATATATATGCATATGTGTATCAGTACGTTACTATTTTTCTAGGTGATATTACTATCCTCTAATATTTAACGAATATAATTGATTTGTCGCATACATAAATTTTCAAATTTCCCTCAGTGATTTCACATAGACTCAGCGTTATTCATTTATCGAGATAAATTTTTCATTAGTGTATAAATCTATCAGAATTTTTTTTTGTGTTGTTCATCATGGATATAAATAACTTGCAACCTGATGAATTCGAGGTAGAATGCCTGGCTCGTGATTTTAAAGGAACTCCTGTAAATAAATTTAGCAACCTTAAAGCAGCATTAGCAAACGAAGAGGAAAATTCAGTTCTAAAGCCTTATAAGGCACATGCAGCCGCACGCTCAGCACCTCAACGTGAACTACAGCGCTGTGGTCTTAAAATTCAAGAACATCGTGAATGGATTACCAATATTCAACCTGAAAATAAACCCGATCCCAAAACATTGCAAACGGTGGAATCTAGATTATTGCACGTACACGGACGGCTAACCAGACTGTGTTTTAGTACCAAAACCTACAAACAGCAATGTCAAGAGCAATTAAAAATTCTGGGTTTAGTGTTAACAGCAGTACAGGCATTGATTCAAGGAGAACCAGATCTAAATGAAACGCTCGATCAAATTAAAGCGTCTCCGCACGAAGATCTAGAGGAACTTTCCACGTCCGAAGAGGAAGAGGTACCTTCACAACAAGCGAAGACTCAGACCACAGGGACAGACACTAATGCTGAAACGGAGCTATCTAAATTGTTATCGAGTACGACCCTTGTACCTAGAAATCAGTCACCCCATACATTACGTAGCATTGATAAATGGAAGATATTCTTCGATGGTGACTCGCGAGAGTTACCAGTGGAGCGATTTTTGTTTCGTATAGAGCATCAAGCTGCTACTTACCATGTCTCAAATGAGGAGCTTGTGCAACAATTTGGCATCTTATTAAAAGGAGCTGCTTTGAATTGGTACTGGTGCCACATCGAACGTCATCCAAATATAACCTGGAACCAACTGAAATCAGACATGATAGAACGCTTCCAAGATCGACGAACCGAACATGATATAAGAAGAAGTCTAGAATCAAGGAAGCAAAAACTCAATGAGAGTTTCAGAAACTTTTATAATGACATTATAGCGTTGTCTCTGCAATTTCGGAACCCCCTACCAGACTCAGAGCTTCTGCACATCGTACGCCGAAATATGCGGACAGGATTCCAAAACACACTGGCTGATCAGGAAATTGACTCAATTGCGGTATTGGTAAGACGATGTTTAGCACTGGAAGATGCTTGGAAGCGCACTGGTTACGAACCTGAAAAATTATGTGTAGTGCGTAGGCATATTGAAGAGGTAAATGAAGTTCAACCAGAGGAAAGCGTACCGCACGTGAATGAAATCACTTCTCGTCAAGGAAAACAATACACCTCGATCCAATCAAAGCTTTCTACCTCTCAGCATGGTCACGAATCTCTCGCAATTTGCTGGAACTGCCGAGACATTGGCCACATATTTATTGATTGTCCTCAACCAACCAAAATATTTTGTTTTGGTTGCGGGCGCCCCGGAATCGTGAAACCCAATTGCTTCCGATGTTCGGGAAACGCATCTGCGAGGGTTCGAACTACCGGGAATTCGGTACCCTCACCTCTTCCAAAAACAAACCCGACGTTAAACAGCGGCTCATCATTGAATCCACTACCCCTTCAGAATTAGTTACACAAACTTCTATTTTTCAACCCGATCAAGATTCCTCTTCACTTTCATGTATTACACATCCATTTACTCGAAAATCTGATCGAGTCCGTAGTTACTGGCAGAAAAAACGCGCTTTTCGTGAAGTTGTTTCAGAAACCATCTTTGACAATATTTCTGACAACCGACCATACGCCAAAGTTGTTCTAGACGGTCAAGAATACACAGGGTTGCTTGATAGCGGAGCAACAATAACAGCTTTAGGAATGGGAAGCGAGAAATTTTTAGAAAATCCATCTCACAAAGTGTTCAACCTGCCGACAAAAATAAAAACTGCATCGGGAGAGCAAGTGCGCGTATTTGGATATATATATACCACTATTCAGTATAATGGAATCAAGAAAAGCTTCAAAGTCTACATTATCCCTAACTTAAAACAGAAACTCTACTTGGGAATCGATTTTTGGCGCGAGTTTAAAATCTGCATAAATCCGCCACCATCCATATCAGAAATTAATGTCCTACTGTCCGATCAAGACACGGATGAGACTCTCAGGCGTGAATTGAACCCTCAACAAACCAAAATTTTAGATGACACAGTAAACGAATTTCCGTCTTTTGAAAAGTTAGGTCTAGGACGAACTCAACTTCTAATGCATCACATTGACGTAGGCGACGCGAAACCTGTCAAACAACGCCACTATGCTGTATCTCCGCCTGTTCAAAAAGCATTATATGATGAGCTGGATAGAATGCTAGCTCTCGGTGTAATCGAGGAATCCATTAGTTCTTGGAGTTCCCCGGTGACATTGGTCAAGAAAGCGAGCGGCAAAGTTCGAATGTGCTTAGACGCCGCAGGTTGAATGAAGTGACGATCAGGGACGCATATCCGTTACCGATCATCGACGGACTCTTGGGACGGCTGGTTAAAACCAGATTTATCTCAAGCATCGACTTGAAAGATGCCTTTTGGCAGATTCCGCTGTCACAAGAGTCCCGAGATAAAACCGCGTTCACGGTCCCTGGTCGTCCTTTATATCAGTTTGTGGTGATGCCGTTCGGACTTTGCAACGCACCGCAGACCATGTGCAGGCTAATGCACCGGGTGATACCACACCAATTACAGGAAAAAATATTCGTGTATTTGGATGATCTTCTCGTTACAGCCGAGAGTTTTGAGGAACACATTCAGCTGCTTAAACAGGTTGCTTCCCTATTGAAATCGGCTGGTCTGACAGTCAACCTTACTAAAAGTAAATTTCTCTTAAAAGAAATTCAATATCTAGGGTATGTAGTGGGGGATGGGTGTTTAAAAGTAAACCAGGAGAAAGTTAGTGCTATTGTGTCATTCCCTGTTCCCAATACAGTTCGGAAGGTTCGTAGATTTTTGGGTATGTCAGGGTGGTATCGCAGGTTCATGCCTTCGTTTGCTACTCTGGCAGCCCCAATCACTGATCTGTTAAAAAAACAGCGAATATTCAAATGGACGGACGAATGTCAGTATGCGTTTGAACAATTAAAGCTCAAATTATCTGAATCACCAGTGTTAGTTCACCCCGATTTTAGCCGACCTTTTCATATTCAGTGCGATGCCAGCAGTACCGGTATTGGCAGTGTTCTGTTTCAAGTCGGTGATGATGGTAGCGAGCGGCCCATCGCGTATATGTCCCAGAAACTTAACGCTGCACAGCGGAATTACTCAGTTACTGAACTTGAATGTTTGGCCGCTGTGTTGAGCGTAAAAAAGTTCAGGGCATATATCGAGGGGTCCTCGTTTACTATCATCACCGATCACGCCAGTTTAAAGTGGCTCATGGGACAAACCGATTTATCCGGCAGACTTGCGAGATGGGCATTAAAGCTGCAGGGATTTGATTTTAAAATTGTCCATCGTAAAGGTACACAGAATGTGGTCCCAGACGCTCTCTCGCGTGCGTTTATGGACGAGATGACAACTGATTCCGACCCGTTACATATAAACCTTGAGTCTCCAGCCTTTGACGCAGATGATTACAAGCAACTCATTCGTAAAGTATTAAATAATCCGTCCGTTTATGTCAACCTACGCATAGACAATAATAAACTTTATATTAACCCCTCTAATGGTCATAAGGATAGTGATAGTGACATTCCCTTATGGAAGTTATATGTTCCAAAGGACCTGACCGAGCAATTAGTTAAGTTGGCACATGATCCGCCCTCGGCGTCACACTTAGGAGCAGCCAAGACACTGAACCGTTTGCAAAGATTTTATTACTGGCCTACAATGTCTAAAAATGTCCAAGAATATGTTACAAGCTGCCAAACGTGTAAACAAACCAAGTCTTCGAATTCTACAACACAACCACCAATGGGGCAACAAACAATTGCTGTTCGACCAATGCAGCATCTGTACATGGATTTTTTAGGCCCTTATCCAACATCTTCTAACGGAAATAAATATTTGTTCATTGTATTAGATCTTTACACAAAATATATATTCCTCAAGCCAATGAAGAAAGCAGTGACTTCCTCGGTGTGCAATTATTTGGAAAAAGAAGTATTTTCAACATATTCAGTTCCAGAGACGATTACATCTGACAACGGCTCTCAATTTATTTCGCATGCGTTGAAAGCTTTATTGGCAAAATTTGGAGTAGCGCACAGGTTTACTCCTAAGTATTCCCCACAGTGTAATGCGTCAGAACGTGCCAACCGATCCATCCTTGCCGCCATACGCGCCTACATTAACGATGACCACCGTAAATGGGATACCCATACATGAGATCAGTTCAGCATTGAGGAACGTTATCCATAGTGCAACGAAATACTCACCACATTATCTAATGTTTGGGCAACACCTTATAGGACACGGCAGTGAGTATCACCTATTAAAGGAGCTAAATCTCGTTGATAATATGGACATTGCAGTACAAAGTAAATCCAATAGACTAAGTATGGCTCAGCACAATGTTTTAGCTCATTTGGAAGCAGCATATAATAAAAGCGTCCATACATACAACCTACGGAGTCGTCCACGAGAATTTCAAATCGGACAAATGGTTTACGTTCGAAATTTCACTTTGAGTGACGCCACACAGCATTATTCAGCCAAATTGGCTCCAAAATTCCTTAAGGCCACCATTGTGCGTAAAGTTGGAAACGTCGCGTATGAATTGTCTTCAGACAACGGAAAACCTATCGGTGTCTATCATGTTAAAGACATTCGGACCTAATGGAAGATGCAAAATCAATGAAAAGTCTTTCCACATATTATTCGGATTAAACATATTTTTTTTTTGTTGGTTCTTTTGCCCGGCTTTTGAGACACTCAGTGGTCGATGAGTACGTCCCCACGACTGTAACGTCCGTTCCATTTTTTTTTGGCTCTCATCGCAATGAGATTACATTTCTGTGGGTCAACTGTACTACTTATTTGTCGTACATTATTACAAATATTTTATTTTATAATCAATGATTTACAGTGACGGAAATAAATATGAAATGTATAATTGAGTCATGTTTATTACATGCACCGGTCCGATTGATGGATTATTTTATTTGTTTGTAATGATGTACACACAACATTATGCGACGAGTCATAAATTCATTGAGTTTTGGGATAATTTTTTTTTGTTTTTTTGGCGGGGAACAAAAATACGAGATCTTTCCATTTTTATGATCTCCGCTAATTGCGGTTTGTTATGAGGTGATTTTGTGGATGGAACAAACTGAAAAAAATATGATTATTAAGTATCGAGATTCCAAACGTTAAACTTCTAAATAAAATATAAAAAAATAAATAATAATGGATATGCAGATTTTCTGTGGTAATGGGTAAAATGTGGAATTACTCAAATTTTTACCAATAGCTACCTAGTTGGCTAAAATAAAAATCAAAAAACAAAAAAAATTATAAAATAAAGTGTACGAATCGTAAGTTAAATATTATGGAATCTGTGAAATTTGTGGCCATAATTGAAACAATAAATGTGGGTACTATGTGGACACAGTGTTAAAAAATTAATGAAACTATTGTGTGTAAAACTATGTTTTCAATCTTTATCAAATATAAGCATTTATGTAATTATGTGGTGAAAAGTAATAAATTACGCTTTCGAGCTAGTGGTCATTAAATCTGCTAGATAGATAGAAGAGTTAAATATTAGAATTTAAAATTTAATGACTGTATATGGTGATTTGTTGCTATGATTTTTTTTTTTTGTTTGAATATCGATAATTGCGGATTATTCATGTATGGCAATTAAGTTATCTTTCGATAAATCGATTAGTGTTTTTAGTATCTCTACCAAAACTAGTAAAATAAAATACCAACACTATTGTGTATTCCAATTCGATTACTCGATAAACATTATTGTGCAGTGATCGATAAATTGGTGGTGTTTAATTGCATAAATTATTAAATTAAAATTGGAGTGGATTATTTATTGCCACGGATCATTTTGTTGAGTGTACAACCGAGCAGTTTATCATATTGGTGCTATTGAAAGGCGGTTACGTTAGAAATAGTTTTGGCGTGATTGTTGGTATTGCAGAGGACCATGTGGATCCCTGTTATTTGCGATATACATATAACGGGTAAATAGCGGTTTTGGATTTTTGGCGAGATATCGTATGATGAGATGACATCATCCACAACAAATTCATTTGGATAAGTGTGATTCTATTACTATATTAATTTATATTCTTTTCTTTTGTTCTAAATTTATAGTTTTTTTTTTTTTTTAAATATCAGTTATGTAGTGTTTTTTTTGATAGTTATGTTTGCAAGTAAAATTTATTGCATCTTATTATAGCGTTAAGTCATTATTTAATTTCAATAGCTAACTAATATCAAATTTTTTTTTCCTTTATTTCTTTTTCTGAGACAATTCATTATAGGAAACACCTGTCGTATCGAGCACGTGGGAAGCGCTTCTTCGTCTTCGACTACAGCAAGGTAACACGTAAATACATTTTTTTTTCAAACAGTAAAACTGTTATACATATTACTATTATTTGGCTGCTAATTTTTTTATAACAGTACTTAAATTTTAATAAGATGTTCTATTTGTTATCTATTTCATTGTTAAAGTATTTTGAATTTTTATAACTGCATAATAAATTTGTATTGTTTTTTTTAATTATTTGCTCTTAAATTGATTGATTAATTTTCATAATAAATGTATAAAATATTGTTAAATCTGAATTACAAGTTTTTCGTTATAATGATTGGCTAAGCCGTGAGAATTATGGAGTGATGAACTTGAGGTGAGTGACTGTGAGTTGAAGTGTTCGCATCATGCCCTAGTGTAGTGTAAAACGCCAGAATACAACCCCACGACCAACCTTACCTCTCCGTTCGAGCTAGCGGCAGAATTAGGGCGTATTCTGGAACTTCACGATTTATTCAAAAAAACATTATTTTTTTTTTCTTGTTAACGTTATCCTCATCAAAGGGATAGCGTTACAATAGCTGCGGTGAAGCTCTGAAACACGCCGTAATTCTTCATTTCTTCGATGTAGCACAATATCGCGAGATTGAAACTGGTCTCCAATAATTACAATGGCCACATCAACTGTTGGTGCATTAAATCGTCTCGCATGCTTTCCAAAAGGCGTTTTGTCAGACCTGATAACGATTCTGTGATCATCAGATGGCATACGATCGAGAGCGGTTTTAAACAATCGAATTAATTCATTGTGCTGATGTAAGAATGTTTGAAGTTCAGAAACAATTTGTCGCCTTGCACGCGCAGCAATTGTACAACGCTGATCCAATTCATGATTTGCATCTCCGATAAAATAGATTTGCAAAAATTGATGATCAGCATCAGGATATGGCAATAAGGAACCAGTTCGATGATAAATCTGACCTTGAATCTGTAATATTTGTGAAATGTAATTAGATGCTGGGTCAGAATTCTTGAACACATCAAAAAAATTGCTGCTCAGATCGCATTTTTCATATGATATTCTTCACCTTAAACGCGTCGGCATGAAATTGTCTCTTACAATTTTGGTCGCACCAAAAGAAGTTATTTGAAATGCCGCATTGTATTCTTGAATGTGAGACAAAAAATGCTTAGACGTTTGCGACGTTCCAAAAATGAATGAATGAAGTGGATCGGGGGGAGATTCAAATGCTGGCAGTCTCACTTTGCCATTAGCACAACACATGCCAGGCGTTTCACCTTGAAATTTGGCTGCATCACAATGTGGACATCTCACCGTCATCCACCAATATTGGCTTGTTCACTATAATCATTTTCGCTATTGTAAGCGAAAGCAGCATATTCCATCTCTTGCACAGCACGTGTCGTTCGTCTCGATGCTGGATTTAATGGATTTGGATCTGCCGATCTATGACGACGTGCGTTTCGTAATTGTTGTACTTGATTTTGTTGTTAGTGTTCCTCTACACTTTGCGCTCTCCTTTGATTAAATCTATAGGTAGAATTACGCGTACGTCGACCTATAGTAGACGATCGTCTTGTTGGCATTTTTTTCTAAATCAATGAAATTAATTCAATATGAATTAAGGATTGTGTATTTAAGAATAATTCAAAAAAGTATTGGTGTTGTGTGAGTGCTGTTATGCGTTGCATCCAATTAAACTTTCCCAAAAAATCATTAAAGTAAAACAAATTTGTTTTGTTTATTTGGAAAATATTTTGCACTGAACACACTTAAAATCACTTTTTATTTTGTTAATACTTACCAATACAGTGAAATTCACTTATAACGCCCTCGGACATAACGACATTTCGTTTATAACGTCGAAATTTAAAAGAGAGTTTGATTTGTTCTATTTTTTCATTAGGAATCATTCGCTTAAAACGACTTCGGTTATTACGACAATTCTGATATAACGACCAATTTTGCATAGAAAAATGTAAAAAATGTTCGCTTATTACAACCAAAAATGTGTAAATTAAAATAAAAACATTTTTTACAAGAAACTAAACATCTGTCTACTTTTTTACTTCTGATTCATTTTTATACATATTTTGTTTTTCTGATTTATATGAGAATTTGAGGTACTAGACTCATTTTGCCTGAAACTCAAATTCCTTTTCTACATGTTTCGGGAAAATACAATTTTGTGTACGGTTTTATTTTCTATCAATTTCATTCGTGAGTTTGTTGCATTATATTCTATAAATTAAATTTCCAAGTGATTTTCAAAATTTATTTGCGTAAATCAAAAAGTAAAATAACAATTAAAACCAGTTAAATAACCATTCATCTTAATATAATTTTTAACTGAATTAAAAGTTGTGTGGGAAATACATATGTACATAAAACGAAATAATGGTACCATCAACATCCAAAAAGCGAATAGCTTTTCCAATTGAACAAAAGGCAGCTATAATAAAAAAAAAAATCAATTAGGATGTTCTAACTCGGAGGTAGCAAAACAATATGACGTATCACACTCTACGATCAGCACGATTTGGAAAAGTAGAGATTTTGGGCTTTTGAGTGCCAAAGTTTAAAGACGAAAAAACTACGCTATTCTACAACTTGCAACATTGAAGAGGCTCCATTAAAATTGTTCAAGATGCAAAGGAACAAAAATGTGCCAATATCGGGTCCAATTTTGCTTACAAAAGCAGAAGAAATTGGAAAATTGTTAAACAAAAATTTTAAATGTTCAGAAAGTTGGATTTTTCGCTTCCGAAAGAGGCGTAATATTGTTTTAGGGGAAATTTCTGGAGAGTCAGTAAGTGTCGAGAGAGCTGCAAGTGATGAATGGTTAAGTTATGTGTGGCCGAAAGTACGTGAGGAGTACGAACCAATTGAAATATTTCACATTGCCAAACGGGCCTTTTTTATAAAATGACCTCTGAGAAAACATTTAAATTTAAGGGAGCAAAATGTGTAGGACTTTTGTGAATGTTGCTTGCGAAAGTGGGATACAAAGTTAAAGCAACAAATTTTGCTACTAGTTTTGCTCGGCTCATCCACATGTGGAAAACTTGAAATATATTAAGCTAGCTTTTTTGCCTCCAAACACTTCATCCATTCTGCAACCGATGGATCAGGGTGTGATATATCATAAAAAAAATAGCTGGTGCTACATATAAAACATATAGAAGATTTTTTAGTTTTAACTCAATTCGCATATTACGACATTCGCACGGTGTTCCTGAATGAACTTTAAATTCGACTTTAACATACTCGAAAATTTCAAATTGGGTATTGTTTGGGGACCTTTCAAGAATCATTTAAGATCAAAATTAAAATAATCCGCTTAGCCGTTTTTAAAAAAAGTGCTCCTCTTTATTAAAAAAAAAACATTAGAAAACTTCAAAATATTAAAAAAAAAACAATCTTATAATTTTATTTTATTTAATATAAATTTATTTAACATTACAGAAGAATAAACATTATGATTTAACATTATTTAATTGACAAAAACTACTATCTAATGCATTAGTCATTGTCTTATTTAATTTAATTATAAATAACGTTTTATTTGATACAAATTTCATAAATAAATTCATAACTGTAATGCAAATAAATTCAATTAAACTTGATTGAAAAGTATTTGTGATTCATATTTTTGATGCATAAGTATTTGTGATATGCAGAATAATTTAAAAATAATTAGTAAATCAATTAAATTTAATATTATTTTTGGCTAATTAAATAATAATTAAGTTATTTATAATTTTTGACCCATTGGAACATTTTTATTACGCTTTCAGCACGTCTCGGAAGTGGCCCAAAACTTATGTAAAATCGCAGGGAATCTTATCCCACACGGTTTTATAAGCACCCCATAATACATTTTTGGTCTTGCTAGATTGCGAATATCTTCCGGGTTCATTTAAACCCAACAAGGGCAAATAGAAACTCTGCCTTTGCCTAGGCAACTAATTATGTTCAATATTTTTATATAATTTGAGGCAATGTTACTTCTTTTGTATGGAGCGTTATTGCGCTAAATAGCAAATTAAGGGCCGACTGATTTTTCATCAACTGGGAAAACTACCTCATTCAATAAACTGAAATTGAACATTGGGTTTGAAGAGTTGTAGTTTATAGAACACTTAGCCAAACAGAATATGATTTACTGTGAGAAAATAAAATGTGAACTTCATTATATTGGATTGCCATTGAACAGATAACCCTGTTATGTCCAAATTAGTGTGTTTAGGCATTAATTAGAAAATATGGATAGAAAATATGATATTACATTAGCAGAGAATATCAAATAGGGTACAAATAATAATACTTCTTCCCGTAGTATTCTTTCGGAAGAAATAATATTTTATGCGGTTGTATAAATCACAACACTTCAAGGTCAATGTTCAATTTCAGTGAATTGAATTTATTTGCATTACAGTTATGAATTTATTCATGAAATTTCAAGACAAAAACAAAATCCAAAAAAATAATTTTCATTCGTTTTATATTACAACAAACATAAAGGTTACCTAAAATTTTCTCATCACAATGACTAATGCATTAGATAGTAGTTTTTGGCAATTAAATAATGTTAAATCATAATGTTTATTCTTCTGTAATGTTAAATAAATTTATATTAAATAAAATAAAATTATAAGATTGTTTTTTTTTTAATATTTTGAAGTTTTCTAATGTTTTTTTTTTTTAATAAAGAAGAGCACTTTTTTTAAAAACGGCTAAGCGGATTATTTTAATTTTGATCTTAAATGATTCTTGAAAGGTCCCCAAACAATACCCAATTTGAAATTTTCGAGTATGTTAAAGTCGAATTTAAAGTTCATTCAGGAACACCGTGTTCGGTTATAACGACGGATTTTAATGATTTTCTCAATGTCGTTATAAGCGAATTACACTGTATTTATGAAACTAAAAAAAATCACTTGTAATAAAATTCCAATTGGAAAGCAGCGAATGTATGACCGGCTGTATCAGAATTCAAGAGTGAAAGAAAGTGATTGGCAAACATGTGCATTTTGACAGGTTCATCTGTTTGTCATTTGTATGCTGTCAATCAAATGAATGTATGTATTTATGAGTTTGTGTATTAGTTTGGATCGATTTTTTTCGTTAGGTCGGACCAAAATTTAAACTTTTTTTTTCAAATGTTGAATTAAATTTTTTTCAAGAGGGGGGGGGGGCTGGGACCATACCCAATCGATCACAAAGTGTGTGCATGGGGTTTTGGGGAGAAAGTGACCTTATTTTTTCGCTCAGACGCACCGTTTTCGAGATATTTGCAATTTTTCGATTTTACGGGTATTTGTTGTTGTTGTTTTACAAAGAGCGAGTTCATTTCAGGAAAAAAATCATAACTCGAGAATGGCTGGACCGATTTTGGATTTCAAAATCAACTAACCATCACCACTCCTCCCTGCACCTTCCCTAAAAATGTTATGGCAATTGGTTGAGCCGTTCTCTAGTTATGGAGTGACAATCAAAATGTACACTTCTTTTTATATATATAGATAGATTGCATAACAAGTGCAGTGACTCATTTTCACACGAGTTACACACGCTATTTTTTCTACGATAGGAAAAAAAAGTTATTCGCAACAAAAAATGAAATTGAAACGTTTGGATTTTCACAAATCGTGTGGCAATATTAAGAAATCGTTGTTAAAGGCAAGGCTCCATGAAAGCTATTACGAACGATTTTGTTAGAACGTTTTTACAATTTTTATTTCTATTGTTATATTTTTTAAATTGTGGTTAATTGAAAATTTAAACTTTAACCGAACAAGCAATTTTTCCTTTTCGTCGTACGATATGGTGACTTCGAGAAAATTTTTTTTTTAAAAAAATCGTTCAACCGGAAAACGAACTCTTCTTCCAGTTCGACGATTTTTTTTTTCGTGGGATACATAGCCACAAAAGTCAAAACCTCATTTGAAAAATTTTATTTTTGTTGGTCGCGTACGCGTAGAATTTCGAAACGATTGAGGAACGAAAAAATCGTTTCGAAATTCTACGCGTACACACCAACAAAAATCAAGTGAGGCTTTGACTTTTGTAGCTATAGTTGCTTTCCAATCGACCAACCGCAAGCACCCGCTAGCAAACCTCTAGTAGAATGGTTTTTGCCTTCGCTAAGTTTTCTACTCGTATCTGCTCTTGCTATTTTATTACGAGCAGTTAGAAGCAGATACGCACAATTTCGACGCCAGTGGCACTAGTATTCTGGTTTTCCCGGGGAATTGCGAATTGGGAATTGTTTTAATGTCAGTTTTTAGTGTATTTTGGTTTTTTTTTTTCGAAAGCATACTGAGCGATTGGCATTTTGTTCATGTTTTGGGAAAAAATAATTCCCAGCCAAATTTTTAGGGAAAAATAAACAACAAAATTGCTATGAAATCGATCTATGTTTCCCCAAAATCTAGTATGCTTTGGAAAAAAGAAAACCAAAATACACTAAAAACTAACAATAAAACAATTCCCAATTCGCAATTCCCCGGGAAAACCAGAATAGTGCCACAGGTGGTTAAAAGTAGAACCGCTTAATATTTATGTATGTTAAAATTAGAAATTTTAATTGACTTTGTTTAGCGCGTTATATATTAATTATTTCGTTATATATTAATTTTTTATATATTAATTATTTCGTTATATATTAATTAATTAATTATGTAAAGGGACAATCGGAAATATGATACTAGACTAGTAGTATCATATTTCCGATTGTCCCTTTAATTCGAATGTAGAAAATTGTAAAACTACATGTGCTGCAAAGTTTCCTGTATTGATACTAAAACTCAATTTTATTGGCAAAGTTCTTATTTAACCTTCAACATAATCTCCTTTTAAAACAATAGACTTCTTCCAACGATTTTCCATATCGTTTGCTGATAAGCCTTTCAAATAAAGATAATGAATTAGTATATCACACAAAAGATATTGGTTATTTCTTAACCGATTATAATTAATGACAATTAGTATGGATACTGCCATGATTAGTATTTGTTGCGCTAGAAATTAGGGAATGTGCGGTTATACAAACTACAACTGTTCAAAGACAATGTCCAGTTTCGGTTTATTGAATGAGATAAAATTCATAGTTGATGATAAATTAGTCGGCCCTCAAAAAATGTCTAGTTTGGGGTAAGAAACCCGAGTGGGATCAACACATGTTTGAACCACTTGCAAAATGTTGTAGAGGGGCAGTACAAACTGACCATTTGCTCACAAAACATGAATGACTATACATATATCTACATTTTGCACAAATAATTTTGTTAATTAATTTTTTTTTTTATTGAAATCTGAAGCAGAATAATTAATTTAATTAAATTAAAATTGATTTTTTTGAAAAGTTTATTATTTGTCAATTTTTAAAGTTGTTTGGGTTACGTTGCATTAAAAATTGAGCATGTACTTATAATTTTTTGTTAAGGACTTTACAATGAAGTCGTTCGTGCCACTTCAGCCCATTTCATTTTTTTTTTTTTACATTTTTTTTAATTCGTTGCAGAGCGGACTTATTAACGGTCCTAGCTCCTTGTATCTGTCAGAGCTTATGCATCCAATGCGCGATCCTGCAAGTAAAGATTAATAGCTATCTTAAATTTATTCATTTCGTATTCATTCGGAAATTTGAAATGTATTAGCGAATTCCACTTTTTTGATGTTCTGTATAGAAATTCGCGCTTGATTTCTTCAGTTCGAGGTTTCGGGAGCTGCACCGTAAACCTATGTGCATTGGTTGTTCCTCTTGGTACTCTTGTTGTTGTAACGAATGGTGGTATTTTCTCCGATAGTTCTGCAGAACATTTACCATGCAAGCATCTGTAGAAAACGCAGAGTTCTGCAACATCTCTGCGATGCTGTAAGCTATCTAATTGTTGAGTAAGTTTGGGATTCCGTATTATTCTGATAGCGCGGCGTTGAACCCTGTCCAATAACTGGAGGGTGGTACCGGACGCACCTCCCCAAACTTGACAGCAATACTCTATACATGGTTGGATGAAGGTTTTATATATTTGGAGAAATTGATGCGATTTAAAAAACCTTCTGCATCGATTCAGGAACCCGAGTTTTTTTGAAGCTGATTTAGCCAATGCAATAATGTGTTCATTCCATTTGAGTTTGTTACTTATTTGAACACCAAGCAGTCGAATTGAGTCGCAACCCACAAGGATATGGTTTTTTACTACAAATGGGTAGTCGTTACGACTTTTTTTACGCGAAAATGTGCATATTTTTAAATACAATTTTAAGGAACCAATCAAAGGTACATAATACATTTTTGATGAAAAAATGTTCGAAAGAAAGTCAATAGCAAAATAAAAATTAAATGACACCAACTGCCTCATGATTTTACTGGAGCGGCGGTATACTGGCGGTCGTTAAAAAAGAATATTCAAACACAAGTGTTGTGCAAGGACAAATTCGAATTATTTTTCTTGACCTGAGCGTCGACATGCTCTGCAGCTTAGCAAAACAACCATTCTGTTGCTCGAAAATTGTTTAGAGAAAAAACGTTTGTAAATGTTTTACCATTTTAAAACTTAATGACGTAATTTAAGGGAAATAAGATTGCAGAAATTCCACTTATAGGTACGTACACAAAATTTCAAGAGCTATGCTATGGTCGCTAATTTCGGGTATTTAATAACTTTTGCAATGTAAAAATGGCGTCCAAAAAAGTTGCCTTGAAACAACCTTTAGCTTTAACAAACATATTCAAACAAATAAATAAACTACTGTGGTATTTATTATAATATGTTTTATACAGTAAGATTTGGCGCAATCCAATTACTCTTTGTATTACATGAAAATAATTTATTTCTTTTTATTTCAATATTAAAATAGATTTATCGTTCAATAGCTAATTGAAAATAAACAAAATCGATAAATATTTTATGCTCAATGAAATGGAACCTCCACATAATGCAAATAAGGCTAAAGCAATAAAAAAAAGATTTGATAATAGTGGTACTCGTAGCATGCAATAAGAAATTTTAGAAAAATGTATCTATACGTATGTACATATTTTGGTTTCTTCTTAGCACTGCATTGTAAAGGTACGATCAATTATAAATTTGGTAATTTAAACTTAATTATACTGAAAACATGTTTAAATTACATTTTTACGAGTGGAGTACAAACAATTTTAAAGGTGAAAGTATTTTTTTTTGTATTTTGGAATTTTATTTACATTATTATCGTTCAATAATTTAATTGTAACACATTTTAAATATTTTTTATTATATAGTTGTGCATTGTGTGTAGTAAATTTAAATAATCAAATAATGAAATTATACCATTTTTAATTAAATTATGTAAATCATAGCTTATCTACTTAATATCGATTTCAGATAATTCATGTACATTTCACGTGAAACTTTTTAATTGATTTATTTTTGTATTTTGTTGGTAGGGAACTGCGGATTTTACGGTGCTGACATAGTTAAGTTTTGGAGAACTTTAGTCAATTAACTAAGGATGTCGAGTTATTTAATTAATGTAATTTATTCGATTTTACGAATGTCTACTAATAGTACGTTTTTACATGGTCTTAACAATCACTTAAAAAGTATGTATTAACTTTTCTTAATTTTATTTTCGATTAAAGCGAAATTTATGACAAATTAGGTTAAACCTTTAAGACTAATGAAGCGCAAATTTCTTCAGAATAATTTGAACTATTGAAATAAAATATTACTTAATTAAATGTGTTTGGCAAGAACGCCATGAAATAAAATATATTTGATTTTTATTTTTACAAAATATTTGTGCAAAATGGAATAGAGTTATTTTATTGGATCAAGGTGGAAGAGAGACCTATGCTTCATAATGCAATTTAATGCATCGTGCAAAGCACTTAATTGGCCCTCGCCATTCACCCACCTTATATTGCAAAGCGAATTGCAACTTGATTTCGGCAATAAGAATATAAGATAAGATTAATAATAAGATTTAGTTGTTACTCAATTAAATCCAATTTATTATTCTTCTTTCGGTTACAGATTCTTACTTATTTACACTTAATTTTAACCCTCATCGGTCCCCCGAAAACTACGACGAATCGGTTCCTGTGTATGCGCGCGCATACACACCTGTCTTTTCACCTGTAAAAAAGGGCCTCCAAAAAAACCATGTATATGTTTTGTGACTTTTTATCTTTATTGGAATGTTCTCTATCAAAATTAATACTATTTATGGAGATTTACTCAAAAAAATATAAAAAAAAAATGCAAAACCAAACATCGCCATTTTTGAGAAATATAAAAATCAAAAATAAAAAACAAGGAACCGATTAGGGTTAATACACAAACTATACTCTAATTGAAATTTACTTTACTTCTTAATTTGTTTAATTGACAAAATATATATTGAATATTGAATTATTAAATCAGCGAATTTGATTAATTATTACACTAACAACTATACGTGCACGCGCTTACCTGTATAACATTATTACAGCAACATACATAGTTGTGCACGCGCTTATTGCAATTAAAATATATTACAACAACAACTACCTATATTTATATTTATTCTATAATGTTGATGATTCATAGTTTTCATATAGTATTTTAACATTACTAAAATTCTTATACTACAAGCTTATATTTCATAATTTACAAACGATTGGAATGCGTTTGTTTAAATTTTTAATCATATAGAAAGTAATGCAATATATCATTACACTATTTTGAAATTTAAATCTAAAGGGAATATAAGTTTCTTAGCTGTGAAACATTATTCTGGTTTTCCCAGGGAATTAAGAATTATTTTATTTTGAGTTTTTAGTGTATTTCGGTATTATTTTTTCTAAAGCTACTGTGGCGGTTGGTATTTGATGAAAAAATAATTCCCAACCAAATTTTTAAGGAAAAATATCCACAAAATTGAAACTATTTTTTCTCAGAATTTGAATAAAATACCAATCGCCACACAATGCTTTGGAAAAATATTACCAAAATACACCAAAAAGTCACAATAAATCAATTCCCAATTCTCTGGAAAAAACAGAATAGCGCCAACTGTGGCATGAAATGAAATTTTTACTGGCATGACATGTTGCAACATCACTTCGATTCGCTACGTTAGTATTTTAGTAATCATCGAAGTGAAAAAAAGTATTTTCGGTATGTTACAACTTTTTCGTTCGATTGTCGATATTCTAATGTGGCAACCCTTTTTCTATGTTTTAAATGACAGATCTACAGATGATAAGCAAAAGTGAATTAACAAATTAAATAATTTAAATACAGTCGTTAGCCAAAAAACTTACGCGCCTATTGAAACCACATAAATATTTGTTTTAAAAATAGATTTCACTGTTTAAAATTAAAAAAAATATGTGCAGTTTTCTGGCTAGAGTAGTATAAGATTGTTGCCCAGTTTCAATGACAGCGGTTGCGGCAGATTTTACTTTGTCGCTGATTTCCTTTCCACCCATTTTTTCAAAAACAAAATTTGGTAATGTTATACACAATTTCAATTTGACACCAATGTACGTAAGATAAAAATTTTAAACTTACCTCAAAATATTGCAAATTATCAAGTAAACAAAACACAAAAAAAACGAATTTTTTATATAAACAGATTTTTAATGGTTCACATTTACTCTCTACACTTTTAAATAACAACGAGTCATACCCCGATCTCTGTAAAAAAAAACAACAAGCGAGTTCACTCTCAACTCGCAAAAGATTTATGTGAAAACTTTTTTGTATAAATATCTATTGAATCATTTCATGAATTTGGAGGAGGAATCTTACTGACATTAATTAAGCATGAGCAAAGTACAGTTCTGTTAAGTTAATCACCTAAACCTGCCATGTACGCTTTAAAATATATCATTACTCATACACAGCAATCTTGTTCAAGATTCCATAGTAGTAAATGGTTACGGCAACCTCGCTGAACAAAGAAAAATCGCATCGCCTTATCACTGATCAGTTTAAAATAAATTAAACAGAGCGGTTCGATTTAGGCGCAATGTTGACCGTAAAATCATAGCAATTGGAAAGGCGGTAGCGCGAAACCCCCCATTCCCATAACTAAACTCAGTAACAGCATGAGCAATACTAATAACAAAGCATACTGATTAAACAATTTTAAAATTATTATTTTATTATGTATCAATATATATGTGCAATTTTCACAGCTCGCTATTTCCATTTCCGCATAATTTGTGGTCCTTTTGCTCGTATGTAATTTTCATTTTCAAAAACACTTGCTGCTGCGGCCATATACTTATAGCAGATATTTTCACAACAAAATAAATTAAAGTAGGCGGTAGGCGGTTGTTTTTAAATTTTTTTTTTGTATTCGGCTCACGATGTTTTTGAAATGCCGGATGATGTTGTATATTGCATGTGTATGCGTAAATTTTGCATTGATTTTACGTTTTATCAAAACCAACACAAATGTCTTATACAAGCCATATTATTTTCTTGACGCACGCATATTTTTAAATCCAAAACCTACTATTTTCTGTAAGTGTTAGTGATATTTTATACTGTTTTTGATATAAACTACAATTTAAAATCAAAGTATGTAAAGATTATACTGTATTTATGACGCTAATACTTACAGAAATAGTAGGTTTTATTTTGTGTTTGTATGGCAATAATATGGCTTGTATAAGACATTTGTGTTGGTTTTGGTTTTATTTATTTTTTGTTCTTGTCGATATTCACACATACCAGCAATATTTTTTATTCGGCACTTTTGTTTCCGTAACCCGATTCATATACAATTTTTCACTTACTCCTGCCGCTAAAGATGTTTTCACATCAAAAATCACGTGTAGACACGCTCAAGCGATCGGGCATTTAACACACGTATAAACAAGAGCACAAAGATAGCATAAAGAAAAGTTGAAGCAAACTTAAAGAAGAAGGGAAAACAAAATGTAATTTTATTTAAAAACGTTGAAATGATGGAGTGGCGCAAAATTTTTGGCTCACAACTGTAAGTGTGTGGTCAACAATAAAAATTCGTTTTCTTTATGTTTTGTTTACGTGATATTTCGTTATATTTTGAGGTCAATTTAAAATTTTTATCTTACGTACAGTGGTGTTAAAGTGAAATTTTGTATAACATTACCAAATTCTATGTTTTTGAAAAAATGGGTGGAAAGGACATCAGCGACAAAGTAAAATCTGCCGCAACCGCTGTCATTGAAACAAGGCAACAATCTTATACTACTCTAGCCAGAAAACTGAAATCGATTTTTAAAACAAATATTTATGTGGTTTCAATAGGCGCGCAAGTTTTTTGGCCAACGACTGTATATTGTAAAACATTGATAAAATTAGATATGGAGTTTGGGACATTTGGTTTTTTGGAGCGCTCAATTATGAAGATGAGGACACCATTAAATAATCCATTGGAAGGTGCTATATGAGAGATCGCTACGATGTGTTAGATATGGAAAATTACAAGAATGTTTTGTTGATATATTTACATACAATTCATATTATTATTCGTTTACATTAATAAGAAAATCGCACTCGGTTTGTTGAGTCGTTTCGTGACACGAAGGACATATTTAGGTATTTAATAAATTAACTTTCTCTATACATTCCTCATGGCATACGGAAGATAAAAATTTCATTAACAGCCCGAGTAGCGGCTGTAATGAATTTCTACGCTATGGGTTCAAATCAGCGAACAGTAGTATCAAACGAACATGAAATAGCTGCCAATAAGCAAAGGGTTTTTGAAGAAATCACACATCCTGGGTTATTGGATGTGTTGATTGCACCCATATAGATATTATCGCCCCAGCCGAAAACGAACACATTTTTGTTGATAGACGTGGAAATCACTCTTTGAATGTCCAACTAGTAAGTATCCCTTTTTGCAGTACAAATAAAGCGTATTCAAAATAACCATGATTTATTTTTAGATTTGTAACTATGATCTTTTAATTTTATCAGTGTGTGCAAGATACCCAGGACCATTACACGATGCTGCCATATGGGCTCTTTCAAGAGATATGCAAAAAAATGGTGGAATCTTTTCAAAATGGGGGCGCGATTCAATTTATTACACGCCCGAGCAAGAAACCCCATAGAAAGGTGTAATGGTGTTTTAAAAAATACATTTGGCTGCTTGTTGGGGTAAAGGGTGTTGCACTACTCACCCCAAAAAGTTATCAAAATTATAAATGTTTGCTCTGCACTTTAAAATTTGGGAATAATGAACAAAATTGAGATGAACAACGAACTATTGCAGCAAAAAGAAAATTACTCAATAATTTTAGAGCAGGAATTTGATTTCGAGGAGCTCGAATGTGAACCAACAGCTGCGGGAATAAGAAACAGTATATTAAACATAAACTGTTTTTAATTTGTCAATCTCATTTTCAAAAATGCAAACAACATTTTATTAAATAAAAATGTATTTTAAAATAAAATAAAATTTTAATTAGAAAAATATCCCTTCATTTTTATCACGTATTAAAAATTTATAAAAATTGTAAAATTGAAATAGCGTATTTTAACTCTTTCAGCTCCAAGACCCTCTCCTCAATTTCAAATTTATTGTATTGCTTTCTTTTAGTAGTCCTTTTAATTCATATTCCATGGGAAAAATTGATCCACAGTTAAAAAAAACAAAAAGAGAAAAATAATCTGATACTCCATATAAGAGACAAAGACAACATTTTTTCTTTGTTTTTTAAAAATAAGAAAAAACGTTGTTTTTGTCTCTTTTATGGAGTATCAGATTATTTTTCTCTTTTTGTTTTTTTTAACTGTGGATCAATTTTCCCCATGGAATACAGGCTTAAATCCCCTTTTCAATCGCCTACTGCATTCAATTTTAAACTTTTAAATACCAGGGTGTGATCAAGAATTCAGCCACTGTGCCATCTAAGCAGCAAGTCGGCCAAAAATTAAACTATCAAGCAATAATTTAAGTTTAATCAGGTAAAACGGAGGATGAAGATGAATAGTCCGTTATTAGATATGAAACAAATTGCATATTCAAATTTATCGTGGGCGTTTCACGAATTTTTTTCGGTCAAATGAAAAATAAATCCATCCACTATAGACTAATTGTGTTCTAAAAAACGTAGGATGAGAAATTTTAAAAAGTAAGACTAAAAAGATATATTTCGTCCTATAATTTTTGCATCAAGCAATCGCAGCAAAAATATCACTTTCATCACGTTTTAAATTGACTAAATTCGATAAAATGCTATCGCGAACTAGAACAACGCTAAATAAAAAAAAACACACCATTTGTAGCAATGGTTATAGTGATGGATTTTGATCACTATAAGCGCTGGTACATTGTTTATTACCATGACCAGAACTATGTCACCAATTTTTATATTCTGGACCTTAGTATACCATTTTGTTCGTTTCTGCAAAGTTGTGAGGTAATCTCTATGTCATCGCCTGCCGAAGTGATTGTATATTTATTTAACTATTTTTCATCGTGAATATATTGATTTTGCGATATCAATTTTCTCAATTTCAGGTATACCCATTAATGCGCGTCCAATAATAAAGTGAGCAGGTGTGATCACACCCATATCACCCTCTAATTCAGTATATAATGGACATGAGTTGATTGCTGCTTCGATTCTGGAATAAGTGTGACGGCGAATAACGAATTGTTGGCCCTATTTCCAATATATCATTTAGAGATGAGCTTGTGGTTGACTTAGTTAATCCATCAAAATCTACTCGTAGCCGAGTTGTTGTGCTTTGCTTTAAGACTCCGTGATGGGGTAAATAGTATTCGTTTTGATTTGGCTCGCCTATCAATTTCATATGACCGAGATTCTTATATTCTGTCATAAACTCGTGATACAGTGATTTAAATGTGCTATCTCGCTGAAATTACAAAAGTTAAAGCTAAGAGACAAAAACATGCTTGAATCAGGATTGACTTTCCCTAATTGAATCCACCCAAATTTAGTATTATATGCACACATTTGTGCATCTTGAATTTTGCCTTCACTTAGTATATCGAAGAATATATCTGAGCCCAGTAATAGATCGATTTCCCCACCATTTAGACACTCGGGATCAGCCAATTTTAAAGATTTGAATTTTGTTGTCGTAGACCCTATGATTGATTTAGGATGCACAGTTGCTATAATATGTGGTACGATGTATGCGCTTATAACCGTCTTGTATGTGCCCTCATCGTTTGAAATATTTATTTTTGAACCTAAACCTTTAATTGATATTGAACTGTTTTACATTGGTATTTTAAGCCTTTTAAAACTGTTCTCGGAAATAAAGCTTATTTCTGAAGCTGAATCCAATAATGCTCGATATAACTGGAACACACCTGTAGAATTTTGAATCTTTACTATTGCTGTCGGTAGAATGTATCTATTTTCAGACTCCATACAGTGTAAATTAGACACCTCCTTCGAAATTGACGGGGTTGATCCGGTATCATTTTTATCGTTCGTTAAATTATCTTCATAGTAAGCTAAGATACTTTCGATAACATTTTTGACATCTTCCTCTAAAACAACAATTATAAACATTATGACCAGAATTAAGACAATTGTAACAACGCTTTTTATCGGCAATAAATTTCCGATGATCAGACGTGTATAATTCCTTGAACTTGATACATTCATATAATTTGTGCTCTTCTTGGCATAATTCGCACTTTTATGTCGTGATAGAAAATAATTTAAAATCACGAGTTGGCTTTGATGGTGTAGATTTTACTGACGCTGCGTAATTCTCTAACGCATCGATTCGGTCACACAAAAATTCTAAAATTTTTTCAAACTTTGGAAATTCGTCCTATATGAAGAATATTTGGTCCATTCTCTTCTTATTTCATTGTCCAATTTATTTAGCACTAAATACACTAACCACGGATCTCGAATTTCGGCTTCCTTGCCTACACTCTTCAGCCCTCTTAGCACTTCATCGCAATCGTCATGAATTTTCCGAATATTATTTGAATTTGCTTGATGAATTATTGGTTGCTCAATAAATTTTCTGATGAATGAGTTAACAGCATAACGTTTGCGATCATATTTCTTGTGTAGTTTGTCTCGAGCCTCCTTATAATTTGCTGCTGTGACGTTCTTATCTCTTACCAGATTTGCGGTTTCTTCCGTTAAGTAACTTTTCAAGTAGTAAAATTTTTGAATATCGGATAATCGTGGATTGTCATCAATTTGTTGCTTAAATAATTCATGGAACGATTGCCAATCTAATCTGTATAGTTACCCGAAAAACGAGGAATTTCTAATTTGGGCAGTTTTATGTACGACTTTCTTCTATCATACCAAAATTATGCGCAGTTTGGCTTGTTGACATGTGATGCCTTAAGCTGTCGTCGGTTATTGATGACTTTCGCTTGGCCTTTGTCTCATTAAAATCACTAATAGTAGCATAGTATACATTTTCGATCTCACCGAAGTTTGACGTTTCATCATCCGTTTGGCTAACTAATTTGATTTTTGCATCGAGATATTGAGTCAATAATTCCTCGGCAGGCCTCATTCGCAGCTGTATATTTTCGACTTTTATATCACTGGATGTTAAGCACTGCTTGGCATATTCTCGAATTTTTTGTAATGAATCCGATATTAACTTCAATTTGCTTTTGCAGGCAGTAACTTCACTCATTTTGAATAGTTGATTTAACACTAACACACGGTATCTAAAATTATCACTAGCAATTTTACACTAAATTACGTTTAATAGGCTATTGTCTATGTCATTCAAAAAGGAACTAATTCTTTAAAGGTATATTTTATTGTTTCATATGTTGGATGGTACCCGAACAATGATAAATCCACAAGGTGCTATTAAATTTAGGCTTGGACATTTATGATAATGATAAAGGTATTTCATTGATAAACCGAAAATAATTTTAGTATTGAATAAAAAAAAATTTTGCATGGAAAAATTAAAATCACATGGTATAAAGGTGGTAGTTGGTAACTTTGAATGACTGTATCTCAGCCAAAGTTAATCAGAAATACTTTTACAGACACCGTTTTGACGGGAATTGCGTCAGCTTTCTTTTTTGAGAATCAATGCCTATACCTAAACCTACTCAGATAAAAGTGCTACACAAAAACTTAAAAAAAAAACAAAAAATTGAAATTTTTCGGGTTTTTTTGAATTTTTTTGTTTAAGTTTTTTTGACTTATTTTGTTCAAAACGAAAGGTTTTTGTCTTTTTAAAGTGTCATTTCGATAGGAAATTTAATTCTCTACAAAAATTTGCATAGAGTGTATATACTAAAAATGCATAGTTTATGAGTTATAGATAAAAAACTATAAGGTGTCCAAATTTACTGTAATTTACTCAGTTCTCAAAAGTCCAAGCCTAAATTTAATATCACTTTGTGGATTTATCATTATTCGGGTACCATCCAACATATGAAACAATAAAATACCTTTAAAGAATTAGTTCCTTTTACCCCTGTTTTTTTCGACGTAGACAATAGCCTATAAACACGAGACAAATTTCTTTCAGTTTCCAACTAAGTAATTCCAAAATTTAATTATCATTGAATTTATTTTATTCAATAATTTGGAATTTATGCATAAATTAATGTTAATTGGTAATGTTTAATCGATGCTAATGGAATTTATGAAATTTTAGCAAAATGGCAGATCTTAGAACATTCGATTTACAATATATTGTATATGCTGCGAGTCGAGTCGAGTTTAATCCTAGTTTAACTCTCACTATATACAGAGTCGAGTTATTTTCTAACCAACTCTTGGTGCATATACTGCAGAGTTAAAAATATGCCGAGTTCAAATAGGATTGAAACCGAGTTAAATAAACGAAAAAAAAATTTAACAAAAAATCATTTCAGATCATCAGATTGATTATTCTTTTTGTTGATATATGTTGTTTTAATTTATCCAGCGATATTTTGTCTAAAAAATTGTAATTTTCGAATCCTTGAAAATTAAAGGATATACCACCGATATGTCGGAATAATCTTTTTCGAAAAAAAAAAAAAAAAAATATTATGCAGAACAAATATATTATGTTTCAACAACATAATCTAAAATAAAAATGACGGATTGGTGTGTTTGAATTTTTCTTTACTTTTGTTGTTGTTTTTTTAACTCTACTCTACTATGCGTATATAGTGCATTTTTATGGTAGAGTTTAACTCGACTCGACAAATTATTAATTAACTCGACTCCGTATATAGTGGGAGTTAATATAATCAGGTAAGTAAATATGTTGCGTGTATTCACCATTTGTTATAACTTTGCAGATTAACCCATAAATCCGTGGGACCGCTCTACTTTTCAAAAAATCAAATTATCTCTACTCCGTATCTTTCTAATCGAAATTTTTAGCATTGTGCTAATTGAATAAAAAATAATTAATATAAAATTGCGGTCCGCTGGAACCCACCACTCTTTTCATGCAACAATTTCCACGACGCACTTTACGGGTTAAATTAAAACTCCAGGAAATATATACATATGTAAATCCTCTAGGTAAATGCGCAATCTCGGTTCAGAAATATTTGATGTTTCTCCAGGAAATGTAAAAACCACAACATAATAAATAATTTTGCACATACAATATTTTGTTTTTATTAATTAGGATTTTCTTAACCTTTTATTTTCAATAACTCTTTATATTTTAATTCCCGGGGCGTGCTGCAGCTATCGGAGGGGTCACAGGTGGTGGATAGTGAACGACCTATCGATAGATAGGTTAGCGGTGAATATTAAATAAGCCGCCCCCAACCGCAGCCCTGCTGGGAGGAGAGTCTCAGGAAACTGGGGAGTGGTTAACCTCAGTTTAATAAATTCTGAGTGCCTATGATACCCGGTATGGAATGGCGAACTGATGGCGCCATAAAACCATCAACTAATAACCACAGGCAAACTGAGCGTCACATTTCCGGGGTCTCCAGGTAGTGAGTGAGGGGCCCCTTTAAACGGGTTACCCCCTTGAATGATGAAATGGGTCCTATTGGTTTGGGATATCCATATGGATGGGTGAATGGTTGGGTGAAAGATGAATAGGGGCGGGGGTGCTGGGATGTGATGCTTGGTGAGCCAATGGGCTGGATTAAGGTGTTATGCGACCCGTGCTGATGATCAGCTAGGCTGGGGGCCCATTTAACAAAGCCCAGTCGTTAACGGAGCCCTCTGGATTCCTGGCTACCTCCAGTTGTATTTAGCCTTACCTGCGTATACGGATCTCTGCGCAGGTGGACCAGTATTTCTCCGACACTCGTGGGAGTTTTATGGATCATTTAAATAATAAAAATGAGGGAGCCGGTACCCTTGAAAAACCGGAAACAATGAAGGAAGAAAGTGGCTCTTACCTTAAAGGTGGAGCTACCTCATCAGTGGCAGGGGTAAGTGGCACCATGGCATCAAAGCCAGGAGTCAGCGATACCAATGCCAGGCAAGAGAGCGGGGGATCGGGAAGGATCCCTCCTGCAAAGCGACGATACAGGGAGAAACGGTCGGCGCATAAAATTCTGGATAAACTGGCTGCAACCCCTGAGGGGCAGCTTACAGTAGAACAGAAGCAATCTGTGGCTTGGGCGAGGGAGATTGTCGGCCGCGACAGCTCGGATAGGGTCCTTGTGCCTAAAAGGCCGAGGTCTCAGGATGAGCTCGAAGGGGGCGACATCAAACAAGCCAAGACCGTCACTGGAGCGATATCGGGAGATCCAAAGGAAAAACCGAAATTGTTCAGTGAAATAGTAAAGGAGAACGTACTGGTGCTAGCGGTAATTGACAGAAGTCAAGAAGATGGGAGCATCACGGCAGGAAAGTGGAGGGAAGTGTATAATGCACTAAACTCCATTTTCATCAAGGTCCTGAGAGAAAATCCAGGACCCCCTCCGTTCTGTAGAGATGCGGGATGGCATCAAGGGCGCGTTAAGTTAACTGCGTGCTCGGATCAAAGATCGGTGGATCTTTATAAAAAGGCAATAGCCGAAGTAGGTGAGGTATGGGAAGGCGCGAGGCTTGAGGCAGTTCGAAAGGAAGAAATTCCGAGTAGACCAAGGGCCCGCGTCTGGTTACCAACCAAACCAGAAAAGCCAGAAGAGATCCTTGAGATTATTCAGGCAAGTAATCCAAATCTTCCAACGAAAGATTGGAAGATTGTCAAACAGGAGGAGGCTAAAGGGGGCTTCAGAATGGCAATCATGCTGCTCAATAAGGAGTCCCTTACTCCCCTGGCAGAGACAAAGGGGGTGATCAGCTTCGGTTTCGGGTCGATCACTCTCAACGTTTTTAAAAAAGATGAGGTAGGCATGCGCTCGGAGGACGGGCCGAAGGTGGACGTCGGACGGACCCAGCGGCAGACAGTCGAGCAAGCGCATGGGGTTATAACAGACGATGACGTGGAGCTGCTATTGGAGAGAGGCGGCCTTCTCTCGCTTGGATCCGATGGGGACACCCTGTTGGAATCTGAACGAAGGGAGGCTGGGGATTCTCAAGGCAGCGAAGCATCAATTATGGGGGGTGACACGGCGGATACTAGCGGCCCCCCGGAGGAAGGTAGCATTAGCCTGAAACAGGGAATGCATGAAGAGGTAAGTGAGATAATGCATGGTGATTAATATTGTGCAGATTAATCTTCACCATACGAAGGCTGCTTCGGCGGCTCTCGTTCTCAGACTGACTAGATCAGGAGAGGAGCTAGTGTTAATCCAGGAACCTTGGATTAACAAAAACAGGATCTGTGGCCTTAAGGTGAAAGGGTATACAACTTTGTACTCAAGTAACTCTGAGAAGATAAGATCTTGCATTTTAGTGAAAAATACTTTAAAAATTTTTCTACTTTCTCAATACAGTAGTGGTGACGTTACTGCGATCAGTATGGAGGTTGGCAGAGACAAGTTTTGGCTGGTCTCTGCGTATATGGATCGGGAGAAGGAGATCCCGCCGGATAACCTGGGGGACCTGATCCGAGAAGCAAGGAAAAATAGGATTGGTGTGATACTCGGATGTGATGCAAACGCGCATCACACAATTTGGGGGAGCACTGATATTAATGAGAGGGGTGAGTTATTTTTTGATTACTTATTAAATACTAACCTTTCAGTCTGCAATGTTGGGCAGGAACCGACATTTATCATTAGCAATCGGCAGGAAGTTCTAGATGTGACCCTCGCCTCGGATACTATTTTTCAGTTGATTAGGGGATGGAGAGTGGCGAAGGAGCACTCATTCTCTGATCATCAATATATAACTTATAACCTTAACATTCACCCGGTTACCCAGAAGCCTTTCAGGAATCCTAGAAGGACAAACTGGGAGAAATATGGGGAGGTGTTGGAGGAACTATTGCCGGAGGTCCCCGGACCTCCGGAGACAGTGGAAGAATTGAATTGCATTGTGGATGTTGTCACAAGAGCATGCAATCTTTCCTTTAATGCTTCTTGCCCTCTGATAAAGCCAAGGGGCAGGCAGAAACCGGCATGGTGGTCCATGGAGTTGGAGACCTTTCGGAAGGCGTGTAGGACAGCCTTTAATAAGGCAAAGAGCACGAGGCATGTACGGGACTGGGACTCCTATAAGGAGGACCTAAGAAAGTACAAAAAAGAATTGAGGAAGGCACAGAGGGGATCTTGGAGACTCTTTTGTGGTAGAATGGAAGAAGTCTCTGAGACTTCCCGCCTTAGGAAGATTCTATCTACTAACCCAACTAGTCCTAGTTACTTAATTAGACCAGACGGGTCATGGACAGCTTCAAGTGCGGAATCGTTGGAGCTTCTCATCGATACCCACTTTCCGGGAAGCTTTGATGACTCGATGGAGCCTGGAGCTCATCGAGGAACACCTCCAATAGATATGGAGGGCATATTGGATAGAGAGCGGATCAGGTGGGCGCTGCAGGGTTTTAAGCCTTATAAGTCGGCGGGCCCGGATCGGATTATACCAGCAGAGATTCAAAAGAACTCGGCAGCCATCATCCCCTGGCTAGAGGTTATCTTCAGGGGATGTTTGAAACTAGTCTATATTCCTAGGAATTGGACAGAGGTCAAAGTAGTCTTTATTCCGAAATCGGGAAAGAGCTCACATGCTCGTCCAAAGGACTTGAGGCCTATAACTCTATCATCCTTTCTGCTGAAAACCCTGGAAAGGTTGATAGATGTGTTTATTCGATCAAGAATTGAACCCAGGAATTGGGCAATGTCGCAGCATGCGTACTGTAAGGGAAAGTCGGTGGACACAGCTCTGCACGATCTAGTACGCACAATTGAGAAATCAATTTACTTGCAAGAGTTTTGCATGGTAGCATTTCTCGATATTGAGGGTGCTTTTAATAATGTAAAAACGGAGGCGATCATGGAAGGATTGTCTTTTTTGAAAGTGGACTGCTCTATAAGTAGGTTAATAAATCAGATGCTGGTAAGCAGGACTATTACCTCGGAGCTGGGAGAGTCCAAGATTAGAAGACGGGTGGTTAGAGGAACCCCACAAGGAGGTGTAATGTCCCCCATTCTCTGGAGTGCAGTGATTAATGGATTGCTGCTGGAACTAGAGAGAGAGGGGATAGGGGTTGTAGCATATGCTGATGATGTAGCGATAGCTGTCTCAGGCAAATATCTAGATACGATTAGGGATGTTATGCAGAATGCACTCCTGATCGTTACGAAATGGGCCAGCAAGTGTGGATTGGGGATTAACCTGTCCAAAACAGAGCTGGTACTATTTACTAGGAAATATAAAATTCCGGTGGTTAGCCCTCCTATCATAAACGGCAGCGGACTAGTTTTTGCTGACCGAGCGAGATTTCTGGGCATAATCTTTGATAGTAAGCTCAGCTGGAAGCCTAACACTTTGGATAGAGTGAATAAGGCTATTGTAGCCTTATACTCGTGTAGAAACGCTATAGGTAAGAGATGGGGCTTGAAACCGGAGCTGGTATACTGGCTCTATACCGCCGTGGTAAGACCTGTGCTAATGTACGGGGTGGGTGTTTGGTGGCCAGCTCTAGATAAGGTAACTTATAGAGGTATGATGGAGAAGGTGCAAAGAACGGCCTGTATGCTTATAAGCGGGGCGCTTAGGACAACACCTACACGCGCTTTAGAGGTTATGTTCCACCTTATTCCAATCGACCTTTATGGTAAACAGATGGCAGCCAACGTGGCTACGAGGCTCTTGGCTGTCTCTCAATGGAAGTGTCTTCAGGTGGGACACTCGACGATAGGTAGATTCGCTGGCGAAGAACTGGCGAATCTGGATTATATTACACCAACGTTGTGCTTCGATAAGGGTTTCCGTACCATCTTTCCCTCAAGGGAATCCTGGAGAAACGGATCAATCCTGGAAAACGAGGCAGTGCAATTTTTCACGGACGGCTCGAGGCTAGACGATCAGGTAGGAGCCGGAGTCTTCTGTGATAAGCTTAATGTTAATATTTCTGTTCGTCTCCCTGACTACTGCAGCGTGTACCAGGCTGAAGTGGTGGCGATCGGGCAAGTCATGACATGGTTGAAGCATAATGTGGTATCCGGGAGGGATATCGCAATTTATGTGGACAGTCAGGCAGCGATCAAGTCACTTGGGGCAGTTTGTCTGAAGTCGCGGGTGGCGCTGGATTGCCGATCATCTCTTAACGAGATGAGCGAGTATTTCAGCATCCAGATAATCTGGGTCCCGGGTCACTCGGACGTCACGGGGAACTGCAGGGCGGACGAACTAGCTAGGTACGGTACGACTCTCCAGATGCAGCCGGAAATGGTAGGTCTGGGGAGGCCTATGACAGTGCTAAAATGGGCGCTCAGTAAAAGGGCAATCGCCTTGACAAATGAGAGGTGGATCAACACTCTCACGTGCAGGGTAGCAAAGCAAGTTTGGCCAAAACTGGACTTGCGGCGCTCCAAGGTAATAATATCCCTGGGAAGACAAGAAATAGGATTGGTCGTAGGGATAATGACAGGTCACTGCCTTTTTGGAGAGCATGCGAGAAGGCTGGGCATACAGACGAATGACTTTTGTAGAAGTTGCATGGACGAAGAGGAGGAGGAGACTTTGGAACACTTCCTATGCTCATGTCCGGCGCTATCATACAGAAGGCATAAGTATTTGGGTGTGTACGGTATGGACAGCCTTTCGGAACTCGCGGACTGTGGAGTGCGAGATTTATTACGCTATATAAATAGCTCTGGTTGGTTTCAACGGGAGTAATGGGGAGATGGGATCCTGTGGTATCACAACGGGCCATTGCTGGCCTAAGTGTGCGATAGCAGCCACTTCAACCTAACCTAACCTAACCTTATATTTTAATTTTTATTATCTATTTTATTTTTAGTGGACTGTATTAAAAACACTTGTTGCACTTGACGGATAATTTTAGACTGACTAGAAAAAAGTATTAACTTTTTCATAAAGCTTTAAAAAATGTATAACAAATAATATTAGAACAGATAATTATAACAGTTTAATTTAAATAATTTTCGCGAGATGTCAGTAAAATCCGGTTATACGTAAATGCCAAACGTATTGCAATATTTGTTTGTTTTGGTAAGCAATATTTTTTCCTAATTAATATTTTTATATACAAAATAACTGTTAATTATATTTTCAGATACAATAAAGGAAATCCATTACATGAAATATGAAAGTATAATTTAATTTAATTATAATAAACTTATTAATGAATCTCTGTTTTTTACAGGTAAACTTTGTATTTGTGTAAAAATGTTAACACTCATCAAAACGGTACCGTTAAAACAACTTACCTAAATCCCCAGACAGAAAACTATTATTATTATGTACATTAGTTCCCTCAGCATTGCCGTTATTAGTTTTGATTTAATAATGTCACTCTCTAAAATAAAATTCGAAATGTCTAAATTATTGATATTATGCACTTGTCAATCTTACCTTTATTTTCATTAATTTTTTCCAGTGCCAAATTCAATATTCTTTTAGCCCTTAAGCCCATGTTTTGTTTAATTTTATTTTACTTGCACTCTGTTCGAAACTCGCATCGATACTATAGATCATGTTTAAATGTCAAATTTTTTACAACCGCCAGAGCTACCATCTTTCGGAAAACTCCGAAAACACCAGCAACTTTCACATAATGCCACTAGGTGTCACTAAATATTTGCTGTCAAAAATTGTATGACATTTTTATGTGTGCCCATTTTGTAAATATAAACAAAAATATTTGCGTGTAATAAAAGTGATTATTAATAATACGTGATAATTAGTGGCAAACGCTCTGTACTTTTTCTTGGATCATGCTGCCTCTTTCGGAAAACGCTCTATACTTTTTCTCTGTTCGTGCTGCCTCTATCGGAAAACATGATCTATACACATATGACAAAGCTGTCAAAAAATTGCGCTAAAATAGAATAGAAAGAGGCAGCACGATTGTTGAAAAAGTACAGTGAGTTTTCCGAAAGAGGCAGCACGGTCAAAAAGTACAGAGCGTTTAGCACTAGATGTCACTACACCATCAAAATAAAACTCTGACGTTTTTCAAATGGCGATAGTCAAATAATCAATAATCACTTTTATTACACGAAAATATTTTTGTTTATGTTTACAAAATTCACACATAAAAATGTTATACAATTTTTGACAGCAAATATTTAGTGGCTTTATGTGAAAGTTGCTTGTGTTTTCGGAGTTTTCCGAAAGATGATAGCTCTTGCGGTTGTAGAAAATTTGACATTTTTAAACATGTTCTATAGATCATGTTCAAATGTCAAATTTTCTTTAACCGCCAAAACTTCCATCTTCCAGAAAACTCCGAAAGTATAAGCCATTTTCACATAATGCCACTAGGTGTCATTAAATATATGTATGGTGCAATCAACACGTGCATTATTCATGCCCAGTTGCACCCTATTGAAGAATGTAATCGATTTTAAACAAAACAAAATGTAAAAATTCAAATCACTAAAACGAATGAGAAATTGTTATGGACATAACATACAATGCGTTCCAGTATGCCATATCGTTTGCTACATGGATAGAAGGACGGAAATTAAATACTTTTCTAGTTCAATATTTGTATTCATGTTATGTATTGAAAATAAGAAATAAATATAATTTATGTATGTATCTCTGTCATCAGCGCAATAATGATAAACAAAAATAGATATGAATTAAAAAATAGAAATAAGATCATTACTGCGGTGACCATCTTTTGAAATCCATCAAATATAAATTTTGTAAATTTTTATTAATTGTAAAAATTGAAAATAAAACATATAATTAAAATAAAATAAAATTATAATAAATTATTTAATAAATGTGTGATGGTGTTTTTTTTAATTGGAGTCAGATTAAAACCAGTGAATGTTAGTGGTTTCCGAAACATACATTTAGAACCGCGAAATTAGTTAGCGGTATCGTAGAGGAACCACTACAATTGGTGACGCCGAGTTGAATGCCGCTACTTAAATCACGCCAACAGTAACGCGAATAGTGCTAATAAAATCGCGTTTAACTATTAAAATAACGCTCATAATAGCATGGTTTAAAATCAAATTTGCACCACCAAATCCACACACAATTTACATTAAAAATTTATTGCCAAAAACAGTGAAATTAAATTTTAAAACAAAATTTATTTGTTGACGCAACCTGCAAAGTATTTCGCAACTCAACAACGCAGCCATACGTATCAGCTACTCGCAGTTCATTTGCCAACGAGTTAATTCAGGCAAAATTACAACGAGAAATCATTCTGAACGCAATTTATCATCCTGTCGTTGTTTAAAATTTAACACAACAGCAAGCTGAATTCAACCGCCTAATTAACAAAAGGAAATCATCAAAATTTCAAGAATACTCTTCTTAACAGCTACTCGCTAAGGCATATACATCTAGCTGCAACATTGGGATCAGTATAACTGTCAAGGTCATCAACTAAACTCAACGCATATTAGTTAAAGTTAACGTATCGTTCTATCCCAAATACGGTTTTGTGATTTGTTTATTACCATATTTTTTTTCTTATTTATTTTAGATTTTGCTCATAATAAATTGTAAAGAAAAGGAATATTGAATTGAAGTGCCAGAATCCTTGAAGCAAGGCGAATTTTAAATAAAACAATCTAGTTGCAACAATATTGAAACGGGTGAGTTGTATGTTTAGTTTAGCGTAATTTCTCATTCGTTTGCTCCATTTTCTTTTTGTTCATTTTTTTATCGTTATATTTTCGAGTTTATTACTTTCGATTACTTCATTCAAATTATTTTTCTACTTTTTCACTTCGCATAAATAACGCACTCTAAATAATAATAAAAAACATGTCGGACGACGAAAAAGAGGTTGAAAAAAAAATATTCGGTAAATGAAGCAGCCCCTATACCCCAGTTTTGGAAAGACCTTCCAGAATTGTGGTTTAAACAACTCGAGGCATTAGTTAAAGTCAAAAGAATTAATACTGACAAGAACAGATTTAATTTTGCGATAGCTCATCTACCGGTGGATGTCATAGCTTCGGTAGCAAGCATAGTTCGTAACCCACCAGATACCAATAAATACGACACACTCAGAGATGAAGTCATTAAACGGCGATCCATGTCAGAGCAAGGGAGAATTGAAACCCTGCTTAAATCAACTGATATGGGAGACTGCATGCCATCTGACTTTTACAGACATCTTGAAGAGAAAGCAGGTAGCTCGACTGCTGTAAATGGTCAGCTTTTAAAAACTCTTTGGTTAGGTCCACTTCCGGATTCGATAAGATCGATAGTTGCAATACGTGAGGCTGATAATATCAACGAATTAATAAAATTCGCTGATCGAATATTTGAAATTAATAAGCCTAATTTCAATTGCAATATCGTGGAATCGAAACTAAAACAATCAAAATCGTTAAGTCAAACAGAAATTACTCTTGCTAGTCTCCAAAAATCGATTGACCAACTAACGTTCAAATTCAATCGAGAATTTAATAACCGATCACGATCAAGACAGCGTTCGAATAGTAGAGACAACCGGCGCTCTGGATCTCGCGGTGAATCTAGTCAAAGAAGTGGTTACTATGGTTATGCTGGTACCATCGAAAATTTGGAAATCGAGCCACTAAATGTAGAGGTTGCACATTTGACCAAAAGCTGAACGCACAGGCTAAATCCAACCCGGAAAACTAACTCGTCCCATAGTACAAGCGACGAGCGATGGGACATTTCAAAATCGTCGCCTTACCATTACAACAAAATTACGTTTTCTGATCGACACTGGCGCAGATGTTTCCGTCGTACCCAAAATCCATTTTAAAAATCTTCTGAACGATTCTGAAAGCCGTTTAGTGGCAGCAAACGGTTCTAAATTTAGTACTTATGGCACCCGACTGTTACACATAGATTTGGGTTTGCGCCGAGAGTATCGACATCCGTTTGTAGTAGCTTCAGTCACTAAACCAATAATCGGAGCTGATTTTCTGGTAAAATTTGGATTAGTTGTCGATCTGAAACACAAGCGTCTGATAGACACATGTACGAAACTGTCTGTCAGCATAATAGATATGAGGGTTACCACTGATTCAATACCACGTTTATTTACCATTGATGGACCATACGGTGAACTTCTCCGTCAATATCCGAATCTGACAAAAGATCCTCGGTATGACCTCCCTGTAAAGCACAATGTAGTGCACCATATCGTTACAGAAGGTCACTTACCATTTTCCCGTCCAAGAAGATTGGACTGTAAAAAACACAAAATAGCGAGAACGGAATTTGAGTACATGTTATACAATTGGGGTTGTGCAGACAGAGTTCATCCAGCGCTGCTTCACCTTTGCACTTAGTGCCAAAACGTGACAGCAACGACTGGCGACCTTGCGGAGACTACCGTCGACTTAATGCGATTACGGTACCAGATAGATATTCTCTCCCACACATCCACAATTTTTCCCTCAACCTACAAGGCTGCACCGTTTTCTCAAAAATAGATCTCGTGCGTGCCTATCATCAAATTCCGGTTAATCCGGAAGACATCCACAAAACGGCTATTACTACACCGTTTGGACTTTATGAGTTCACGAGGATGCCATACGGCCTTAGAAACGCGGCACAAACATTTCAACGTTTAATGGATGAGGTAACGAAAGGCATTGATTTCGTTTATGTCTATATCGACAACATTTTAGTCGCAAGCAGAAACGAATCTGAGCGCCGCGAGCACTTAAATATTCTATTCACACGACTAAACGAATTTGGTTTAACAATCAAACCTTCTAAATGTGAATTCGGTGCAGCTTCCATTAATTTCCTTAGCCACGAAATCACCAAGGATGGCGTCAAACCATCTGCGGATCGAATCGTGGCAATACAATCCTTTCCTCAACCAACTTCTATCAGGCAAGTGCAGCGTTTTGTAGGCATGATTAATTATTATCATCGTTTTATCCCTCACTTAGCCGAACATTTAGCTCCAATACATAGCCACTTCAGTAAACTTGGAAAAGTGAACAAGAAAAACCCATTTTCATGGCCACCTGATTGCGAAGCAGCTTTATATGCAGTTAAATCTGCCCTCGCTCAGGCTACTCTTCTCACGCATCCTGTGGATCACGGACAACTACGTATCAGCACTGATGCTTCAAGTATTGCTGTGGGGGCTGTATTGGAGCAGCTTTATGATAGAACTTGGAAACCTTCTCGCTATATATTATGTCATTAAGCATTTCCGGTGTTTTGTCGAGGGCAGAATATTTTTTATCAACACTGATCATAAACCACTGACTACCGCAGTCTCATCTAAGTCGGAACGTAGTCCTCGCCAGAGTCGTCAGCTCGACTACATCGCGCAATTTACAACTGACATAAGGTACGTCAAAGGTGATAGCAATGTGGTGGCAGATGCTTTGTCACGACCACAAGAAGTTCAAATATCCGCTATTTGTCATACCGCGCTCGATCTAGACAAATTAGTCTCTCTCCAACAATCAGACGACCAGCTTAAGTCACTAATAGCAGACAGTCAAAATCTGAACTGCACGAAACGCAAACTGGAGTTGTTGCCTGATTTTGGTTCAGGCTTAGATATTTGGTGTGAAATGTCAACCAACGTAAAACGTCCTTATATTCCTAACGAAATGCGCCGAAGTATTTTTGAAATGCTTCACGGTCTTTCTCATCCAGGGGTTCGTGCAACACGCAAAATAATTGCGTCAAAATATTTCTGGCCCGGTATGAATGTAGATACGGGGTTCTGGTCCAAAACTTGCATTCCTTGCCAGAAGTCGAAGGTTAATCGACACACACGCTTGATTTGGTCGGACCATTACCTCCATCAAACGGAAATATCTACATTCTGACGATAATTGACAGATTTACGCGCTGGCCAGAAGCATTACCACTGGCCGATATGAGAGCTTCCACCGTAGTTAGAGCTTTCGTTGACCAGTACATTTCGAGATTTGGCGTCCCACTCGAAATCTCGACTGACCAAGGCAGTCAATTTGAAAGTAATCTTTTCAAAGAACTCACCAAAATGTTAGGTTCTCACAGAATACGGACAACGACATATCACCCACAGGCAAATGGTATGGTAGAACGTCTACACCGCCATTTAAAAGCCTCCTTGTATGCTAGATCAAATTGCCCTAATTGGAGTGAAGAACTCCCATTCATTCTCCTTGGAATAAGAACTTCGATCAAAACTGATCTTGGATGCACTCCTGCTGATCTAGTCTACGGACAACCGCTTAAGGTCCCAGGAGAACTCGTAATGCATCCCAATCCTGCGTTATCGACTGATCCAACTTCACTGGTCGAACAATTACGTGAGTCGATGCGCAACGTCGTTCCCAAAGACACGCGGAATAGCCCTCAGGACAACATTTACATTCCAAAGGATTTAACGGACTGCGACCATGTTTTCGTCCGGGTGGACAAAGTTAAAACAGGATTAACACCACCATATGAAGGGCCATTTTTAGTTAAGCGAAGATTCCGCAAATATTTCGTTGTTGATTACAAAGGTAAAAATGTATCAATCGCCATCGACCGACTAAAACCGGCGTACGTAACGGACGAAATAAAATTAATGCCTTCGTCTTCGCGAATATTAAATGCACGACATGTCAGTTTTAAATAATCTCAAAATATTTCTCCATAACGCTATATCTGCAGGGTGAGTGATATGGTGCAATCAACACGTGCATTATTCGTGCCCAGTTGCACCCTATTGAAGAATGTAATCGATTTTAAACAAAACAAAATGTAAAAATTCAAATCACTAAAACGAATGAGAAATTGTTATGGACATAACATACAATGCGTTCCAGTATGCCATATCTTTTGCTACATGGATAGAAGGACGGAAATTAAATACTTTTCTAGTTCAATATTTCGTATTCATGTTATGTATTGAAAATAAGAAATAAATATAATTTATGTATGTATCTCTGTCATCAGCGCAATAATGATAAACAAAAATAGATATGAATTAAAAAATAGAAATAAGATCATTACTGCGGTGACCATCTTTTGAAATCCATCAAATATAAATTTTGTAAATTTTTATTAATTGTAAAAATTGAAAATAAAACATATAATTAAAATAAAATAAAATTATAATAAATTATTTAATAAATGTGTGATGGTGTTTTTTTTTATTGGAGTCAGATTAAAACCAGTGAATGTTAGTGGTTTCCGAAACATACATTTATAACCGCGAAATTAGTTAGCGGTATCGTAGAGGAACCACTACAACATATGCTGTCAAAAATTGTATGACATTTTTATGTGTTTATTTTGTAAACATAAACAAAAATATTTGCTTCTTATAAAAGTGATTATTATTAATACGTGATAATTAAATTGATTTTAGCTGTCCCCTTTTGAACAACGTCAAAATATATTTTTGATTGTGTAGTGACATCTAGTGGCAAACACTCTGTACTTTTTCTTTGATCGTGCTGCCTCTTTCGAAAAACGCTCTGTACTTTTTCTTTGATCGTGCTGCCTCTTTCGGAAAACATAATCTATTGAACAACGATTTTATCCAATTGGAACTATTACATCTGATGTTAACTCCAGACTATTAATATGAATTTTCCAATCAAAGTATCACAAAGATCGGTTAGCTTACAGTTTTATTAAATTAAAATGAGTTGCCAAAATCCAAAGTTTAAAACCGTTGGGAATAAAAATTGAAGAATTGTCAAAAAAACGGAAAAAATCGAATTTTGTTACAAAATTCGTAACTACACTAAACAAATATTTAAAAAAACACGGTTATAGGCTTTGGTAGCTTAGACTATGAGCTTTCAAAAAAATATAGTGCCTTTGGCGTGGACTCCAAAAAGTTGAATTATTTAAGCACCTGAAAGTGGGGAATAGTTTACGGATTCAGGCATGTCATAATAAATGGAGCGGTAATTATTTGGCACAAAATGAGTCTTTATTGTTGCAAATACAAAAACTATAAAATACTAATAATAAATAATTAGCGACAAAAAAGGAAGTTACAGTGCGCAATTGTGATAAAAGTGCGTTCGATGATTATCGCAAATCGGCGTTTCGAACGATGCACAAGAAAACTTTTTTTATTTTCCTTCCAACTGCAAACAAACTTAGTTTTTGTAAATAATTTATTATTTTGAACAATTTTATATTTTATTATTTAAAACCATCAAAACGCGAAACTAAAAATATGGCCGAAAGGCAACACTATGAACCAACGTGCTGTCGTTTATAAATTTGAGACGAGACTGAATAAATTTTATTTTGTTTTAACTTTTGTTGTTTGTGTGTTTTTATTGTTTTCGTGTTTTTGATTGGTCCCGGCAGAAGACGTACAATAAAAATGTATGTGTACCGGATGACAATGGAGGCACGCAAAGCGCGGCGAGCTCATGTTGGTGCCGGTGGAATATTATGAATGAATATTGTAGTGGTTCATTGGATGAACCGCCACAAGTCCGTAAAAAATAGCCAAAACAGCATCAAATTACATAAAACATTTATTTTAGTCATGAAAAAACTGAAAAACTACGAGAAACGCAAAAAACCTGTTTTCATTTACCTTCGAAAATACTGACGTCGTGTGTACACTGACCCTTTTAGGGAACGGACATGACTTGCACTTGCTGGCGTTTGCAAGTAAACTGCCAGACCCCGGCGTCATTTCCGCCTTTAGTGCCGACTATTACCCAGATTTTTTAGAGGAGGTAACTGAAGCCCGCCATCTATTCATGTGAGGTAAATTTGAGTTTCAAATTTCGACTGTTCCCTAAAAGACCCAGTGTACACACGGAGGGTTAAAAATAAGCGACTGAAAGTATGGCCAAATGCTATATTACAACATATTGAAATATTGCTCCAAGTGATGGTTTAACAAACTAATTGGTAATAGTGTAAATTGGAGCAACAATCATTAACAAAACATTAAACTACGACTTCAAGTTTTTATGCTCCAGGGAGCTTTGCGAATTTCCTGAAAAATTGCTCATTTAGAAAGTAGACCTCGCAAATTAAGATCTACAATCTTTTTAAATTATTACAAAATCACTTGTCATACATTTATTTCAGCACAACGAAGGCATGTTTTTTTTATATCGAAATAATCTGAGAAATAATTTAACTGTCAAAATACAGCTACGAGTTTTTTTTAGTATCCGAGGAAAAATATATATTTCTCTGTGTCGTATTTTTTAACCCTCGGATAATTTTCGAATACAATCTTTTTTCTCTGAAAAAAAGTTCGGATTGTTGCTTAAAACCAGTGGGCTTTTTGATAAATGCAAACATCACGACTATTATGCATTTAGGTTAAACATAACATTTTTTTAACAAATAAACGACATTTTTACGACACTAAAAAAACTGTCATTTATTTTTTATCGGATACATCAGAGAAAATATTTATCGGATTTCTTCGATATATTATCTATCTATTCTCTCTTATTTCTCCGACATTAAAAAAAAACACGCCCAATATTTATTTGGCAATCTTAAACTGACGTTTAATTTCTACGACGCTAACAAAAATATCATTTAATTTTCTTGGATACATCAGAGAAAATATTTATCGGATTTCTCCGATATATTATCTATCTGTTCTCTCTTATTTCTCCGACATTAAAAAAAACACGCCCGAAATGTTCTAATAACAATAAAATGTTGGACAAATTTCAACAGTTTGGCAAGTTTGCCTCAAATTCTACTAATAATCATATAACTGAAATGAGCAACCTGGGTTTTGTTTTATTACGCAAAATGTTTTAAGCCAAAATGAAATTTAATTCAATTTACTATTTCTTCCGTTATAAAGTACCTACTCTTCAGGAATTTAGGAGTCATATATAAACGAAAATATCTGTATGAAACAAAATCCAAAAAGAAATAATATTAAAAAAATAAATTGAAATAAAATAAAAATCATAATAAAAATGAAAAATGATCAAAAAATTTTAAAGCAGAAAAATATCAAAAATGATAAATGATTTTGAAACAATAAAATTTATTAGATTTTATTTTTTCGTCTTAAGTTCAATACTCTTGATTCATAACAAAACTGAGGAAAAAATGGAATCTCTAAATTTTCGAATCGATATTTTGGAGTATATTATGTATGTACATTATAATATTTACACACATGTATAGTTAATTTAAATAAATAGTTTTCTATTTTATATCGAAATTATTTAGGCTGGTAAAAAATCGCAACAAAAATAATTAATATTTGAGATACAAAAAATTAATAAAACACCGCAATTTAATGAGCACCAACCAAAAATTTCTTAAATACTACAAAAATAAAATACAATAAATTGGTTGGTAACATTTATAATTTGTTGGAATTATTGAAAGACAACACAACAAAATAATTTTGGACATCAAGGTGAAGGTTTTTGGAGACAACCATTAGAAACAAACTAACTAACTATTAAAAAAACTGAGAGAGAAAAATTTAATTAAAATTAATTTTAAATTTTTTGGAAAATGAAGATTTAATTTTAATATTGCCTGGTCAATCTTGCAGACCAGAGCAGATCAAGTAGTTTTTATCGTTCAATTAACAATTTTTTTAATGTAAATTTAATCAGTTTTATACTTTAAAGGATAGAGGCTGGCCCGAACATGGAATTCCCTGAACGATGATTTATGGAATTCTTTCTTTTTGCAAATATTTGACAGAAATTAGAGAATAAAATTAATTTTGATGGTTTGTCGCGATATTTGTATTTATTCTATTACTAAGCCTTTGTCCGACACGTATGATAAATATTTTTAGCACTCATTTAAAACAATTTTCATATTCACATATTTTTTTTTCAGGGGAGGAGTCATATTCACATATTATGCTTGTTCCAAAATATTATGTTCGGTGCCAATTTATTAATTTTGGTGCATTAGCAAACGTACAGTGAAAAAACTTTTTACTTTTGACTTACAGATTTGTATGAATTTCCAACTTGACGAATAAAAATGTTTGTTCGTTTTGTTGGAAATTTATACAAACCTGTAAGTCAAAAAATTCATTGTGTAAATATTCTGTTAGTGACAACAAAAATCAAAAATTGGTAACAGAGACACTATATTAGAACAAACATAATTCAAAAAAATATTTTTGAATGACATAATTAAATGCTGTAGCGTCATTAATCTGTCATTAGTTTATCGCCGCAGTATTTAATTATGTCATTCAAAAAGGTTTATTTGAATTCTCTTATGTTTGTTCCAAAATATTATTTCTGTTACCCATTTATAATTGTTGAGGCTATATTCAAATTGCCCCAATTACATATTTATACAGAAATTACGGATAAATGTAATACGAATGCATTCTTTCATTCATTTTAATACTGAGCAGTGTTTAAAATACCTGCTCTCAACTATGTACATACGAGTACCTATTAAACTACGGTATTTTATTTAAACTATTGCGATTATTCAATACCGCTACTATTGCGATAATTTTACCTTCCGCAAATATGTTACGTATTTTCGTCATCGATTTGTACACATTTGCAGAAAATAAACTATGTACATATATGATTTATTACGTGTAATTTGCATTCGTTATATACTTGGATTTAATATAATACCAAAAATCTTGTTTCTGATTCTTGAGGTGTAGTTTCTTATAACCTTGAGTAATTCGATTTGAAATTCATTTTCTATTATGTCGTTATATTAAGTAAATTGAAAAGATAAAAATATGACATAAGAATGTTCGAGATTTTAATAGAATGGTAAATACTTGAAATGAAAAATGTAAAGAATTTCTTATATGTGGTATTAATCTTAACCAAGTTGAAGGTAATTTTGTCGTCTAGAAAGAGTCAATAAAGAAAAAAACGGTCTGATCAAAGAAAATATTGTTTTTGTAACGTGGTATTGTACATATTTAACCACAATTGCGTGTAAATATCTTCCGTTTCTTCCCTACCACCCACAATTAGGTACTCGCATATTTGATTATTTACCTGGCAATAATCATTTATCAATAAAGCTAACTCTCACTAAACAGTATGTGCCGCTAACTGCATCGAAATTTAGTTTATTCGATTAATATTAGGGGACACACACTATTATTAGAATCTCTATTTTCTAAAACTAATAAGCAAGATTCGTCGTTCTTTGTTGCAGTTTATAAATGGGCAAAACATTTTAAATAACTTTGGACTCCAACTAATAATCTGAGAACATAAGATCTATCGTGCTTAACTTTACAAAAGATTGTTACTGTATAGATAAATATGCTTGTTGTTGTTTTTTCTACTCCAAAAAACTTAATTACTCTTCAAGGGTATTTTAATATTAACCCTTAACGAACGAAAGCTTTTTTTGCAATACTTGCCTCAAAAAAGACGAAAAATTTGGTTGGTCCAAAACCACTTTTCTCGACGTTTTGAAAGTCCCCGAGTCTGAAAAATCAAAAAAAAATGTCCGTCCGTTTGTCTGGATGTCTGTCTCTTCCCATGTTATCTCGAGAACGGCTTGTCTGATTTGGAATTTTTTTCGTCAATCTGTTTGTATGGTCAAGGCGGAGATTTGAAAAGCTTTTGAAGAATATCAAAGCAACCTTGATTATACAAGCCATAATCTAAAAAACGAAGCTTTTATAAGGGAATTAGAAACGACGAAAAAACCAAAATTTCCATAGTAAAACGCATAAAACATATGGGAAATCACTTTTTTTCCGAAGACAAATTTGTAAATGAAAACGTTGCAAATTCTTAATTATGATTTCTGAAATATTTTCATAAATGTTTGAATTTCAACATATATGAATATCGTTTAAGTAAATCGTTTTCATTTTCTTGTAATAATTGTTTTATTTAAACCAAAATATAAAAAAAAGTTCACAACAACAGCGTTCTGGTCAAATTACAAAGAAAAGCTTACTACAAATCGTGTGCATTAAGTCAATATACATAGATGGCAGTGGGCAGTAAAGATTTCGAAAAATCTTACCAAAAATTGCCACTTGGGGAAATTTGAGTTCAAAAGTTGTAGGAAAAGCAAAACAAATTCACAAAATATTTAAGAACGTGTCATAATTTTGTGATTAAACAATCTTTTTCGTATTTTTCTGTATAAATCTGAGACATCTAACGTACACTAGTAAAACTAAAGATAACTGTAGCAAGTATTATTTTAATTCGTCAGAGCCAACTTTGATTTATTTTTCAAAATGAAAGTTCGAAAAATATATTTTAGAAATAATTTAATTTTAATATGTCTGCAATTAATATTTACTTAATACCAATATACCCTTCTTGTATATTGCTGCTAAATATATGTAGATATTGTAGAACACTTTTGTATAAAAATTTTGTAACATTTTTGCTTTTTTCATTGAAAAACTTGAAGCTAAAAAACACCATTTTTACTATGGATTCCTATGGAAATTAGTGAAAAGTTATACCACTAAAAAAGCTTCGAAAAAATACGTCATAATGCTTATGGCTCTATATTCTAGAAGGCTCTGAGAATATACGTCTAGAGGGTAGAGGGTGGGATACCTGCCATACGAATTGACCCAAAATACCTGGTTTTATAAATATTTACGATATTTTTATATATGCTGGTTCGATTATTGAATTGGGCATTGAATTTGGAATTGATTTGAAGGTTAAGTTAAGGGTAAATTGGCGGGTTGAGTTGAAGTTGAGTTGGAGTTGAGTTGGGGTTGGATTAGGGTGTAGTGAGCAGTTACCAAATTTTTTATATGATAGAACTTGCCCATTTTTCAACCTATTATGATGATATTCGACATGTGTGTTGGAAATGGGATTCTAACATAAATGAAGTTCTGGAATATATGGCCAAGTATGATGGAACTTGCCTATTTCTCAACCTATTATTATGAAAGTTGACATGTGTGTTGGAAATTGGATTCTAAAATGATTTTTGGATGAATTTCTGGAATATGGCCAAGTATGATGGAACTTGCCTCCCAAGTAACATTCGTTAGAGCTGATAGTTGAGAGGTTGCTCTACTGTAGTTCTAAAAGGTAGTTAGTTGGCACTAAATTAGTAGCAATTGATACCCTAAGCTTTAATAAAAAAAGTAGGTAATTTTTTAGCACTATTAGCTTTAATCATTTTAAGAGCAGATAGTTCTATTTAGGGAGCTGCTAAGCCAGTTTAGAGTTCAAAACAATACCGTAGTAAAGCACGTCAAATTATAGACTAACTAGATTTTATTTAGCAATTAAGTAGCACTATCATCTACAAAGAAGCTTATCTAATGCAATTAGGCTTACTTATTATTTATTACCTCCAATAGTGCGTAAATTGAGGCTCATTTATAGCTAATTTGTTAATTCTAAATAAAAAAGAATATTTTATAAAGCTTTGAGTTATATTTTGAATTGATTTAAAGTAGTAACATGATTTTGTAACTAATAAAGAGTTCTCATAGTTTTAAAAGAAATTTGATTTTTTACTGTCAAAATCTGATCACATAAATTTCATCTCAACGTAAAACTTAAAATATTTAAAATGTATAAGTCCAAGTCGTGGAAAAGGTATAAACTGAGTAGTGCTTATAGGTATCAAATTTGGAAAAACCAAAGGCTTATATTTTATAAACCTAGAAGTGTAGATAGAGAACACCAATTGTTCAATCACAAAAAACAACTCATGCAACTCAAAACATACTAACAAACCGTAAACAAAACGCTGGAAGTTTTATTGACGATATATGCAAAGAAAATGAGGATCCGTTCGAAATGGTACAAGAAACAAGGTCCGATTACGATTTAGGAACAAATCACACAAATTTAAGGGAAGAATTGAGAAATTGGGCATTACAATTCCACATCAGACATCAGGCGCTCATAAATTATTATGCTTGTTGAGATGTGCAAAATTGCCTGATGAAGGACTTCCCCAAGGTCCACGGACCTTATTAGAAATCCCTAATTCCGTAACATTGAATCCTCTCGGTACTAGAAAATATTGGTATCAGGGTTTGGAGAATTGCTTAAGAAATTACTTCAATGGAAACCTCGATATATCAATGAACATATCACTGAATTTTAATATCGACGGATTGCCAATTTATAAGAGCTCACAGTAGCAATTTTGGCCAATCCTTTTCAATATTACTAAAATAGAAAATTTTAAACTAGTGGTTATTGGAATTTACTGCGGAAAAGGAAAGCCTTTAGCAATAACACACAAAAAAAAATCCGTTATAGTAAGACATAATAACATCACAATAGAACACCTCTACAAACACTAACACTTGAAAAATTAAAAGTCAAATACAGCTGTGTGCTCTAGCGTTCACCTAAAAATAACCGCGTGTGATCTAAAAATAACCGAACTTTTAATTTAAATCATAAAACATGTAGCGCCATCTATTAAACGTTGGTATCGTTAGAAAGGAACATGTTTCTTCTCTCGAACGCAGCTAAGTTCATGCTAATCGGTTGACAGGTTACAAAATTACACACGTTTTAATAACAGTAGTTTTTGTGGTTATGTCGTAAAAACATAATGGAACAAAGAATAAATAATAAATTTTGTTGTTTTAAGCTCGGTAAAAAATTTGCTGAGACTTACGAATTGCTAAAAAAGTTTATGGTGATGATTGTTTGAGTCGTACTCAAGTTTACACGTGGTTTACACGATTTAAAAATGGCCGCCACAATGTTGATAACTTTCTATGATTCCAAGGGCATTGTTCACAAGGAATTTGTTCCAGAAGGTGAAACTGTCAATGAGAATACTATTTACAAGTTTTACATCGTTTGTGGTCAAGAGTTGTTCGTGTTGAACCCGAATATCCAAAAGGAAAACAGCTGTTTTTATTACATGATAATGCACCACCTCACAAGACCAAAAAAATCAACGAATTTTTGATGAAAAAACAGATTTGTATCATCGACCACCCTCCGTATTCGCCTGATCTATCACTGTGTGACTATTTTCTATTCCCAAAACTGAAAAATGCAATGAAAGGAGCTTTTTACGATGACGTTTCAGCCATTCAAGCAGCCGTGACACAGGTGCTAAAGAACATCCCAAAAACGGTGTTTAAAAAGTCTATGAATAAATTGGTTGATCGTTCCAAACGTTGTATTAAGTTCATTGGATCTTATTTCGAATAAATATAAGCTTTGAAACATAATACTATGCTTGTTTTATTCTATAACTAAAAAGTTCGGTTATTTTTAGATCACACTGTGTAAGTGGATGAAGGTGATATGTAAATTTTTTTTAAATTTTGATTTTTTTACATAAATATGTCCGATGTTATGTCCGTATGTGCATTCTGTCATTCTGTCCCAATAAATCTTCGCAAAACTAGAGAAATTTAAAGCGGATGAAGACTAAACTATACTAAGAACAAGTATATTTTTAAATGAATCGTAGAAACTTTTAAGTGCTTTTCATACCGGCTGCGTTGACTTTGGACTTGGCAAATTATTTAAAGCTATTGTCTTTGGTTGCTCCTTTAATAAGAAAACGTGATACGATCATGAGGATCTAAAATTTTCGACAGCAATTTTTCCTCAGCCTCTTAGCATAATAATACCTGATACTTGTAAGGTAATTTACAAATATTTATCAAAAAATTTATTTGCACGTAAGTTACCAGCAATTTCAAAAAAATTGTTTTCAGTATATACAAATACATTTAGTTTTTTAACTGTACAAAATTCACCTTCATTTATTTAAAAATTCAAATATTCAATTAAATATTTTATAGTTTAAGTTGGTTATAGTTGGTTATCGGTTTGGCAATAGGATGTGAGATTCCTCATTTCAGCATCAAATAATACAGCGTTAACTTGTCTTTCCGCCAGGATTCTTTGAAGCTTATTGTTATTCTCGACGTAACTTTGAAGCCACATTTTGACCAAAAATACCAAATCGGTCGTCCTGTTTTGGTTCCCGCGGTTTTTTAAAATGTTCACCAACAGAAACTAAAACGTTATTCGCCAAATCATTTTTAGACTTTCGAGCCGGCGCACAGTGCGGCGAAATCGAAAAAAGCTGGCCAAAAGTCCAAAAAAAATGTTCGTAGATGGGGTTTTTTGTCCATTGGATTAGCTAAAGTATATGTCTAATGTTCAGGAATTACTCAGAGAAGATTAAATTTCCTTCTACCTGCTCTGGAATATTCGTCACAATGCTACCTTTGTTCGAGTAGTATCAACATTTTTACGGAAATGGTAAACAACGCGTTTGGTAAAAGTAATACAGAAAATCGAAAGCACAACCAATTCTTATCGGACAAAATGGAATCAACTTCTGAAAGTATGTAAAACATGAAACTAAATTGTAATGTACTAATTTTGAAAGTATCAAATATCAAAAAATCAGTAATTGTGGTCGATTTTTATCTCTTGTTAATCTTTAATATACGATATGTTATTATCAAAAAGTTTTGTTGTTCTGTCGTGTTCGATTGTAAAACTTATCAGAGGTTGTAGGTGAAAGTATTATCTTCTACATACAAAAAAAAATTGGCTGCTTTTTCGCATTTTATTGTAATTTTTGAAAAATAGTTTGTGGCAACAGTAAAGAGAGATTTTTTTCAATTTTTTATTAAATTTTTCTTGTATTCAAAATGAGTTTTATTTTAGAACATATTGGCCATTATTATCTATGACTTTTTGCCCTTTTTCGGGAAGTTTCATAATTTTATCGGTGTAGAACTTGGCCAAGTGATTTTCACAGTTCTTTTTTAAGCTAACTTTAGATCGTCAAGGGAGGTTTGTGGTCTGGCGTTGTCATGATCGAAGTCAGTAAGCTTTCTATTGATCAATTCGGACCGTTTTGTTTATTTGCTTGCTGCAGCCTGGTTAATTGTTGATAGTAGAGATAAGAATCAATAGTTTGACAAGATTCTACAACCTCATAATGTACGATTCCCTTCTAATCCCACAATAAACAAAGCATAACTTTATGGGGCGTCAATCCTGGCTTTGAAGTCGTTTGTGATGGTTTACCTTTCTTTGACCGTGATCTTTTTCAAACGACACCTCGTATTATACCCATTTTTCATGCCAGTAATGATTTGCTTCAAAAATGGGTTGATTTCGTTGCGTTTCAACGAAAATGTTGATCGATCTAAATTGTTCATCGAAAATTCTTGATCGAGCTTTTTTGCATATCCAGCCTTACGCAAATGGTTTATAACTGTTTTGTGATCGATATTTAATTCCTTAGCAATGTCATGGCAGCTTAAGTGTCGGTCTTCTTCGATTTTTTGTAAGATTTCATCGACTTTTTCAGTGATTGGTCGACCAGCGCGAGAAGCATTTTTCACATCGAAATTTCCAGAACTTTTCCAATTTCAAATGCGCGTCACCTTTCGTAAGTGGTATTTTGTAGAGAAGAATGTAAATAAATTTAGATTTGACTAATTTTTCCCCTCTGTTTTGATATCTGCTATACTTTGATTATAATAAAGACATTTTTTTGTGCAAATGTTGTTGTAGCTTTGCCCAAGAAATACGGTTATTATTGCGCTTTGCGCATAATTTGTTTTTATTATATAATTTTGCAAATCTGACTTTAGATTCGTAATCCACGACCCAAACAAGCATAAAAATGATATGCATCTTGATCGTGACATAATATACAATTGTTTCACGAATAGGGGTTGTTGATAGGGGATGAATGGGGCTACATTTTCCAACTCTGACTTCAGATTCGTAATCAACAACCCAAACAACCATGAAAATGATATGCATTTTGATTATAATGTGATATACAGGCTGTTTCATGACTAGGGATTGTTAATAGGGGGATGAAGGGAGTTAAATTTTGCAACTCTGACTTCAGATTCCTAATCAGCGACCCAAAAAACCTCGGGGTACATATTTTTACATACTTTACATGAGTTTTTCACTTTTGGCCAACTTTTTTGGAATCCGCCGCACTGTGCGGCGGTGTTCGTGATGTATTAAAACGGGGTGTGCTAGGTCGACTAGTGGTAGTTCGAAGCGACTCGTTCGAAGATGACTCTAATAGTTCAGCTTCCATTGGAGATTCTGTAGTCATACTAATATCAAGCTCCGAGTCCCAAAAATAAATTTGAATTTTTAAAAATATCAATGAAGGCGATAGCATAATTTGTATTTCCATAAGAATTAAATTTGATGTTTTCTTATATTTACAGTTTCCACAATCGAAAACCGAATGGCAAAACGTCGCTCAACAGTTCCAACTAGAATGGAATTTATATGGCAAACATGTGGAAATAATTTCTCCAATGAACAGTGGTTCATATTTTTATAATTATAAAAAAAGACATAGTATGGTTCTGATGGCTATTGCTAATGCAAAATGTGAATTTTTAATGTGCGATTTCGGTGCAAATGTCCGGATTTCTGATGGTGGAATACTTTATCATACCAATTTTTATGACAAACTGGTGAATAAATCACTAAGCCCACCATCCGCAATGAAATTACAGAACTCTGACCGAGTCGTTGTCGAAACGTTGAAAATAAAATATTTAATTATCGCCTTTCACGAGCACGGCGAGTTATTGAAAGTGCTTTTGGCATAATGGCCGCCAAATTTAGAATAAGCGCCAAAAGTCGAAAAATGCGATAGGGGCATATTTGGATTCTTCAAACAAATACCTATATTTCTGCTTTTTTAAAACGTCAAATATCGTTCATCAAATGCCATAAAATCACGTTATTTAATAGTCAAGTTTCATATAACGACATGGCAAACAAAAATAGAAAAATTGAAACTACACAAAACTACAAAAAGGCAGATGTGATTTTTGTGATATAAACGTTTTATAATATTTTTGCTTTTTTCATTGAAATCTTGAAATCATTCCTATGGCGAACAATGAAAATTTATACCACTAAAAAAGCTTCTAAAGATTAGGACTTATGATTATGGATCTATACCTTAGAAGGCTCTGGTAATACTGATGGAATTTTTTTAATTTGTTTTTTTGTAAGTCATTGACATTCAACTTAGTTTTTTACTCAAATACTCGTATTTTGATTATTCGAACCATCATTCTATTTTGTTGTACTTGTTTACTATATACATATAACAGTCCAATTCAGACCAAAAATTTTACTGCTTGCTTAATCAAAACTCTTAATCTGTTATTTCCATTGTCTGCTATTTTTCGTGTAATTCGATACAATACTGTATTAAAATGTAAGACTGAGACATTTAACAATAAATGTCGGAAAGACTTAAACACTTCTATTTTCCAAAATTTTATTAAAATAATACAATTAGCAGAGGTGAATACAAGAGTATTTTATTATTTCCTATAAACTATAATTAAAGGTCTTTTAACTGTTGACTCTGATTCATGCCTATATATTTGCACATTGTCAAGGTAGTTTTATGTTTCATTATTATTCGATTTTTACTTTAGTTTCAAACAATTTATTTCTCTGTGTGTAAACGTACTCAACGATAACGCAAAAAGACTTGATGTCCTTGAAGTAAAGAATTCAAACCAGTGCATATAAAATTTATAATCGGAGAAAGAAATTTTTACTTTAAAAATATAAGTTGATTGTTCCGCTTTATGTTAATTATTATTCAATAATGTAACACTATTCAGAAGAAAATGGCATTGGTTAACTAGTTCAGATGGTGTATTGTAATATCGACGCATTATTAAAAAAATCGCTTCCGCAATTATTAGGCGTTTTGATTCAATTCTGTATATGTCTAAATCACATACTCTGGTATAGTCAGTATAGAATAAAATAGAATATTGTATGCGTGTAGGTTTAATTGTTAACTTAATACATATGATTTACTTTACAATGAATTCATGAAGTTACCGAACGTATGTAACATAATAAACAGAAAATATTTCAGTTTATTCAGTGAAAATAATGGCAACATTTGAGGAGTGTCTGATCAAAAGTAGCTATTTACATTTTTCAACATGTAATTATTTTTTTTCTATAATTTTTTTTCGATATCAGAATGAACCAAAAGTGACTATTTCTCTATCAAAAATGTCCCTAAAATCAGAAACAGTCAAAACAAGCTATAAAATAGTAATCTTTAAATATGTATGCGTTTAAAACGGCCAGATGCCAGATCATTACAAAATATTTTTCGAATATCGTAAATAGCCACTTTTGATCAGACACTCCTCATTTCTGCATCAATGCAAAACAAAATATTTTTAAGTTTATGGTTCGTTGTTCACCGAATACGATACACATGAAATATAATGTACTACAAATATTAAAGATTTAAGTAATTTTTAAAAAGCGATTTTCATTTATTAATGTTTGATTTTAGAACATTCTCGTTTTTAAATAATTTCTATGGAATTGCGGATGTTAATTTAAAAATTTACACCAATAATACATAATAGTCGCTTTCCAATCGACCAGCGCAAGAACTTATAAGTGCGAAAAATAAGTTTTGGCTAAATGGTCGTTTGGAACAAACAGAATTGTCGTAAATCAATATCAAATATTATAAAATCAATGATGGAAATGAGTTCATTACAATTTATTCTAAAATTTTGAACCTAAGTGTAAAAGGTATTTATTTCATACTACATATACCGAAAATCAATGGGCGCATCTAGCACACGTAGAGTCTACATTTGAGATAGTCTGAAATGTAGACTAATCTCATTATCTCATTTGTAGACTCTACATGTGCTGGATGTAAATATCTACGTGTCTAGTTTGGTTTTTGTCTTGGATAACTTGTTCAAATTATGTAAAAAAAAATTGACATTTCTCTGTGAGTTGTTTTTAATTTTTTACTAAATAATTAAAATAAATGATTTGGCGCATCTACTACATGTGGAGTCTACCGAAAATATGAACAATATGAAAATGCAAATGTCAAAAAAAATCCAAGTCTCAAACCAAACTAATCTACGTTAAAATGTAGACAAACATTTTTAGTCTCACTAAAACTCGTAGAGTCTACATATTTTTACTGAGATTTTTTGCATCCAGCACATGTAGACTTGTAGAGTCTACGTATTTTCAGTAGACTCTACGTGTGCTAGATGCGCCCAATGTTTACGTACAAATAAGGGAGATTTTGGATAATTAAAATGTATCAATAGAAATTCAGAAAAGGTTATTAAAATGCATTAAAAGGGTATTAAAATGCATTAATTAGAGGTGGCAATTTTGAGCACTTGCTGTAAAAAGTATTTACGAAAAACTAATAAAATAGCTCAAAAAAGCTACAAAATTGATTGATTTTGAATTGACATGACACATTTGTATTCTAATTTCTCATGTTATCTATCTATAAACGTACATCAAATCGTCGGTTTGCGAGAACAGTGACACATCTCAAAAATGGCCAATTTTGAGATAATAGGAAAAAAAACAATGTGTGTAGCCCAGTGTTGCCGGATTTCTGAAAACCAATTTCCCGTCATCGCTACAAAAAATCCCGATTTTTCCCGTTTGTTTTAGGGAAAATTCCCTGTACAATTCCCGCAATATTCTAGGTGATAACAAGAAATTGGAACGTCAATAAAGCGTTTTTTTATATAATATTATGCAAATAATTATTATTGACATAGGTTTGATGAGTTTATTAATAAGAAATGTTCCTCAATAGGCTCAAACGTAACCGCATTTATATTTTTATGTTGCATCGCTGATTTAAAAGCGCATAATGCGTGGAATGTGGCAGAGTCAAAATAAACTTGGCTGCTTTGGATAAATTAGGAAACACGTAATCCCCATTTATTGCCATCTTCATCGATATCTCATTCCAAAATTCTTCAACTGAAAAAACTAGCAACTTGTGTTTCACATTATCCGAAAGTTCGATTAATAGATCAGCCCCGGAATTCATTTCCAGGTGAAACTTATTACACACATCATACATATGCTCTATAAATTCTTGTAGACCAGAGGGTGTTTTCGAAAATTTTCGATTTGAAGCATCCAGAGCCACTCCTAGATTTCAAAATTTAACGCTTTTAAAATATTCATTATTTAGAGGAAATTTTTGGATGATCTTATAAATACATCTCTCTGCGAATTTACTGCAATTATATCTTGTTATCAATTTTTGGTAATCTGATAAGTAAATACGGCTATTGATAAGTTGTTCTGTGTTTAAATAATCGGTGAATTCGGTGCCACCATTAAACTCTTCAATATCAAGCTTAGTTTGAGTATTGACTATATTTTCAAATGGTAAAATCTTGTCGGACAATATTTCGTTAATATTGCCTGATTTTAAAATTATCCTACGTAGCGACAAAAAGTAAATTTTTTTTTACTCTTGGTATAGCTTGTGGACAAGAATACCGTCACTTTGAAAAAGAACATTAAATCTATTGAAATAGTGTAGAATATTTTCTAAAAACTACAAATTGCTTTCATTTCGAATTTTTCAAAATGTTGTAAAATCTGGGTGGCTTTCTTCCGTTTGGTGAAATTTTGTTCATAAATCAAAAAGTAGTTTAAAACATTCCAATTTTTTAAAATATTTGTGATACATGGATGCATAGAAAGCCATCTAGTCGATCCTGGTGAAAGTCCGATAATACAGCTGCACCTATGCGACTTTTCGAAACATTGTTCCTATATCTCATAGAAAAATTTCAATTTCAGATGGTAGAAATTCGATGGCCGATTTGACTACTAATGATGAAGAATGGCAAATGCATTTAAATAAAACTAATGGCTGGTTGCTGTTATCGTTTAGTAGCATTGTGTAAAAGCAGTTTTTACAGCCAATCATTACTGCAGCATTATTCAGAGGCCATTCCAATAATATTTTGCAGTGGAATGTTCCGATTTTCAAGACAGCTTTTAAAACAGTTATATAAAGTTTTGGCGGTACAATCTGTAGTATTAATGTTAATTAATTGCAGCAATTATGTGTAGACTTTATTATTGTCTACGTAACGGATGAGAACACAACGATTTTTGTTGTTGCTTAAGTTGGTAGATTCATCGACAAAGATTGAAAAGTTATTAAGTTAAAACTTTATATTGTTCATAAAAATCAAATATAATTAAACAGTTTATATATTTGTTACAAAAAATTGAAAGTATTAAAAATCCCGCATTTTGGGAAGTTCTTCCCGTTTTCCCGTTTGAACTGAAAATTCCCGCAAACGGGAAAAATCCCGTAATCTGGCAACACTGGTGTAGCCTCTACGCGCGACAAAAGTGAAACTTTTTAAGCTGTAAATTTGTAATTACTACAATTTATGGTTCAATGGTCCGCCAGCCGGATACACAATATACAGTAAAATAGCTTTTCGGCCGCAAGAATTAAAGAAATAGTCAATTGATCCTTATAATGCTATGGGAGTATTATACAAAGTCAGAGTAGATACATCCAAATTAGATAATTGCACATTCTACATTATCTAGTTATTTTTCTCAATCTCTGTTACTCCGTGATCTGGTAAAACAGGATTATTACAACTCGATACAAAATCTAGCTATAAAGACTCGATAAACGGAATAAAAGCAATATTATTTACTAAAACTGATATTAAAGCAACATTTTAGCTTGAAAACGCAAGCGAAATTGTTATGGTGTATTGTTCGGTTTATATTTTAAAGTGAATTTTGCTTAAGGGAGAACACCACTGTGACCTACCATTTTCAAGTGCTTAGTTTGGTATTTTTTTTTTGAGAAATGGGTTGTGTTTAGAGAAAAAAAGACTTTTAGACTATATTTGGCATATATTCAAGTAAACAAAAAAAAAATTTATGTAAAAAAAAATACAAAATGGCGGCGCTAGAGTAGCTTTAGTAGAAGTGATTTTGCCTAGAGTCGCTCCGCTGCACGCAGTAGAAGTGTCTTAAATTTGTTCCTGGAACAAAAAATTAAATATTTTTATGAAATATATTAGTTTTAGCATCGAAGTACATGAGGAAATTAAAAAATTCGAAAAAATAAAAAATTGAGATAAGTTTGAAGAAAAAGTTTAATTTTTCGACTATAATTTTCGTATAAAAAGTTGTATATCTTTTTTAATTTTTAATGAATCAAAAAAATCTCATGTACTTCGATTTTAAATCTATCTAAGAAGGTACAGTTAAATTTTGAAGTCGATTGAACAAAAATTGATTGAGTTCTGCTGCGTGCAGATTTCCAAAACACGGTTTCGAGAAAAACGCGTTTAAAGTTTTTGGTATCAATAACTTCTCAATAAGAGCTATCAGGAAAATGCTTGAAAACCTTCTAAAAAAAATTTTTTTTAGCTATAAACGAATTTGTATCATATTTTTGAGGGTCTAAAGGATTTTTAAAGGCAAAAAAAAAAAAATCGATTTTTTGAAAATCTCACAGTGGTGTTCTCCTTTAAGACAAACATTTTCTTCAAGAGAAATTCAGAATACTAAATAATTTACCTAAAGTAATGCAACCAGCGATTGATGCATAGGTGCAGTTTTCTCATGTCATTTGGAACTATTGCAGAGTATAATTTCCATGTCTCATTTTGTAGCTAGCATAAACCAATTGTTTCATTCTTGAATTGCCCGGGAAAAAGGAATACATTTTGTATTTAGTTTGAAAGTATTAAATTTAATCTTAATTTGCCAACTCTCATTGTATGATCCTTTAAATATCAATACAAATTTAAGTTTTATAAACTTCACTTCTCTATTTATTGTAAATTTACAATAAGTTATTAACCGCCTACATCTAAATAGTACAAAAACATTAAGTTTGAGATATTTGTGTACAAGCAAATTATTTACAAACACAATTTTTATACTTGTTTTATATAATATACTTGTAAATTGCAATCAATACCTCAATATACTATAAATCTAGGAGGCATTGATTCGACTGTTCGTAGATGTTGTTTTTGTATTGCTTGCAAATTCATTCAATTTCGTTTCAATATTCTTTTGTTTTTTTTTTCGAATCATATCCTGCCTAAAAAAATTTCAATTCAAAAATAAAAAAAATACTGTCGCTTCTTTCGTTTCATATCGCTTCTTCATTTTTTGCCTGTAATTTTTGTTTTGTTTCATCGATTTTAAAAATCACCCCGGTACTAAAGAAGTTTCACTTCAAAAATCCTTTAAATGTAACAACCTTTTATCTGGCAAAGTGTCACTTCTAAACTACCCAAAGTTTTCAATAGATGTGACGTTGAATTTGATGAATTCAACTATTTTACACCAAAAAAAAAAATCAAATCGATTTCCCCAAAAATATGATATTTTGAGATGTGTCACTGTTCTCGCAAACTAATGAAATGTTTCAATGCATTTTTTATAGATATGTATCTATTACTGATGGAAGTGTTCAACCGAAAATAAGGACTCGGCCAGCAACAATTACTGAAGAAATTAATGAAATTTTTGTATTGGCTGCAGTAGCTCATAATCCTCATATTAGTATACGAGAAATAGCTAGCGATTCCGGTTTGTATCATGTGTCTTTACACCAAGATCTTCATGGCGTTGATTTCCAAAATCGGGTAACTTTTTGTCAGTGGGCACGTGAACAAATACAGCAAAACCCAAATTTTTTTCAATACATATTGTTCTCCGACGAGTTGTCTTTTACAAACCATGGAACGGTTAACCACCGCAACATGCATTACTGGAGTGTTGAAAATCCGCACTGGCTTCGCTAAGTTGAACATCAGCGTCCTTGGACTGTCAATGTGTGGTGTGGAATAATTGGCAACAAACTCGTCGGCTCCCACATTATTGAAGGCAACTTGAATGGTCAAATGTACCGAGATATTTTAGAAAATGAACTGCCAACTTTATTTGAAAACTTGAGCTTAGAAGTGCGACGGAACATGTGGTTTCAACATGATGATTGTCCTGCACACCATTCGTTGGTAGCACGTGTAGTACTTGATCGTGATTTCAATGGTCGGTGGATCGGGAGAGCTGCTCCGGTAAATTGGCCTGCCAGATCACCAGATCTTACTTCGCCAGATTTCTTTTTGTGGGGCTATCTCAAACACCAAGTTTACAAACAAAAACCAGCAACACGTGAGAATATGATTGAGCGAATCAGAAATGCTTGTGCTGAAATTCAAGCAGACACACTCCTCAGTTGTGTACAGTCTTTTGAAATGCGGATTAATAGGTGCATTGAAGTCGAAGGCCATCATTTTGAGCACCTCATTTAATTGAAAGATGATGAGACGGGGGACTCATGCAAATCAAGCACCCTTTTCCCAATTATTCGAAATTTGTAACATGAATAAATTGTTTAAGACTAACTTCGTGAATTTACAACGAAACCATGGAATTTTTATTGCAGACGTATTGCAGAATCGTTTGCGTAGGTTCTCAGTAGAAGAAATAAAAAAAATGCATATCGTCAATTACAGCGCCATCTATCATGAATGGAAAAAAATGTTTCAGCCAAATCCTACGTATTTTTAGCCGTAGAATCCGAATCTGCAATAAAAAATAGGGGTTCCTATCTTAGTTTCAAAGTTACCCCCGCCCCACCTACAAGGAGTGGGAGGGGGTTCTAATGTTAACACTAATGTATTTCCCCCGCGGAATAATTAAATTTTGATCTCTACCATTTTTTTCATAGAGTGCTTAATTTCCGAGATATTTGAGTGTATCAGGTTAAAAAAATCACCCGGTATACCGGGTGTTTCTTTTAAACTGAGACGATCAAATATCTCGAAAAATAGCCACTCTACGGAAAAAATGTCCATAATCAAAATTTAATCATACCGCGGGGGAAATACATTAGTGCAAAAAAATTGTCCCCCACCCCCCGCTTTGTAGGTGTGGCGGGGGTAACTTTTAAACTAAGATAGGAAGCCATATTTTTTATTGCAGATACGGATTCTACGACTAAAAGTACGTATGATTTGATTGAAATATTTTGTTCGGTTCATGATAGATGGCGTTGTAATCGACGAAATTCAATTTTTTCAATTTCTTCTTCTTAGAACACACGCATTCGATTCTGCAATACGTTTGAAATAAAAAACATCACGTTTTCATCATTGGAAATACTCGAAATTCGTCATCAAAACAATTTATTCAGTTTTGTAAATCACATTTAACGTTTGTGTTATTTCTTATCTTCATGGTTTTCGTAATTGCAAAATAAACGATAAAATACTTTAGAATGGACCGTTTAACTGTGCCAGAGAAAATTGAAATGGTTCTGGTTTATGGAGAAGCTGGCAGAAAACTTGAAAATGCTGTTGCTATTTACGCTCAACGTTTTCCGGATAGGATTCCTTCACGTGCTTCATTTGGCCGTACTATCAAACAATTTATTGCTGATGGAAATATTCAACCGAAAAAGAGGACCCGTAGAGCAACGTCACTGGAGAAAATAATGAAATTGCTGTATTGGCTGCAGCGACTCATAATCCTCATGTTAGTACACGAGAAATAGTTCGCGATTCCGAATTGTCCCTCACCAGTGTTTGGAGAATTTTAAAACGGCACAAGTATCATCCATATCATGTGTCTTTACACCAAGATCTTCATGGCGCTGATTTCCAAAATCGGGTAACTTTTTGTCAATGGGCACGTGAACAAATACAACAAAACCCCAATTTTTTTCGTTGCGTAATGTTCTCTGACGAATCGTCTTTTACAAACCATGGAACGGTTAATCGACACAACATGCACTATTGTAGTGTTGAAAATCCACACTGGCTTCGCCAAGTTGAACATCAGCGCCCTTGGACTGTCAACGTGTGGTGTGGAATAATTGGCAACCAACTCATCGGCCCCCACATTATTGAAGGCAACTTGAATGGTCAAATGTACCGAAACTTTTTGGAAAATGAACTGCCAATATTACTTGAAAATTTGAACTTAGAATTGAGACGGAACATGTGGTTTCAACATGATGGTTGTCCTGCACACTATTCGTTGGTAGCACGTGAGGTACTTGATCGTGATTTCAATGGTCGCTGGATCGGTAGAGCTGGTCCGATAAATTGGCCCGCCAGATCACCAGATCTTACTTCGCCAGATTTCTTTTTGTGCGGCTATCTCAAAGACAAAGTTTCCAAACAAGAACCAACAACACGTGAGAACATGATTGAGCGAATCAGAAATGCGTGTGCTGAAATTCAACCAAACACACTTCTCAGTTGTGTACAATCATTGGAAATGCGTATTAATAAGTGCATTGAAGTCGCAGGCCATCATTTTGAACACTTATTTTAAGCTAAAATTATTTTATTCACCTGCCATTTACATTAATAAATTGTTTTGATGACGAATTTCGAGTATTTCCAATGAAAACGTGATGTTTTTTATTTCAAACGTATTGCAGAATCGAATGCGTGTGTTCTAAGAAGAAGAAATTGAAAAAATTGAATTTCGTCGATTACAACGCCATCTATCATGAACCGAACAAAATATTTCATCCAAATCATACGTACTTTTAGTCGTAGAATCCGTATCTGCAATAAAAAATATGGCTTCCTATCTTAGTTTAAAAGTTACCCCCGCCCCACCTACAAAGCGGGGGGTGGGGGACAATTTTTTTGCACTAATGTATTTCCCCCGCGGTATGATTAAATTTTGATTATGGACATTTTTTCCGTAGAGTGGCTATTTTTCGAGATATTTGATCGTCTCAGTTTAAAAGAAACACCCGGTATAACTATCATACATTTTCATTTTTACAGTTTAGTAGATACTCCTGATGATGGCCTAACAAGCCGAAATCGATCCAGTGATTTTTTAAACCTTTTGTAATTTTGCGAAATATTTAACAAGTGTTTTTAAAAAATTTAAAAATGTGTGTATTAACGACAACTATGAGTCTATGACTACAAAATGTTTAGTACAAATTATTGGCATTTATTTGAAAAATATTCCCCTACAGACAGTTTTATCTTCCAATGCAATCCCTTCTAGTCTAGACCCAAAAATTAACACAAGCTGGTTATTACTGAAACTTTTATTTTTACAAAATTTCGGCCAACAAATATTGATAATTTGTGAGAATGGGAAACAAATCAAAAATAATAAAACTGTATGACTGTAAGGACGGACAAAAAATATTACTATGTGTTGGCGTCTTGGTGATCTGGAGTAGATTTTTTTCGCGATCACAATACTTACCACTTCCTTATAGTCGGAAAAATAAAAAATTTTAAAGTGAGATTACTGAATGATTTTGATGAACAAATTCCTCAATCCTAACTCGGAAGTGATACACTGTGCAAGCATTATAGGCCTTGTTGTAGTGCATTAAACACTATTAAAAAAAACATTTATGTATATATATATCGATTGAATCATCAATCCATTTCGATGAAGCTAAGAAACCCGTAAAGACGGCTGTCTTTGTGAGCTCAAATAATGTCTTATTGAACCTCTAGCAATAACGGAGAAAACCCGTTTTCTGAACCAAGATATGTAGCTATGTACATATATGTTTTGATAACGAAATATTTGGGTAGGTGGAACAACAAGTTGAATTTATTCTAATTTACAGAATTTCATTGTGTCATAAAAGCGTTCGATAAAAATACAAGCAAATATATTTTATTTAAAAAATTGAATCTAATTTGTCAATATTATTCTACAGGTATGCTATCTCCGTAACCTCCGGTTCAATTTATCTTTATGTGATTAATCAATGTTTCTTAAAAATAGAATAATAAAAGGATCTGTCTCAATTCCTAATCAATTGTATATTATAAGTATATATTGTAAATAGGTAATATATCCTCATCTTACTCCAGAGAATATAATTGTATAATACCGAAAATTTCATAATTTAATACATATGAGTACAATGCATATTAAATGCACAGCCGTATGTAATGTTTATACTAAGTAGAATACTCTATAAAATGTCTATAATTGTATTAAATACAAACGCGAATGTCCTGGAGATAAAAACATTTTGACATTCTCTTCTCCTAATATGCAATAACGCGCAATCGCTATTTCCCCTTTTACATTTTTATAGGAGTATATATTATTTCGAATATAACATGAACTTGTATTACTTTTGTATACACATACATACAAATACTGGATTGCTGGTAAACTAATTACTTCTCCACGTACAATATACAGGTTAGGTATCAACTGGGGAACAACCAGAATAAAATATTGTAACGTATATACTATATAATATAGTACATCACTTTTATGATGATGCAGATTTTTTATTAAAAACTTTAGGTTCAGCAGTACCGAATGAAATGCTCCATTAATTGTTAGCATACCGATGGAAATTATACCATTATAATCGTAAATTCGTAATCCTGTAAACTTCATATACTTAAACATTTTTATTATTGAAAATCGATTTTTTATTTTGTTTCGAACACATTCAAACATTTATAGTTTACTAAGGTGGGCCTAATTAGGTGAACGATCAAAACGTGGTGCCATTTTCGTTTTTTGACCATTCTTTAGTCCGGTTTGCTTTTTTATGAAGTGTAGTGTAGATGTATACAGTTTGTTATCGAGCGATAAACGCCAAAAAAGCGAGCAGACATGCTTAAATTGTGTTAGGTTTTATTTTTAAAATATCTTAGGTTGTTTGCACTCGAAGAGTATTTCAAAGAAGTGCACGAGCTTGGTGTGGAAGGCGCTACAGAGCTGGTCAAACAATAACCATTTTGCGTCAAACGTACGTGAATGAGTCTCTTGCCGAAAGTTGGCGATATATCATACCGCCACTCAGATTGCTTGATTTGACAACAGTAGACTTGTTTTTGGCGGTCTAACTATTTGAAAAGTAAGGTGTAAAACAATCGTTCAAAATCTCCTGCCAATCTGCAATCCAATATTCGTCAGGAAATTGTCAACATTTCAATCGAAATACTGCGCCACGTCATGAAAAGTGCTTATAAACGAGTCGAAGCTTTCATCAATGCTAGAGGTTTTCCGGCCATTCCAACACATTTATTTTATCTTGTGAAGAGGAGATATCAAACCAAATTAAATGTTTGCGTTGCGCTATGCTAACAACCATTCTTAGATACAGTGAGATTCGTTCTACCATTATCTAGCCGATAGGCTAAAAGGGTAAAAAACGAAAGGCAACCAGTAGAAAAGATTGGCGGATTGAACGGTCAGCTATTAAAAATATGTGAGACTATGTGAGACCTATACGAAAAATTGACTTAACTGGGCCACAAGGTATCAACGTTGAACTTCTTCGGAATGGAGCCAAGTTCTATGGTCGGGCAAAAGAAATGTTGAGGTCAGTTCTTAATAAGCTGGGAAACTACAAAAAAACACAAATTTGAAAAACAACATAATAAGCCATAAAAATCACCGTTGTCTTTATTTGGAAATTTTTCTAAGCAATCTGTTCAGATTTCGGGACTGGGACTAAATACGTGCGACGAAGAACTGGCGAAGCGGATAATTCGGAATGGTTAGCTCCTACTGTCAAGCACGGTGGCAGCACCATCATGATTTGAGAGTATGGGTCGTCTGCAGGAACCGGAATTTTTTTTATACGCTCGTACGTAAGTTTAGTAAGACGAATTGGATAAATAATCAAAAATTTCAGAACCAACAAAATATTAAGGGTGTCGGTTGTACCGTCAATAAAAATGAATATTTAAAAATACAAAATAAAAATTGAAAGAGAAGTTTAGTTGCCTGTATTAAATCAATAAGATTCTTTCGGCTTTGTATAGACACTATATATTAATAATAATGGCATTCACAACATTTTCGACTTGTCAATCAGAAAAATGAAGAGGCCAGTCATTTATAATATATCTACCAAAAAAGTAGAAATATCAAAATCCCCCCCGTACTTTAACCCGAGAGTTAATACAAAATGTATTTTTACTCTAAAAAAAAAACCTTTCCTTGCGTTTTCTGTGGGTAGTTTGGTTTCGTACTGATAATCTCAAAACAAAAAGTTCGATCTACTCATCAGGTAGCTACGACCAAACCACAAAAATACAATTCCAACTCCATACATTAAGTATGAGGAAAGAACGTGGTTGACTTAGCGAATTATAAATAAATTCACTAAATCAAAAAAACAAGTTTTCCTTGTGTCCTCTTCATTTTTCTGATTGACAAGTCGAAAATGTTGTGAATGCCATTATTATTAATATATTGTGTCTATAAAAAGCCGAAAGAATCTTATTAAAATAAAAATTGTCGTCAATATTGGTGAAAACGCGAAAAATGGGGATGCCTAATAATTTTGTCCATGGGTTTATTTACGGGGGAAATTTTATACGAGATTTTGTAATTATGAAATTTTGCAATTAGAAGATTTTATAATTAGGAGATATTTTTAAATTTTTTATTAAAAAATCTGAAATAAAAACTTTAAACGCTTTGCTCGAAACAAATTTTTTTGGTACATGATTACAAAAATTCTATCCAACTGATTGTGCTCATTTTTGCACACGTTATTCTAGTTACACAAGAATGTGTAGCAGAATTAGTTATTTAATAATTTTTTTTTCCCGATTTTCAACGAAAGAAAGGACGATTTCTGAATTTTTTTTTAGAAGTGCACCATTTTATTATTATTTTTTAATAATATTGTTTAAATCTATTACGGGAGAGACATTTTTTGGTTTCAAATGACTCAAAGTCATTCACGTACACCATCCGTCTACCTCCTTTTGAAGGCATCTACTTTATCTTAAACAAAAAAATAATAAGATATTGTCAAATTAAGTAAACAAAAATATTTTTTTGTATAGCTTTCGAATTTTCGATGCCAATAATAAATGAAAAAAAAATTGAAATGATTGTATTTCGTTGTTATAAAATAAAAAATTCTGAAATATTCTTCAAAACAGTCCTGAACACAAGACTACATCCTTAAAATAAAAATAATTAAAATTAATTTTATTTAAAAAAATACAAATTATTGAATTTTCATCATAAAAAATATAAAGGGCTGAAACCTCACGAGGTGATCGGAACTTCGGTCTTTGGTATCTTCAATAATATCATAAAGTTGGTGTGACTGTTTTGACATTATTGATTTCTATTTTAACCAATATATATTTACTTATACAACAACAGCCAAACAGGTCAAAAGCTTCAACATGGGTACAGGCATCCAATTTAAAACGAAAAATCGTATTCTAGAACTTTATACCGAAAGTAGTATAACAAATTATACTGATACTTCTAACCGTTTAACTGACCATATTCCAGAAATTTATCCGAAAACTCATTTTAGAATCCCATTTACAACGCACATGTCTAACACAATGATACCCGCGGTTAAGGCACAGTCAAGTTCCATCCTACTTGGCCATATTCCACACATATCAAATATTGCCAATTCCAACGCACATATCAAATTTCATTATAATCGGTTAAGAAATAGCCAAGTTCCATCATACTTGGCCATATTACTGAACTTCGCCCAAACCTCATTTCAGACTCCCATTTCCAATACACATGTCGAATTTCATTATAATCGGTTGAGAAATGAGCAAGTTCCATCATACTTAGCCATATTCCAGAACCTCATCCAAAACTCATTTTAGAATCCCATTTCTAACACACAAATCAAATTTCATAATAATCGGTCGAGAAATAGACAAGTTCCATCATACTTGGCTATATTCCAGAACTTCATCCAGAAATCGTTTTAAAATCCCAGAACTTCATCCAAAACTCATTTTAGAATCCCATTTCTAATACAAATCGCTACGCGTCCCAAAGAGTGTTACATCTCAAAATAAGGAATTGTTGGGAATTCAACTTTGAAACTTTGAATTCAACAAAGTTCAAATTGTAATAATTTTTTCCAATAACTCGATGGTGTTGCGTATTCTGGACTTGATACATTTTGATATTTCCTTCAGTTTAATATTTTAAATACAGAATATTTGGAAAAAAACAAGAAAATAGAGGAATGTAACACTTTATTTGAAATTTTTCTGGACAAGTTCAGAGATGTAACACTCTTAAAGAAATAAATCGGTCTAAATTTGTGTCTTCATTGTGTAAATAAATATAACGTTGAGCTACATTTTTCAATATAATTTCAATTTTTTATAACATATGTACCATTATTCCGAGGCATATTATAGTTAAATTAGAATTTTCAATGTGTTTTTCTATGTTGGTTTAATAACATTTACACTTAATTAAAAATATGTATTGCTAATTAAATTATTCATAATTTGTCTACAATTACCTAAATTTATTCCTGATAAATTTAAAGAACAACGAAGAAACGTGTTTCACTTTTGAATAATTTACTTGATATGCCACTTTTCCCGCGTATTTGTGTAAAAAAACAAAAAATCATCTCTTTTTTTTAGAATGAGACAGTTACATCACTTATGCCACTTTAGTACCGCCCATTTGTAACACTTTATTACAAAATTATTTGTTATAAATATTCAAAATATTTAAGTAATAAAGTCACAACTTCTATTGTAACACTTTTGTTGAAATAATTTATATTTATGAAGGAACTAATTTTATCGAATAAAGGGTTGCAAATGAGTTGTAACACTTTATAAGAAAATTTAAACATTATGTGGAAAATAGATAATTGTTATAAATGCAATGTAACACTCTAAAATAAAATTTACATCTTTGTTGATATTATAATTTTGCTGCAAAAGTAATTTATATAATTTGTAACACTTTAACAGATAATTTGATGCTTCATTTAAAATTGTCACATCATAATTTTATTAAATAATTAGAAAAATATTGGAAATTTTATTAATTTTCTTGTTTTAAACCATAATGAAACAACAAACGAATTCTAATTTGCAATAAAAAAAAAATTTAAAAAATTGACTTGTGACACTCTTTGGGACGCGTAGCGAAATGTCGAATTTATTCGTAATCGGTTGAGAAATGGGCAAGTTCCATCATACTTTGCCATATTCCAGAACCTCATCCAAAACTCATTTTAGAATCCCATCTCTAACACACAAATCAAATTTCATAATAATCGGTTGATAAATAGACAAGTTCCATCATACTTAGTCATATTCCAGAACTTCATCCAGAAATCGTTTTAAAATCCCAGAACTTCATCCATAAATCATTTTAGAATCCCATTTCCAATAAAAATGTCGAATTTCATCGTAATCGGTTGAGAAATGGGCAAGTTTCATCCTACTTGGCCATATTCCAGAACTTCATCCAAAACTCATTTTAGAATCCCATTTCTAACACACATATTAAATTTCATAATAATCGATTGATAAATAGGCAAGTTCCATCATACTTGGCCATATTCCAGAACTTCATCCAGAAATCGTTTTAAAATCCCAGAACTTCATCCATAAATCATTTTAGAATCCCATTTCCAATACAAATGTCGAATTTCATCGTAATCGGTTGATAAATAGGCAAGTTCCATCATATAAAAAATTTGTTAACTATTCACCACATCCAAATCCAACCCCAACTCAACTCCAACTCAACTTCAACTCAACGCGCAAATTGACCCCTAATTTAATCTTCAAATCAATTCCCAATTCAATGCCAAATTCAATGCCCAATTCAATAATCAAATAAGCATATATAAAAAAATCGTAAATATTTATAAAAGCAGTTATTTTGGGTCAATTCGTATGGCAGGTACCCCACCCCCTTGACGTACAGTCTCCTAAAGCTTTTCAAATCTCCGCCTTGACCATAGAAACAGATTGGCGAAAAAAAATCCAAATCGGACAAGCCGTTCTCGAGATACCATGGGTCCAGACATCCAGACATCCAGACAGACGGACGGAAATTTTTTTTTTTTTTTGCTTTTTCAGACTCAGGGACTTTCAAAACGTCGAGAAAAGTGGTTTTGGACCAACCAAATTTTTCGTCATTTTTGACAGGATTTCAATACTTTGGTCTTTTTAGACCGAAGTAATACAGTTTAAAGGTGGTAAGCATTTACCCAATTTACCCCAAAAAAAGCTCTCGACCGGTCAGTGTTAACATACTATGTAATTACTTCGGTCTAAAAAGACCAAAGTATTGAAATCCTGTCAAAAATGACGAAAAATTTGGTTGGTCCAAAACCACTTTTCTCGACGTTTTGAAAGTCCCTGAGTCTGAAAATGCAAAAAAAAAAAAATGTCCGTCCATCTGTCTGTGTGTCTGTTTGTCTGGACCCGCGGTATCTCGAGAACGGCTTGTCCGATTAGGATTTTTTTTCGCCAATCTGTTTGTATGGTCAAGGCGGAGATTTGAAAAGCTTTTGGAGACTGTACGTCAAGGGGCTGGGGTACCTGCCATACGAATTGACCCAAAATACCTGCTTTTATAAATATTTACGATTTTTTTATATGTGCTTATTTGATTATTGAATTGGGCATTGAATTGGGAATTGATTTGAAGGTTAAATTAGGGGTCAATTTGCGCGTTGAGTTGAAGTTGAGTTGGAGTTGAGTTGGGGTTGGATTTGGATGTAGTGAATAGTTAACAAACTATTTATATGATGGAACTTGCCTATTTATCAACCGATTATTATGAAATTCAATGTGTATGTTAGAAATGGGACTCCAAAATGAGTTTTGGATGAAGTTCTGGAATATGGCCAAGTAGGATGGAACTTGCTCATTTCTCAACCGATTACGATGAAATTCGACATTTGTATTTGAAATGGGATTCTAAAATGTTTTTTGGATGAAGTTCTGGAATTTTAAAACGATTTCTGGATGAAGTTCTGGAATATGGCCAAGTATGATGGAACTTGTCTATTTCTCAACCGATTATTATGAAATTTAATTTGTATGTTAGAAATGGGATTCTAAAATGAGTTTTGGATGAAGTTCTGGTATATGGCCAAGTATGTTGGAACTTGGCTATTTCTCAACCGATTATGATGAAATTCGACATGTGTAATGGAAATGGGATTCTAAAATTAGTTTTGTATCAGGTTCTGGAATATGGCTAAATATGATGGAACTTGCCCATTTCTCAACCAATTTTGATAAAATTCGACATGTGTATTCAAATTGGGAATCTGAAATGAGTTTTGGACGAAATTCAGGAATATGGCCAAGTATGATGGAACTTTGCTATTTCTTAACCGATTGTGATGAAATTTGATATGTGTGTTGGAAATGGAATTATAAAATGATTTTTGGATATAGCTTTGGAATATGGCTTTGTAGGATGGAACTTAGTTATCCCTTACCCGTTTGTTATGAAATTTGACATGCGAGTTGTAAATGGGATTCTAAAATGAGTTTTTGGATAAGTTTCTGGAATATGGTCAGTTAAACGGTTAGAAGACGTATCAGTATAATTTGTTCTACTATTTTCGGTATAAAGTTCTAGAATACGATTTTTCGTTTTAAATTGGATGCCTGTACCCATGTTATTGAAGCTTTTGACCTGTTTGGCTGTTGTTGTATAAGTAAATATAATTTGGTTAAAATAGAAATCAATAATGTCAAAACAGTCACACCAACTTTATGATATTATTGAAGATACCAAAGACCGAAGTTCTGATCACCTCGTGAGGTTTCAGCCCTTTATATTTGTTTATTTGTGTTTTTTTATAGCAAAGTGGTGAATTTTTAATTGAAATAAAAAGTGCCATTTTTTAAACTATGAAATACAGATTGATTAAATTCCAAATATTTTTTAAGAATTTGAACCAAATCATTTAAAAATTTTAGAGACTTGTAATTAACACGTTTATTTAATAGAAAAATTAAAAAAATTAAAAATAGCCTCTATCAGTGAATTTGAAGAAGTTATCAATACATAACATTTGCTAAAATTATCAGTTCGAAGCATTTCTAGAGGCATTTCATCCAGACCTTGGCAATGGCAGTACGTAATGACTCCAAATTTGTAGGTAGTAGGGCGCAGGGTTTAGTCTCTAAGTATATGTAGTTGAAAGGATTTAAATTCGAAGGATACGGTGGTGAATTTGAGCGGTATCTTTTTCACAGAGGTAAATCCAGCCCAAACCATATCAGATTCAGGTTTTTGGCTTCTGGCAACAATTCGAGCTTCTCCGGGAGGTGTTTTTGACAAAACACCGCCATTTAGACGATTGTAAAAATAATTTTCTTGATTTTTTCGACCGAACCGCGTCAGTAACACTTCGTTTTTTTCAAGTTGTGTGAGCTTCATTTTGTTCTTAAGAAATAGATGGGCTTTTTGGAGCTTGCTTGTATGGATAGTTGTTAAGATTTTTTTATCTGTATTTTGAAGTGTTTATCTTTTGCGTGTTTGGATATAAAATGTGTGTAAACATAATTACAATTTATAAAATGTTTTGTATTTATGTATGAATCCATTGATTAAATTATTAATTTCGCAACAATGACTGATGATAAAACTACAAATAATAAATCGAAATTGGATGTTATTGTAAGCCAAATAGATCGAATAGAAGGTTTTGTTGAAACGGGTTAAAAACTGCAGTAGATTTTGAAGTCTACTTACTTAAATTCGTTAGAAAAATACTTTGAAAATTTTGATATTAACCAAGCGTTATTAGAGGAATTAGATATGAACGAATCAAAAAACAATTCCCGAGCAACTTTTGAGTTTCATAAATGAAAACCTGCGATATAAGTTGAGATTAGTCGAAGATAAAGCGAAGCTAGAGTAAATTTGAAACCTGACTTAAGCGACGAAAATCTCAATAATTTAGGGTTATCAAAAATTAAGTTACCGATTTTCAGGTGAATTTATGAATTGGATTCCGTTTAATGAAATATTTAAATCACTGGTGCATAAGAATAAACGGTTAGATGACGTTTAGAAATTTCACCATTTGAAAAGTAGCGGGCGCGGCATACAATAGAATTAGGTCTTTAGAGGTCACTTCTATAAACTATCCCGCTGCGATTAAACTCTTAACTTATAGAGGTGCCAATAAAGAATTAGTAGCATACAAGATCATACATATTAGAGCACTCTTTAATTTACCAACCATGGAAAATGGATCTTCAGTTAAACTTCAAAAATTGATTGATAATCTTAACAATCACCTCAACTCTTTGAAAGGTCTCGATCCTTCAACATCTCAATGGGATCTCTATGGTATTAAAAGACTAGATACCCCAACGAGCACCAAATGGGAGGATGAGAGGTCGCATAATAGGTTAGCTATGATGGATGAACTCTTAACTGTTTAGGCAAGGTGAGGAACCGCGACTTCACTTTTTGACCGACTCGGAAAGATTGACCTTAACTTTATTAAAAATAACATTCTTTAATTTTTATACCAATACAAGTATTTTAATATTTATAAAATAAGGGATTTCCAACTTCTAAATTACCTCAGTTACCGTTGCGTGTCACCAATACACTATTAATTAAAGTAACGTAAAATCAACCGGAATTAGAGCAAATAAGCGTAGCATATGACATTTATAAAATATGCTCACCTCCTTCGGAGTATTTTAATTTTAAATTCATTACTTGTTGAACTTGCTTCCGATCAAGTTAATTGCACTAAATATTTTGTTCCTCATCGGAATAATAAAGTAAATCAGACCAAAAATAAAATTTATAAATTAAAATTAAAATCCCGGAGTTGCGCGGAGTATTAGTGTTTTATTAAACACGGCTAGGTGCAAGATGGGACTTGAAATGTAGATTATCTAAGGAGTACAGAAAAACCTTAGTGCAGAACACCTATAAATATGTTCACGTCACAAAAATCTTAAAAGTATTTTTTAAATACAATGTTTTTAAAAATGTTTTTTAATATATATATAATACTTACTCACTTGTGTTGATCGTTTCACTCGCTGGCCCGAAGCATACTGCGTGACCAATATGTCTGCTGCAACCATAGCCACCACCTTCGTCAACAACTACGTATCACGATTTGGCGTACCCCTTAACATAACAACCGATCAAGGAACACAATTTGAGTCCAAGCTTTTCACCGAGTTAACAAAACTCCTTGGCTCAAATCGGATACGAACAACGGCTTACCACCCACAAGCCAATGGCATGGTCGAACGCTTCCATCGGCAACTCAAAGCCGCATTAATGGCCAGAGGCAATACAATAAATTTGAGTTCGGAAATACCAATCATACTACTTGGTATCCGAGCAACATTGAAGGAAGATCTTAAGTGCTCACCGGCAGAATCAGTTTACGGTCAAACCATCAAACTACCCGGTGAATTCTTTATCGAAAATCCTCCTTCACCAATTCCAACTGCCGACACAATCATCAACCAACTGCGACAAACCATGAGCAACCTTATTACAAAAACACCACGTCAATCCAAGCAAGTTGACGTATTTGTTCCGAAATCGCTCAGCAACTACGATTTTGTTTTCATAACGACTCACTCATCAATCAATCCAATTATTCACAAAACATTCATCACTCGTTCATCGCTACAATATACAAAAAGATTCAGTCATTACCAACATAATACGTGCATTCATATCCCATTCAATTTACATGAACGTACCTACATTCATTTATATGAACACACCTACATTCATTTAGGTTGGCAGCAATGAATGTCAATTGGCCTTTTTCCTCATCTGTCAAATACAGATTATTTGAAACGTCAAACGAGCGCGTAGGACAAGATAAAGTGAAAAGTGTATTAATTTGAAGTAAAAAAGTATTAAATTAGCGAGTATTAGTAATTTTGAAGGTTTTTAATTTATTAATTAAACAAAACAATTATAATTATAACATTTTATCAATCTTGTTTCCTTCGGGTGTTCAGCCAATAAATAAAACAACTTCAGTTACGACGACGTTTCGGTAATTTTATTACCTTCTTCAGGTCTATTTACAGATACAAAATACAAAAAAGTTTTAGAAAGTGTCATAAAAAATAATTTGCAACGTATAATTTTTCAACCTACCGTTAAATGAAAATAATTTAAATAAAACTCTCCCATATAATCGTGTATGATATACACAAACAATAAAAATAGAAATAGATTATATACACTAAAAATAGAAATTGTGGTCTTGTTTTAAAATTCTTCTATAGTCCTCAAAAAGAAAAAAACAACAATATTGTTCTTCTTATGTCAAAAGTCAAGACATTCCAGGATTTTTCAAAACATTTCAAATTTTCAAGGTCACTACATAATAATAATATTTGGATTATTTGGATTATTATGTAGTGACCTTGAAAATTTAAAATGTTTTGAAAAATCCTGGAATGTCTTGACTTTTGACATAAGAAGAACAATATTGTTGTTTTTTCTTTTTGAGGACTATAGAAGAATTTTAAAACAAGACCACAATTTCTATTTTTAGTGTATATAATCTATTTCTATTTTTATTGTTTGTGTATATCATACATTCATACACGATTATATGGGAGAGATTTTTATTTAAATTATTTTCATTTAACGGTAGGTTGAAAAATTATACGCAAATTTTTTTCTATGACTTTTTCTAAAACTTTCTTGTATTTTGTATCTGTAAATAAACCTGAAGAAGGTAATAAAATTACCGAAACGTCGTCGTAACTGAAGTTGTTTTATTTATTGGCTGAACACCCGAAGGAAAGAAGATTGATAAAATATATCCAGCCGTTAGAAGTGTTGATTGAATATAACATTTTATACCATAATAAATAAAATATTTTAATAGATAAGTGTTATATTTTGTGAAAATGCCACTAACGTGTAGTGTATTTAAGTGCCAAATGAGAGCAGATAAACACGATGGAATACCCTTTTATAGGTTTCCAGTTATATGTAATATCCGTAACTGAGTAATTGATATTTTCATTGCACAATTGCAGTGCGCTTTTGCAGGATGGAACCATCCAATACGGCTTTACATCAGTCACAGTTTTCTGAAAATAATGATTATTAGTCTACTGAATTTACTTAGAAAGATATTATTACTTACAGCTTCAGATCCATTTAGTAAAATGCGCTTGTATACTTCATGCAAAGCAAATAATAAGGCACCAATATGAGAACAACACTCTCCTAATCCTGCCACACAAGTACAGTGTCCGTTGTGAATGAAGCCCGTGACGTCATGATGGGTCCATACTTCTAATGGTGGTAAATTTAGTGACTGAGAATGAAGTACCTGCTCAAAAAATATTTAACATGATTATTTTTAAATAGGTAATCTTTTTAAAGAACTTACTTTGCCAAACACAATGTGTGCATTTTGGTACTTTTTACCGGCTAAATATTGGACCCAACCGCTTTTATATAGTTTGTAGGCCTCTAACGACTTGAACGCTTTTAATTCGTTGGACGTGTAATATGACTTCTTATTTACCAGATACTGGAATATTTCGAAAAATATCACATTTGTTGGTAGACTTTGCTCATCAAACTTCATCAAGTAATACGGTAGACAGACACAAAGTTAATCGCGATTTTTATTTAACCCGATTATCAAAAATCGCGTTGTGAAAACGAAATAATCCAGATTTTTGTGAAGATTGTGTAATGACAGTCGTCTGTCATTACACGATTTTCATCTAAACCGGATTATTTTGTTTTCACAACCCGATTTTTGACAAAAATGACAACTGAAAATCGCGATTAACTTTGTGTCTGTCTACCGTATAAGGGTCACTCTTGAATCCTGAAATTTTCTCCTCGTATCGCTGTCTCTCAGGTCCCGAAAGGCTCATGGCATATTTAGATAATACCGAGATCCTCTTGTTATCATCCATTTCTAGGAATTCACAAAAAATTATTCACAACATATAAATTTGTTATAAGAACATAACCTAACACTTTTAAAAAAACACTCTTTTCTACTTACTTTTCAAGAAATTTTTATAAATTTCTATTAATTTTTAATTCTAATAAAGTCGAGAAATAAATCACAGTTTACAATAAATTAAAAATCACACTAATTAATTAAAAAACACAAAAAATCACACAGCTCAAAATTATACTTTGTCCTACACATTCAAAAAACACCAAATTTTATCTGTCAAAAATTTTGGAGGAAAAAGGTCAATAGAACATTTTTGTTTTTAGGCAAACCATTCGAGACCCAATTTTCCACTTCTTCGTACGTTTTGAAGTGCTGCTCGGAAACTGCTTGTGCCATCGATCAAAATAAGTGATTTGCTGGAACAAGATCTGGTGAATACGGCGGGTGGGTTAATACTTCCCAGGCAAGATCCTTTAACGTGTCTTTAACTGCTTTTGAAGTGTGTGATGGTACATTATTATGAAGCAAAATTACTTTGCCATGTCTTCTGGCCCATTCTGAATTAATTATTAATTATATGCTGTTGTTAGCTATTAGTATTTATTAACGGTTTCACCAGGTTTGAGAAGCCATCTTGGCAACATGAGCTTGACTCAAATTTGTTTCCTCCTCCGCTTTGCCAAACAGAGGTTAACCGGTTACCGGACCTGTGCGCTGAGTGTTAGCTGGTGCGCTACTTACTTGCTTTTTCTGCTTTATTGGCTGGATTACCCAAATACCCAATCCTGTTTTTACACTGTCTTTTTTTACACGATTTTGAAATAACACGATGTAAAAAAATTAAACTAACCTTTTTTTACACGGTCGGATTTTTTTTACACGGCAAAAAATTATTTAATTTTTTTCCGTAAATGCATCTATTTTTATTATTTTTTGCAGTTTGTTTGTTATTTTAAAGGTATCTCATTCGACTTTCAATAATTCATTATTTCGGCTGTTTTGTTTTACATTCCTTGTAGTTCTTTCGTCGAGTAAGGTGCTTTTTGAAATATGTAATAAACTAAAAACTAATTCAATATAAAATAACATTCATTATTTAACGGTTAATCCATTTTCCATACACATCTTACAGCGGGGATGGCCCCTTTTTATGGCTTCAATCGACTCATGGAGCGAATATATGAGTTCCGGAAACAGAAAAAAGTCACAGGGAGTCAAATCTGCCGAGTACGGTGGCTGAGCGACGACTTTTGTTTCGTGTTTGGCCAAAAATTCAGTAACAATCAGGCTGGAATGTGACGGCGCATTATCGTGATGAAAAATCCATGAATTGTTTGCCCATAAATCTGGCCGATTACGCCGAATTGCTTCACGTAAACGCCTCGAAACGGCCCTCTGGAACGAATTCATGGTGAACCACACCACGGTAATCGTAGAAAAAGATGAGCATTACCTTGATTTTCGACCGACTTTGGTGTGTTTTTTCGGTTTTGGCTCATTTTTGGCGCGCCATTTGCTAGATTGTTGGGCAGTTTCGACGTCATATTTATAAACCCACGTCTCGTCACCATAGTAGTAACTCGTTTGATGAATGTAGGGTCATCAGCTACGTTGGCAAGCATCTCTTTTGCGACCTCTACTCGACGTTATTTTTGTAAAAAATTCAGGTCTTTCGGCGCTAGTCGAGCAACGCGTTTCATACTTAAAACATCAACCAAAATGTGTTGAGTCGATCCGTAAGAGATGCTGAGAGCCTCTAATGCCAACACTGCGATTTTCAAGCACAATTTCACCTCACTACCCTCACTGAATGCTTTATGCCACTCAAATACTTGCGTTCTGGAGTAGACTCCCCAAAACACTTTTGCAACATTTTCAATGATTCCGTAGCCGTAATTCCATTGGAAACCCAAAATTTTAAGCAAACTCGTTGTTCAATTTTTTTTCCATAGTAAAGTAAAAATCGCCAGACAAACTTTTCGCGTCGTAAACTAATGGCTGTCGAACTCCCACTGTTAGACGTATTCTGCTGAAACGTCACACGAATGTCAAAAAAAGTTATAACACATAGAAAAAAAAATTTGACCCGGTCCGGGTTAAATTTGATCAGATAGTGTTAAAAAACAAAAGTTCCATTACTATCGTTGTTTCAGGTTCTAAACTAAGCTCTGAGATATCTTCGTGATCAAGAGATGCAACATTAGAACAAATGGAAAAATCATTAGTAACTTGGATTGAGGATAACACTAAAAAACGAATTCCGTTTCGATTCTTTTACCATATACTCTGTGTCTTTTTTACACGGTTTTTTTTTACACGACCAATTCTGGTACGCATCTACCGTGTAAAAACAGGATTGGGTAATTATAATAGTGGTTTGTTTTTGGTAAGGTTATCACTTTATGGTGTTCAATTTTTCATTTATTCACAAATTTGTTCTACAAGTTCCAGCAACAATTTCGGTGTTGATAACTTTTCCAATTTTGATGACTTATTTTTACTTTCTTTTACGTAAGTACCATAAAATAAAGTATAGTAATCGTGAAAATTTTGGACCTTGATATTTTTAGAGATTCATCTGTTTTGAGGTCCATTGAGTCCGAAAAAGTGGATTTCGAAATAGTTTCTGTCTGACAGCCCACATGGTTTAATCAATCGAACTGAAACTTTAGATTTAAGCTTTTGTGATAAATTGGGAGGCCCCAGTGAATTTTACTCCAAAACGGCTAACCGAAAGTGGCCACTCCCTTCGTCCAGATAATTTATTTTGTAAAAAGAAGTATAAGGTTTACAAACAACTAAAGGGTGATCCAATAAGAGCTTCCGGAAGTTTTTTTGAAATAAAACGCATTAAAATCAATTTAAGAATCAAAAATTGTATTTGTGACGTAGGTTTGGTTTATCAATTTTCGAGCACTTTCGAGCATTTCAGCAGATATTCCGTTAATTACGCGTGTTATGTTCGCTTCTAATGCAGGAATCGATTGTGGTTTATCGCACAAGATCTTGGAGATCAATTCACGGGTCCCTTTCTTGATATGATGTTCTCATTAAAATTTTCTTTCAATAAATCGATGGTTTGGCCTGCTGTGTGGCACGTTGCACCATATTGTTGAAACCAGAAGTCGGCTACACCAATATTTTGAATTTTTGGCAATACAAATTCAATGATCATTGCTCTGTAGTTTGCGACATTGATGTTTACACGCCGTCCTTCTGCATTTTTAAAGAAATAACCGTCCGATGATGCCACCTGCCCGTAACCCGCACCAAACAGTGCATTTTTCAGGATGCATTGGAAGCTCTTGGATCTCTTCTGACTGCTCATCAGCCCAAATACGACAATTTTGTTTGTTGGTGTATCCATTCAGCCAGAAATGAGCTTCATCGCTGAACACAATTTTTCGATAAAACCACGGATCAATTTAGAGCTGTTCCAACGCCCATAAACCAAATCGATGACGCAAAGGAAGGTCCACCGGCTTCAATTGTTGAACAAGCTGTATTTTGTATTTCTTCAAACCAAGATCTCTCTTCAAAATACGCCACAATGTGCCATATGAGAGACCCAGAGCTTGAGAACGGCGACGAAATGATTGATTGCGGTCTTCACGTACACTTTAAGTCGGGTGATGAATATCCAATTATGAAAAAGTGATTCGAAATTTATTGGTTGTTTCGCGAATAGTGCGTTCACTTGGACGATTATGAACACCATAAAATGGTCGAAGAGCACGAAAACAATTTTTCACTGAACACTGAATTTTGAAATAAATTTCCACAATGACACGACGTTGTTGACTCAAAGACCAAGTTTACAAACAAAAACCAACAACACGTGAGAATATGATTGAGCGAATCAGAAATGCTTGTGCTGAAATTCAAGCACACACACTTCTCAGTTTTGTACAGTCACTTGAAATGCGGATCAATAAGTGGATTGAAGTCGAAGGCTATCATTTTGAGCACTTAATTTAATTGAAAAATGATGAGGCGGGGGGACTCATGTAAATCAAGCACCCTTTTCCCAGTTATTCGAAATTTGTAAAATGAATAAATTGTTTAAGACTTATTTCGTGTATTTAGTATTTACAACGAAACCATGGTATTTTTATTGCAGACGTAATGCAGAATCGTTTGCGTAGGTTCTCAGTAGGAGAAATCGAAAAAAATTGAATATCGTCAATTACAGACAGCGCCATCCTTCATGAATCGAAAAAAATGTTTCAGTCAACTCCCACGTATTTTTAGCCGTAGAATCCGAATCTGCAATAAAAAATAGAGGTTCCTATCTTAGTTTCAAAGTTACCCCCCACCCCACCTACAAGGAGGGGGGAGGTGGTTCTAATTTTAACACTAATGTATTTCCCCCGCGGAATAATTAAATTTTGATCTTAACCATTTTTTTAGTAGAGTGCTTATTTTCCGAGATATTTAAGTGTATCAAGTTAAAAAAATCACCCGGTATATTCACTTATCTTCGTAAAATATTTATATTATTTCTCACTATTTTTCCTTGAAATTTTCAATACACACCTGGAAAATAAATAAAAACAAAAACAAACATTTTGTGAAACATCAAACTTTCGGACATAAACAAACTTGTTTACTAAACATTTGTAAAAAAAAAATGTGAAAGAACAATTTAGTGTATTGAAAAAAAATCAACGCATTTATTGACTCGAAGGTCTAATCCTACTATGGCTGCGTACCAATAGTCGGGTAAATTGCTCTTTTACCTACTTTTTAACAGTGTACCGGGTAAATTGAAATACTGTACTAAAAAGTTGGGTAAAATAGGAGAAACAAATAAATAACGTTGTTGTTAACTTTTTGACGTTTCAATGATTTTTGCTAAAATTTCCGTGTTTTACGTGTTTATACGTACTCACGGCTAATAAAATAAATTTTATTTTTATTTTACCAAATAAAAATATTAAAAAATATTTGACGTTTCCTTTTGCACCTAGCAGCCGAAACCATAATTTGTCTCCATCAAACCATTTTTACTTCTAGAGAATTGGTACGCCAATTGAGGTAAATATGTACTAAAATTTACTGTACTAAATGATTTACCCGACTATTGGTACGCAGCCTATGTAATTATAGCTGTACGAAGGTTAGGTTTATTGGCGATTTTCATCAAATGTAGTAAGCGTTGGTTTTTATGTAAGTAAAGGGAACGAGTATTGTCAAAGTCAACTGTTTGACAGTTCTGATCACCCTTGTTCTATGGTTAAATTTTGTTCATATTGTTTTCACCAGATGTCAGCTACTTTGTTGGAAATCGCGAATATGATTTCATTTCCGAAAATTCGAAACCAATTCAAGACAAGGAAAATAAATACGTTCTCTGTCACACAGACGCAAGCTTTTTTTCTTCTTCTTCGTTTTTATTCTTGTACCATGAATTTTTGCCTATGCCGTATCCATGTATATCTCAGTGGTTTGTACATTGACTTTAATTTGTGCAATTTTGTTTAATGCCTAAATGTTTATAGTTTATGGTACTTTTTATAGTTTATTGAAAAGTAATTTTACTTAACCGCACGTGTAATTTTTACTTAACGCCCAACTATTTTCTAATTTAGCGTTGTGTTTTGTGTATATTTTATTTTGTTGTTGTCTTTTTTAATTTCAAATATTTTTCTTTCGAGTTAATTCTGTATGTAGGTCACTATCGCAACCCACCGAATCTGTAGCAACTGACAAATACTGTATTCAAATTATAATGTGAATAGCAAAATATATTATTTTTAGGAAAAGGGTGCTGTGACCACTTACAAAATGTTCAGTGCGGCTTGCACCATTTCATTTTAAAGAATAAAATAATTTTTTTAATCAATTTTTGAATTTTTCTAAATAAATAATTTACCATAATACAAGAAATAACGCGCCAAATTTGTTAATTGATGCTTCTGAAATGAAATAAATATTTCAATCATAGATTACGTACTGCATACGCATATTACTTAAATACGTTTCTAATGTATGTATACATATTCAATATTCATCATTATGATGAATATGCACATATTTTGCTCAGGCCGCGAATAACCAACGATAATTATAAGAAGTCAGGATCAGGATCATACTTATTTTTATATTTTCATAGCACAACTTTAATTTGTATATAGAAAAAAAAATGAAAATAAGCCGCAAGGTATAATTAACACTTTGACAGCGCCTGTATAGAATGTAAATGTAGTAGTGTGTCGTAATAAAAACCTTTCGTAAACTGTTCGTAGAGGTAACACTTTAGATGTATACATTTTTGTGCCAGGAGGATCCTTCAGTTTGCGCGTTAATTTTCGCACTGTTAAGTGACAGATGAACTGAACGAAAAGTTGTTAAAGGTTCGCTGGTTAGTGACATGCCTTTCTGTATCTCGCGTTCTTACTTAACTTAAAGTGGTTACTGACTCGCTGGTTCCCCAGACATGTTGATCGATACATTATCTTTAAACGTATTTCTGCCCTTTAAAGGTATTATTTCTGAGTAATAATTGTCTTGTTTGTATATAAATCTTAATAGCAAATTATTATAGGACGCCTTTTTAGAAAAGGACAATGAGTGGGGTATCGGTCATGAAAGATTATTGACGTTAATTCTGGTTTTGTATTGTTTGTGTTTTATTTGTTTGTACTATCGAATGGTCCACAGTGATGATTCGTCTAGACCTAAGCATTAAATAACGAATAGTATCGGTCAATTCTGCACTGAATAAAGTATTATATCGGCTGAACAAACGATACAAATTTGCAGAAAATAAATTATGAAGATTTTGGATGTTATAACAGAATACCTAGTATTAGACCTAGTATTGGGCCCGATTCTGCAACGTTAAAATTCATGTTATGTTATTTTATTTCCCCGCTTCCTATATGAATTTGTATTGAAAAAACAAAAATAACATACCATAACATAAAATTTTGGATGGCAGAATCGGGCCTATTATATACCTAACCCTTTAATGCATGATTTTTTCTTTTTAATTTAAATTTTTTTTTCTTGTAAAGATGTATTTGGTTGAAACGATTTTCAAAGTAAAAATGGTTGGAAGCAGCTAAGTAGTTTTCCCGGAAAATTGATTTTATGACATTATGCTTATTTGCATCATTATGCATTTGTGGTATAAAATTTAAATATTTTTCCATTTATAACGCGTCTTAATAAAAAGGCAATTCGTTCAAAATTAAAATAAATATTCAAAAACAATATTCTTATTTAAAAAAAATTACATATGTAAATGTATGTTTACTACTAACTGTATGCAAAACATCGACTAACTAATTCTAAATGGCGATTTTATTTTCAAAACGCAGAAAAAAACAAATAAATGTGTGAAGCGAGATAGGAAAACAAATGAACAACAGCATATGAAACAAAACAGAAAAAATATGCTCAAATGTAGATGCAGTTCAAATTAGAATAACATGATGCAGATATGCTACATTATGCATTAAAGGGCTAATATTAGATGTATAACTGGAGCTAATTCTTAAAGGTCGAAGGTGAAAAACAGCGAACGGAAGTTTGTTTGCTGTTCAACACGTTTCAGTTCGAAATAATCTATTTGGGAAGTGGTCTGCAAATTTAAGAAAACCCGTAACATCTTTTAAGGACTGCCCCTGGCAATTCATTATCTTTATTTGGAAGGCTTATCACTTTATCAGCAACCGATATCAAAAATGACACAGACCTAAAATAGGGCGATCCTATATACCATCCTATGAAACTGTCCGTTTTTGGGTCGTTGAATATAAACTTGGACGAACAAGTCTTTTCAAAAGATCGTATAGAAAATATCTTGCATGGAGTTGTGCCTATGAAAAACCTGAAAGCAAGATAGGTGTTGCGTTCGCACACTAATCGGCCAAAAACGCGAACTAGTAACCATTTAACAACAACGTTTTGGAGGGGGGGGGGGGAGGGAATGTTGGAAAATCGTTGCATGAAGTGTATTGAGTTAACATGAGGTTATATTAAAGATTAAATAAACATATTGCCAGAAATGTTGCATTTTATTATTAATACAGGAATATTTTCAGTCCATGTAGTGTAATAGAAATACAGATGTTTGTATACCATAGATGACTATTAATATCTCTTTTTCATTCTCTTTCATATTGTTAAATCCCTAATTTCTATGTGCGACCACGTGAACAGAAAGTTGTTACTAAGCTGTTCGCATAACAATCAATTTTAATCTACATGTATATTCGTGCCAATAACTCGAATTAATGAACTTGCGTTAACTCGAATTCTAATAAAAAAAATGGCACAACAAATGTTATAACTCTCGTATTATATGTACATGGATATAAATAACATAAATTACCAATACTGTACCAGCAGGAAATGTAATTAGTCCTTATTTAAAATCCAAACACAATACCATAGCCCCAAAGTTTATGATAACTATAACATGATATACAAAAATTATAATCTTCGATAGATCCAAATAACGTGAGAAAACTGAAGGTGCAGCTATAGTGCTTTATGCACCTTCCTGACTGATCCACTATAGCTAATTTATTCACTGTTAAGGTGAATTTATTTGAAGGGAAGTTCTGCTTTGTCTGAAGCAAAATTCAATAATAAATTATAATAGCTACAAATTTACAGCTTAAAAGTTTCACTTCTGTTCCGCGTGGGAGCTCTCGTTTTAATTTATTAACTAATTCACACCGTTTTAATTATTCTTACGTCATTTTCTGAAACGTTTAAAGTTTTTTACAACATTCTTTGAATTGTAAAACTTGGTTTGGCTTTGATAAATTTTAATTATTGTTATAGAATGCTCAAACTTTACAAATATTTCGTTTTATCAAAAATGTTAAGCAAATGTAACCGCTTGGCGTGCAATCACAAATACTAATTGATTAAAATTGATGATTATTTGCTTGTCATCGAAGAGCAAATGGCAAAATATCTACTCCTAATTAATTTCATTTCATGGTTTGTTTTAATTGATAAACGATTCTAATTAATCATCAGTATAAAAGTAAGATAAATTACAACCAATTTGTCAAGTTCATTAGCCTACAGGTGATTGAATTGAATAAACCCAACCTATCTTTAATTTATCAATTCCTTTTACATTCATCTATTGTATTCTACGATTTCGGAGAATCCCTCTGTTATTTTCCCCAATAATATAATAAATAAAAATACGTAATAAAAAATTTCCCCTTTTCACAAAAAGAGTAGCAGTTTCTCCACACATTTTCTCTAGAAATTGAGAATTTGTTTATTGTCTAATTTATTACTTAGATTTTCAATGCAGACTTTTTAGTAATATATTCATCGCCATAATGAGTGGGCACTAATATATGGTTTTCATTTTTATCTATTTATTACGATTTAATTCTTTAGACTTCGAGAGGTATGTCTATTGTAATGTGTATAAGTTATAACTGTTCTACTAACCCTATGTCAGTTGTAACAAGGGAAATACAACAAAATTAAAGTTTGCAAATAAATTTAAAGTTTTCTGCTAAGTCGTGATTAAGTTAAATCAATTTTTACTTTTTTTTTTTACCATCGATTTCATGACATCAACAGCAGAGTTTCATTTTAATGACTTTATAAAGTTATTTAATTTTTTGTAGTCGTTATACACTAACTAAATCAATTAGGGAATAATATTTGTGTGTTTTTGCGTGATTGTTGTACATGTTAATTTTAAATCGTCAATTCGTTAAATGACTTTGAATTTAAGTTATATTTGTTTATTTACAATTTGAACATTTTAAACTCGACAATTAAGGTGCTGAGGTGGGGATGACGAAATTCTGGTAGAGAAATTCGAAATATTTATCATAACTGTTTGAAGAAATGAAATAAATTAAGTGCCAATTAATAATTGCATCACTATTAGATGAAAACATTTTGGCAATCCTATAAAAAATTTGCACTTTTTTAAAGATTAAAACAATTGTTATGCTTATCGATACACTGTAAATAAACTTTTAAATTGATATATCACCCTATCTTTGCCAAACAAAATATGATAAAATTATTCAAGATTTAACAATAAATTCTAGAAAATCAAGAAAAATGACAAAATCATTCGTCATAATTTATGATAAACATCCTTTGCGTCTCTGCTAAGCATAAAAATTCGATTTTATTTCTAACTATGTACTCGTAACAGTTCATTTTGGAATATGCCACAAAAATATGTGATTAAGTAAAATTTATTTCTTTTTTTAGCATTTCTAGTTTGTATGTTTTCTTAAGATTTTCCTAATTCCTCACATTCACGTGATATCAGATTTGTTTAAATACTAAACACACACATCCACATACAAAATAACGAACCATGTAACTTTCTAAGGAAATATTTTGTATCATAATATATTTATATGTACTTTCGTCAAAAATATCATAAATAAAAATAAATTGATGATATGTTAATAATCATGTTTAATGTTATATTTTCTTCTGACTATTATTTCAAAACATGAATAAACATCGATTTTGCCTTTATCGTCTTCAATGCATAAAACAGTTAGTATGTAGTTTAATGTTAATCTAATTTTTTCTTAAATGGTTTTCCATTTAATTAAACATCTTTCAGTATGGAATATTAAAATGTGAAATGAAATTGATACCAAATTTACGCAAAGCGGATGGTCACGTACTAATTGTTTTGTACGCACAAAACACTGCATGCTTGATATGATAACGGTACGCAAAAAATTAATTAGTAACCAATTTAATATTTGAATTGTTGAAACATTCTTTGGGTTACTTGTTTGAAGGCAATAAATAACATACTCTGCATAAGTATATTGCAGGGCATAAATTGTTGTTCGTGCTTCTGCGACAAAATTTTTGATTATTCGTTTATGATGCAATGAATTTATAGTAAATCAGTTACTAAACAAACTTACACATTTATCGCAGATTCGGTATAATTTTTCATTATTTTGATGAAAGTGATATATTTTCAAAACTAACGGAAATCATGAATAGCTAAAACCTTTTTTAATTTCCGGAATCATTGACAGTTGCCAATGTCATTCATATATGTCGCCTGATCGTCTATATTGATAATTAGAGCTTAGGGTTTAATTTAACTCTGATAGTTTTACTCCCCATATGTTTTATATGGAGACTGTTATGGCCGCTAGGGTTTGTTTTATTTTTGATAGGTATCGCATTTTGCAGAGCAAACCTTCTAGCTGAAAAATTTGAACTGAGACGGATACATAGACTTTTGGGGTTTATCCATTATAATAGTAAAGCTGTACATAAAAGTGTGCAAACTGTTGCGGAGATTCATTAATTTAAGAATTAAAATAATTATTATTAATAATTTTAGTAACACCCGTATTATTTCAAAGGTACATATGTCGTAACTTATAAGTACATATTTTATGAGTTTTGTCATCATACAATTTGTTCCTTAACATCGAGATTTTCTTTTATTTGATCATAAATATCGGTTGGTCATATTTACAGCAACGGAAAAGCGAATCGTTTATCCTCACTCATGAAATAATTGTTATGTAGACAAATTAAATGAGTTTTACATATCGCCCGCTTCATGACAATAGCTCCTATGTGAAAAAATGCTAGTTTTCAGGAGACACAAAAAACTGTTAATGTAAGAGTTATTTTAATTAATCTCTTACAGTTTCTTGGTAATTGTTTTTCTCAATTATGTGATTAATTAATTAATTAATGCACATAGGATAATTTGACTTAAATTTAAAGTGCAATTAGGAGCAATTGTTAGATTATTCAAATAAGTGGTAAGACTATTGATTCCATTTAATTTATTGAAATTAATTTTATTTGTGTTATTCATATATAAAAATTCATCTCCTTTAATAGAAAAATATAACAAAAGTTAAAGGCACTTATTTCTTTTATTAATTATAGTATTTATCATACACATTAAAAAATCACCTGAATAGATTAACATGTCCAGTGATGTTTAAACATTTCATTTAAAATAAAAAACTTAACAGCTAAACAATTCATTAAATTATAATATCACACTTTGGCAATTTAAACTCATAAATTTATATAGTAGAATCAGTCTCATGACTTTAATCACAGCTTAATTTTAAACCTAATCCATGAATTGCAAATTATCGTAGAATGAGTGGCAGTCAGATGGGTATTACAGATTTCAGCTGTTGTAAGTGATCATACTTGGTTTTACTAATTTTGCACACTGAGTTAAATAAAGGCGGGTACTGAGTGATGGTTTCAATTACTTTCATCCTCCCTGGTAAATCAGTCCAATTGAAATCAAAATTTAATTTAGATGTTATTTTTCCATCAAAATAACGCAACGCTTTAATATCAGTTACTACAGGATCGCATACTTTTCTACCTGGTCTTATTGACAAACACCGCAGGTGTTCAGGTAACGCATAATTTCGAAAAAATGAGTGGGTTAGTGGTTCCGCATCATACGGTTCCGGTTTAATGCGTGCAGCCCTAGTTATATTAACATAGTTGCTAGGAAGATGTATTTCTTTATTTTTTAATTGATGTTCAATTTTGCTATGCACACTATCACATTCCATCTGCGTATGGCCAGGTTCCAGATATTTTTGAGTTATTTTTAATTCGTGTTCTATTGAAAAGTTGGGAAGAGCGTTTGCTAATACAATATCCCTGTTCTGATATCCGCATCCGTCAGAATAGATTACAATTGGTTTTTTATCTTCTGTTATGCAATTGTTTTTCAAATAATCAATGATGCAACTAGTAAACGTTGATGCACACAAATTGTTGCACTGGTCTTCAGAAAACCAGAAACATTTTACATTTTTATTTGTTGTAAAAAGTAAAATTGTCGCAACACAATTTTGTTTTATAATAAAAAGCGTTCGCGTACACAAAAGGCGCCAATTTTACTGCTTGCATATCCATGCAAATCGCAATTATACTTCCCGCAATGGCCTTTCCTTTATCTTTTAATTTCTCATCTCGTGCGCGGTCTTTGTTTGCGGTATGCGTGTCATAGTCCTCCTGCGACAAATTTCCAACTCGAAACGAAGCACACACATTACATTCGTCTTTCTTTTTTTGATATATCGATAAATTCATTTCATGAAATTTTTGTGTGAAAAGACTTACACCTAATGGAAAGTTATTATAGTGTTCACAGTATGATTGGTATTGTTTGTAAACCTCGCGAATTGTATTATAGTTTGGCTCCAAAAATAATTTCGATGAATTGGCCCGGGCGTAGTGGGATGGTAATTTTGGAAGAGCTTCAATAAAACTCTGTAACCCCGCTTTCTGGCTATCAATTTCCTTGCGATCCATTGATTTTAGACTCATATTTGTCTCCAATATTTCCCTATGTAATCCATGACGGCTGTTCTCAACCCAAGCATGAATGGTTTTGTAACCAATGGAAAATGTTCTTAAAAACATTTCTCTACAAACTTGCACACGGTCTGTGCCATTGTGCAAAATACTCGTAAGTATTTAAACGTCTGGAACTCTCAGCGTTCGTTCTGGATGCGTTTCGTCGAACCACATTCGATGCCACAAATACCTTCCTCTAATCCCAATTGGATTTTTCCCAAAACTCATTAAAGATTGCTGTTCGTATTTCTGTAGTAAAGGTATCACAGAACCTATTTTTGGCTGTTAAGCATTTTTTAGATGTGCAGCTAACACCTTGTTTTCTCGAATTTCTTGATTTTTCTTGTTTATATTTATTTCCTATCTTATGATAGCCTAAATATTCTTTGCCTTTCATGCGAAGGTATTTATTCTTGTTCCGCTTCCAAGATTCAATTTTGGCTTTTTTGCTTCGTTGTGTTACATTTTTGTCACTTAGCGCATATTCAGTCTCTTCAGTTTCTGCATTTTCTTGATTACACACTTCATTCGTATTGTTCGTCGACCGTTGTATCAAACTGCTCTTCACTACTAGTAGAATCTTCATCTGTGTCTATGACAAAATCGGGATCATTTATACAAACATTTCCGTCCTCTACGTCAACCTCTTTTGGTTCCACCACCATATTCAATTCCTTAGCTGCTTCGTTCTATATAGTTATAATATTAACTTCAGAATCTATATTTGTAGGATCGAATTCGCAAGTGAAAATTATGTCCATATTGTTCTCTATATCTGCGGGAACTGTTTCGTTGTTGTGCGGAATTAGAATAGATTGTCCAGATGCTTGGTTTCGCACCATCTCTACCATTTTTTTACCTCGAGGAAACATTTTTGTGTTATAAATTACCATTCGATAATATTTGAACTGCAATTAAAAAAATCATAACCATAATGCAATAAAATGGTAAAAAATTATAATTTTTTAATGTAGTGGTATTATAAAATTCGGTTGCAAAACCTCCTATCAACAATTTTTGAAAAGGTACAAAACCTCATATATGAACTATTTTAGTATTATCTTTTTTATTGCTTATAAAGTTAATAACACAACAAAATTTATATCATAAATCATTAAATGAACATACAAACGTTAAAATTTTAGTTTTATAGCACTTTAGCTTAATTTTAATTAGTAATTAATCAAACCAAACTTATTGCTAGTGTGCACGCTTTCATTACACAAGAAAAGTGATGAAATAGGAGTTTTTGACGTTTATTTTTACGCTCATTTATAAAGAAGCTTGTGTTTTTCGTTCTCATTTTTTGTTTTTGATTTCATCATTTTTAGTTGGTTACGTAAATAGGTGCGCCTGCGTTATAGCTATATTTGTGTATCACAAACTCATTTTGGTAAAAAATGCAGATAGGAGTTATTGTCATGAAGCGGGCGATATACCGTTTAATATAACAAAGCGTTATGAAAGAGCTTTATCATCTGTGTTTAAATCCAGCTGGCCACCTGAAAGAAAATAATTAAATTAGTTTTAAAATTGTTAACAATTGAATTCAATACTTCTCTTATGTCATTACCACCTATGTATCTAACCAATTCAACCTAAAACAGAATTACATTAAAATCAAAACCTTTAAATTAAAGCACGTCAAATGTAAAAGAAAAATCAGATGATTCCGCATAATTCCTAGCAAATTTGAATTTCCATAACAATTGCAAATCACCTGGTTTATCTTAATTGTTTAATGCTTTAATTTACCATTTCAACAAAATCTTGAACAGTTTCGCGCACAACTATTTTGACACATTATATTTGTTATTGTTGAGTAGTGAGATTGTGGTATATAATCGAATAAATTTTATCATTTTTTATAATTAGCATGTAACAATGATCGATAATAATAGTGTGATGAAGCTTTGAGTTAAGAAGCTTTGTAATACCGAAATTTGAACCATGATAAAGCAGCTAAGCCAAATATTTCAAATATTTAAGCGGGCTTTTTGTTAATGTCCTATAAAATTCGAAATCGCTAATCTTTTACTTTCTTTTACGTAAGTAAACTTACAATTGTAAATCGCGGGTTCGCTGTTGTCGACACTGCAACAAAAGACATCACACTCTACTGCATTATGAAGCCGACAAATCGGCTCAAGCACAGCCAGAACAATCTACATCCAAATGCTATCATCAAATCCACAATCATGCATCTTTTTTCTGGGAAATCACAGGTGATTTTACCAACTGCATTAGTAAATATAAAAGACAGATTTGGTGTTTCCCGAATGTGTCGAGCCCTTCTATATAGATTCAACATCGCAGGAGTCATTTATCACCGAGAGATGTGCTCAAAATATAGGTTTGCCTCGTTGTAACGGTAGGCTTTTAATGAAGGGGTTAGGTGATTCAAAATTAGACAGTTCAAAAGGAGAGGTGGAATAGTAATTTCAGACATACTCTCATCGTATGGCTTCGAAATATCTCACTGGGACGAATTGGAGAATGTGTCACTTGCTGACCATAAATTTAATCAGCGCAGCACAATTGACTTATTGCTTGGAACCAAAATTTATTGCGAATTTTAGCAGGTTTTGTATATAACGTAAATGATACATAAGGGAAAACATAATGAACAGAGATAGACACTTGAACCAAATTCAAAACACGAAAGTAATTGTAAAGCTGGAAACACGGGAAGCGTAACAAAATCATTACATCCAAAACTCTTCCGTCACTACTCCTTCATTATTTTGAAACGTGCACAATTATTTTAATGGCATCTTAAATTATTGTGTGTATTATAAAAATAATGAATGAGACCTTATTAAAGTTAGCCGACATTTTTCAGCCGACAAAAAAATCGATAATGTAGATTGCGCTTTTATCACACCAGCGGACAAATTGTTAAAGTTAGCCGACAATTTCCAGACGACAAAAAAAATCGATAATGCAGATTACACAATTAAAATACCAGCCGAAAAAAAACTTTTAGCAATCAACTGAAATTTATCAGCCGATAATTTGCATGGACGATGGTAATGGGATTCTAAAATGTTTTTTTGGATAAAGTTCTGGATTGTGGGTAATTAAGGTGAAAACCTCATGTAACTCAAGATTTTTGGGGTTGGTCATCATTCTAAGTATGATTTTCAATTAGGTCTGATCTCTATCTTTATCATTGCAACGTCTCAGCTGGATGTGATGAGGACCTGATAGCCAAGATGGCCCATATATCCACTTCAAATATTTATTAATTTTTTCATACAAAAAATCTTGAGTTACATCAAATTTTTTGTATGAAAAAATGAATTTTTGAAGAGGATGTATGAGCCATTTTGGCTATCAGGTCCTCATCACATCCAGCTGAGACGTTGCAATGATAAAGATAGAGATCAGACCTAATTGAAAATCATACTAAGTAAGAATGATGACCAACCCCAAAAATCTTGAGTTACATGAGATTTTTTGTATAAAAAAAATGAATTAATATTTGAAGAGGATGTATGGGCCATTTTGGCTATCAGGTCACGATCACATCCAGCTCAAACGTTGCAATGATAAAGATAAAGATCAGGCCTAATTGAAAATCATACTTTCACCTTAATTGGCCACATTCCAGAACTTTATCCAAAAATAATTTTAGAATCCCATTACCACGCCCATGCAAATTATCGGCTGATAAATTTTAGTCGATGGTTAAAAGTTTTTTTTCGGCTGGTATTTTAATTGTGTAATCTGCATTATCGATTTTTTGTCGGCTGGAAATTGTCGGCTAACTTTAACAATTTGTCGGCTGGAGTGGTAAAAACGCAATCTACATCATCGATTCGGCTGAAAAATGTCGGCTGAGAAGCTAACTTTAATAGTATTGAATGAGTGAGTAATGATGCAAGAGTTTTGTAGGTATTGACGTTTTCGGTAATGACATTAATACATATTGTAGGCGTAATGGCTGCTAAAGGAAATACATATATGGAATTGAAATTTATAAAATGCAAATTTTTTTTTTTGCAAAAGTCAATAAACCATATAAATAGTTTAAATATAATATATTATATTGATATACGGCATTGTTGTGATTCCTGTGTTGCTACTACATCATGTAATGGCTTTTCTCCTTTTTTGTATTTTAGTATGTGAAATACAAACACAAATATTATTAAAAATATAATATTTAAGAAATTTTTCTGATATTTTCCTGTTATCCTTGTGCAAAGGGTCAAATGCTAAGGGGCTTTGGGGACTTCCCTATTTTATTATGTGAATAATTATTAAAACAACAAAACAAATTCAAAAATGCTCCAATTTCTATGAAAGTAACGCAGTTATTTTGCATTTTAGGAAAAAATATCTAACGGCAAAGTTGTTCTACGAAGAAATTAATAAAGAAAGGCGAGTTTTGAAAAAAATCTATTTTTCAGCAAATAACTCATGTTTATTTGAATCGCAAGATGGACCGATTTTTAAGTTGTCATAAATTTAAAAATTATTTTCTTTTTCTTTTATTACTTTTAATTTTGAAAATGGAAAAAACTGTAGCAATTATGATAATTATAAATACTTTAATAAAAATACAGTCAACAATTAAATAACAGAATTAAGTAAAATATTACGTACATCGATAGGAAATTTTCCGTAGAATGCGACTGCGACTCTATTAGGCTTATCGAAAATCTACATCAAAAATACATCGAATGAAAAACCTTCTGACCAAATTCTTTCTTTCTAAAGCCCGATTTTTGTTTGACCGGTGTCTTCGTTTGTTCAAGTTGCCCATTTCCTTTATAAATCTTAACTCTGCTGTATTATTTTTTGGTTTCCTTCAATTTTTTTTTACTGTTTAACCCTTGTGTTTAACCCAAAAAATCGTACGCTAGTACACACTCGACCAACCCGGGTAGCCAAGTGTAGTTTTTCGGTTTTTCTTTCTTTAAAACAGATTTTTTGCCAAGCCCGCTAGGTTGTTGCATTTATGTTATACATTTTGTATTTTGGTGTATGGAAGCGAGAAAAATAAAGGGAATTCTGCTATAATGAAAGTGGAAAACAAGAAACGAAAAAACACAAATGAGGATGAGTAAAAGTTATTAATATACTGTTCGTCATACTAATAGGTTGTGGTTGTTCACATTTAAAATATTGTGTGGTGGCAATTAAAATATACATCGAAAATAATCCTTCGATGGCCAATAAGACATCCAGACGCCGAGAACTTTTACGAGATCTAGCATTACAACTGGCACTTCCACACATTTCTGCTTGAGCATCTGTACCTAATGTGTACCGAAATTTTAAAACTCGGCCAGGAATTGAATACATACTTGGGAAACCACTTCCAGAAATTATACATGGCTAGAACCAGGATCAGACAACACATGGTGGAGCCCATGATAATACTGGGCGAATTCCATAAATAGGAAAATTCTGGATGTGCCTTTCGTCTACTCCTAAGAGACGTCGCACTTTACGAAAAACATGCAGTATGTGTAGAAAACCATGATAAAGTGCTCTGGGTGTAATTAGATGATATATTTAGGTTAAGTAACTAATGAGTCTACCTTAAATAACTTATTTTTATATGTTTTTTTTTACTTTATTTTATTTTTTTTGTTTGATTATTTTTTTTGTATTTATAACTGAAGTATGTATTAATATTTTATGATGTATTACTGTGATGAAATGAATTAACCCTTAAGGGACAAACTATCAAAAAGTTACGTAAGAGACACACTGGGTGATTTTTACCCAGCGATACTTTGAAAGCTTATATCTCGTGATCAAATTGATCAAATTCAATCAATTTTTTTTCAATTGATAGAAAATTTGCTCAAGAACATAAAAACATAATTTTGTGGCGATTAAATAAATAGGTGCAAAAATAATTACAAAAAACTAACGGAACTTTTTTAAAAAATCGTCTTTTTTTTAAATGCTTATATTTTTATCAAAAATTAATATTTTGACACTCTGTAGGTGACCGATGAAAAGCTAAAGAGTTGAACGCTAAGATGGTACTATGGGTTTTCCATCAATTGCAAAAACTATATGTTTTGCGAATCGAAAATAGGAGTTTTTGAAAACAGCAAAATTGAGGTAAAATCTAAAAGTTGGCTATTTTGCGTGAAAAAAAACGTTTTTGAAATTAATAATCGATATCCCCCCTTAGGCCAGATACAGTGCGCTTATAGAAGCCGATCAGTGAGCGTCGTAAAAACAGGTACGGGTAAAAATTACCCAGGGTGTCTCTAACGTCAGAAAATCATGTTCATTTTCAAAATCCTTTTTTGTTAAATATCGTGTGTTTGTGTTAAACATGTAGTGGAGTATAATTTTTGTCTGTTTGAACTAAAATATTTATATACAGAGAAACCTCACTATAGCGGACATCGACGGGACCAAAAAAGTTTTCCATCGAAGTGAGGTGCTTGAACTGCGGATTTGTGATTTTTTTAAAGAATTTTATTGGGATTCTATTTCTTATCCGATTTTAATGAAATTAAGCATTCCCAATGTAAATGGCATTCTTAAATGATTTTTAGATAAAGTTCTGGAATTTGGCCAATTAGGATGGAACTTGGCCATTTCTTATCCAATCTTGATGAAATTCAGCATGTACGATGGAAATGGGATTCTAAAAAGATTTTCAGATGAAGTTCTGGAATAAGGCCAACTAGAATGGAACTTGACCATTTCTTATGCCATCTTGGTGAAATTCAGCATGTACGATGAAAATGGGATTCGAAAATGATTTTTAGATGAAGTTCCGGAATATGGCCAATTAGGATGGAACTTGGTAATTTCTTATACGATCTTGATGAAATTCAGCATGTACGATGAAAACTGGATTCTAAAATGATTTTCAGGTGAAGTTCTTTAATATGGCCAGTTAGGATGGAACTTGGCTATTTCTTATCCGAATTCGTGATGAAATTTCGCAAGTACGATGGAAAGGAGATTCTAAAAAGATTTTTATAGCTGATTTTAATGAAATTCAGCATGTATGATGGATAAGGGATTTTAAAACGAGTTTTAGACGAAGTTCTGGAATATGGCCAATTAGGAAGGAACTTGGCAATATCTTATCCGATTTTGATGAAATTCAGGAAGTAGGATGGAAATAGTTTCCATTTCCATCGTACATGCTGAAATTCTTCAAAATCGGATGAGAAATGGCCCAGTTATTTCCTTCTTGGCCAGACTCCAGAACTTCACCTGAAAATCATTTGAGAATCCCATTTCCATCGTGCATGCTGAATTTCATCAACATCGGATAAGAAATGGCCAAGTTCATCCTAATTGGCCATATTCCAGAACTTCATCTAAAAATCATTTGAGAATCCCATTTCCATCGTACATGGTGAAATTCATCAAAATCGGATGACAAATGGCCCAGTTCTTTCCTTCTTGGCCAAATTCCAGAACTTCATCAAAAAATAATTTGCGAATCCCATTTCCATCACACATGCTGAATTTCATCAAAATCGGATAAGAAATGGACCAGTTCTTTCCTACTTGGCCATATTCCAGAACTTCACCTAAAACTCGTTTGAGGATCCCATTTCCATCGCGCATGTTGAATTTTATCAAAATCGGATAAGAAATGGCCAAGTTCCATCCTAATTGGCAGTATTTCAGAATTTTATCTGAAAATCATTTGAGAATTTCATCAAAATCGGATAAGAAATTGCCAAGTTCCTTCCTAACTGGCCATATTCCAGAACATTATGCAAAAGTATCCCATTCCCATTGAGAATGCTGAATTTCATTAAAATCGGATAAGAAATAGAATCCCAATAAAATTTTTATAAAAAAAAATCACAAATCCTCAGTTCAAGGGACACCTCACTTCAATGGACAATTTTTTTGGTCCGATCGATGTCCATTGTAGTAAGGTTACTCTGTATATACATATTTTAGTTCAAATAGACTAAAATTATATAAGTTTAACACAAACACACAATATTTAACAAAAATAATTTTTTAAATGAGACCTTTTTCTAACGTTAGAGCCACACTGGGTGATTTTAACCCATACGTGTTTTTACGACGTGCTCAGCTTCTATAAACGCACTGTAACTGGCCTAAGGGGGGTTATTAGTGGACATTTCAAACTTCCCTAATCCACTGGCCCGATTGTCCAAGGACCACGCGTTCCAAACTGGCGCGCATTAAAAAAAAAGTCCTGGGTTAATTTAACCCAGTGTGTCTCTTAAGGATTAAGTTTAATTTTGCATAAAATTTATAAATAACCTTTTACAATTTAAAATAAAACTAAGGCTTCTCCTTATATTTTGTTCTGACTACCCAGATGGCCGTGTGTGTAGAAGTGTAAAGAAAATTATTCATGCATAACTCCATCAAAAATAGTTATTTATGGTACTAGTGAGCAAAACGAGATATTATCCATGAGGGATAAATTTGTCCCTCGAGGCGATAGCCGAGTGGGACATTATCCCGAGTGAATAATATCTCTTTGCTCACGAGTGGCATACAACGTTTTATCCAATTTTGTTGAAATAAATGTAGATAATTGTAAATTAATGAGATAGTTCCATTTTGTGATTTCACACTGTAGCATTGAATTTTGAAATACATTTTATCAAAGTGACCGCTCTTTAAATTTATGTGACGTATTTCTTTGACCTAAATTACGAAATCTACGAATAATTTTCCAATGACTACTCAATATTTTGTTATACAAAATATAACTCACGTTGCCCCTAGCAGCGTGGGTTATACAATAGCAATAGGTTATTTTACATTTTCTGTATTTGAAATCAGTCTAGTTATCGGGCTATTATACATCAAAATTGGATAAATAATTTTTCATTCGTAATACAACTAGTGCTCAATTATTATCGATAATTTTTTACGAGTTAAAACTGCGCTGAAAATTCCACAAGTGCGCAGCACGAGTTGAATTATCTGCGTCGGTTTTAACGAGTAAAAAATTATCGATCATTAATTACAGCACGTGTTGTATTTAGTAAGAGAATACAACTTTCCCGTCAGCGGTTGAATCACAATTCATCCATTTATGTTATGTTGTATGCAAATTATTTGACAAGCTTTTGTTTGCATGGCTTTTCCTTTTATGTGTGTATAAAAAATCCAATCATAATAAAAAAAATTGAAATAAAATTACAAATTAGAGATAATTGTTTAGGATTTTCTTGTTGCTATGGTAAAATTTGTAAAATTATCGCGTTGCTATGGTGAAAATTGTATAACTATCGCGTTGCTATGGTGAAAATCGTAAAACTACCGCTATAATAACGTGTTGTTGTTTGTATTTTGCATGGCAATCTAAATACTATTGCTGTAATAATCGCTTTTTCGTAAAATTTCCCATGGCATATTTTGTGAAAGTTGTATTCTCAAATAAAGAAAATGTAAAATAACCCATTGTTATTGTATAACCCACGTTGCTAGGGGCAACGTGAGTTATATTTTGTATAACAAAATGTTGAGTGGCATTGGAAAATTATTCGTAGATTTTGTAATTTACATCAGAGGAACACGTCACAAAAATTTAAAGAACGGTCACTTTGATAAAATGTATTTCAAAATTCAATGCTACAGTGTGAAAACACAAAATGGAACTATCTCATTAATTTACAATTATCTACATTTATTTCAACAAAATTGGATAAAACGTTGTATGCCACTCGTGAGCAAAGAGATATTATTCACTCGGGATAATGTCCCACTCGGCTATCGCCTCGAGGGACAAATTTATCCCTCATGGATAATATCTCGTTTTGCTCACTAGTACCATAAATAACTATTATCCAATTTCTATACAAAAATCGAAAAATAATAGCCAATTCTTGGATGTCAAGAAACTAAAAAGGTCTAACATCAAAATTGCAGTCCCAAAAAATATTTAAAATTAAATTGGCTACCCGAGAAGTCAGGTGCACACAAGGGTTAATAATTTGAATGAAAACATAAATGACGTAATAATTTTAAAATTTATATTCAAATTAATTTAGGTAAGTAATTATGTACTTATGAAACTAAGACACTAATTACTATTTTTTGCTATTTATTTAACTTCTAAAAGTGATGTTGGTCTCAAAAGAATTAATAAGAAGAAAAACATGTATGTGATGCAAAATGGTTTTATTACAATTTTTTATATTTAAAATTTATAAGTTTTATTATTTTGAAAACTTTTTATTTTGTTTGGATTTGTTTAAAATCAAATATAGTATGTATAGTATGGTAAGGAGAGCTTCTAATACACATTAGAGAGAGATAAATTAGAAAATAATATTAGCCCTAATATCCTTTTAGGTAATACATATAAAAGTAAATTTTATTCAAAAGATTAGGAAATTTAATAATAAGTGATATATGTATGTATAATGGTGTAATGTGGGAATTATCAGGAAAAGTTTTATTTGTCAGGTCCTTTTATTTATTTTCGCATCCCATTTTTTAGTTTGATACAAAATACTTTTAATAAAAAATTAAATAAATCTTTTTTGGGAATACAAATCCTAACATCCACTTTGTTCAAATATAAATAAAGGTTATATCTTATGTATATGTACAACTTGCTCAAAGTAGAAGATTAAGTCCCAAATTAAATTTTAATTTGCAACATTAGATATTTGCGGCCACCATTATTATTGGAAGGTTTCTGAGGAATTAAATGTGAATATGCCTCTTTGAAAAAGGTGGCTTATTTAAGAAATGATCATAATAAACAAAAGATAATAAGATTATGAAATCATCTAACCATTAAATTTTAATTTAGATAAACATAAAAATATTTTTTCTTTAACTACCAAACATAGTCTTATAATTTAATTAAACTTGGGTCAGAAAAACGGTGTGTACAATAAATACAATTAAGCTCATTCCCTTAAATTTCATAAAAACAATAATAAAAAATATTTTGTTTTACTGTTTGTAATTTTTTTTTAATAAAAGTTTATGTTTTAGTAATTTTTATATTAGAACTTATTGTCCATACTACATACATATATAATTGACCAATTTAAGACCTAAATTAAATCTATTCAAACTGGATTTGAAGATATTACACGGTGCCCTGAATTCTTAGCCAGAACAACATTTTTGTGTCAAACTTTATTTAAAACAAATGCCTACTGTGCTAGGAACATTGTATGTTACCTTAAGCGTGTTCGATTGGACTGAATTAACTGAAGTAGTAGCTGTATCTGAAGTAATAGAAGTGAAGAGACTATTCGATTCACAACTCTTCACTTCAGTTGAAAATTGAGCAAATGAATTAACTGAAGAGATATTTTGCTTATGCAGTTACTTCAGATAAGTTATTTGTTTTTTTTTGAATTTCTTTATTTTCGTTTGTTTTTATTCTCGCATGTAGATTTAGGGGATTATTTTGTTGGGAATTTGCAACCAAAAAAAAAAAATATTTAATAGTGAATTTCTAGAAATTAATAGAAAATTAAATTTTGAAACATTTTTTCTAGTGCAAGCCAAACTGAAATAAATTGTTTTATTTTTATTTTGTCATTTAACTGAAGTGAAGAATACCAATCGAACAATCTCTTCTCTTCAGTAACTCAATTAAGTGAAGAGTAACTCAATTAACTGAAGTGAAGAGTTGAATTCTTCAGTCAAATCGAGTACGCTTCTTATCCAAACGTTCTCCGTAGAAATTTAGTGTCACTTTTGTAGATATTTAGATGAAAGCAATTTTAGGCATTTCAATTTAAGCAAAGATAAAGCGTCGGAGATGCTTTATATCTATTAACTAGCCCGTTCTAGGATGGATACAATTTATATATAATGGTGGGTACCCCGAAAATTCATCGAAAAACAATTCACCGAGAAACAGTTATTTTCAGTGGCGAACGAAATAATGGTGATATTCAGCGGCCGTTGCCACCATCACCATTTGACCATTTGATATTTATTTAGCCGTTATTTTTAAGGGAATAGCTTGAGATTAAAGGCTTTTAAGGATTATTATACCTTAAATAGACCTTAAATCAAAAAGTAAGGGATTTAAAGGATGATTTTACATGTGTTGGGGTATCCCACAAAAAACCTTGTAGACCGACAAACAGCGGGAGCTGAGCTTTTATTCAAAAAAAATATTTAAATTGAATAAGCAAAACTAACATGCCTTGAGCATAATTGAACCTCAGATCTTAAGTGGTAACCATAGATAACTTATAAAATCTTATAAACTTAAATTAAGAAAAATTAAGAATCCAGTAAATGGCATGTACCGGGTGATTTTTTTAACCCGTTACACTCAAATTTCTCGGAAAATAAGCACTATACGACAAAAATAGTTAACAGCAAAATTTAATAATTCCGCGGGGGAAATACATTAGTGTTAAAATTAGTACTCCCTCCCCTCCTTATAGGTGGGGCGGGGGGTAACTCCGAAACTAAAATAGGGACCCCTATTTTTTATTGCAGATTCGGATTCTACGGCTAAAAATACGTAGGATTTGACTGAAACATTTTTTTTTTCCGTTCATGGTAGACGGCGCTGTAATTGACGATATTCAATTTTTTTCGATTTCTCCTACGAACCTACGCAAACGATTCTGCAGTAAAAATACTATGGTTTCGTTGTAAATATGTACTCGAAGTTAGTCTTAAACAATTTGTATTTCTTAAATTTTCAATTACTGAAAAATGGCTTGTCATTATCGTAACCCAGGAACATGCGATTAAATCGGCTTTCAAATTAATGAAATTGTTTGTATTTTGTTTTAAAAATACCGATTCAGTCCGAAGATTATTTCGAAAACAACAATACCTGTGTAAAGCTATGAATACTACTTCAGAATGTTGTATTTATCTGTACAAGAGAAAATTAAAATTGATAATGAGGTCACTTTCTACGCTTCGCGATTTCCGGATAGGAGTCGGTTATGTGCATCATTTTAGCGTACTATCTAACAATTTACTACTGGTGGAAGTATACAACCGAAAAAAAGGACTCGTCCAGCAACAGTCACCGAATAAAATAATGAAATTGATGTATTGGCTGCAGTTAGCTCATAATCCTCATATTAGTACGATCCCGGATTGTCCCAGACCTGTGTTTGAAAAATTTTAAAACGTCATAAGTATCATCCGTATCATGTGTCTTTACACCAAGATCTTCATGGCGTTGATTTCCAAAATCGGTTTTTTTTTGTCAGAACATATACAGCAAAGCCCAAATTTTTTTCGTTACGTATTGTTCTCATTATTGAAGGCAACTTGAATGGTCAAATGTACCGAGGTATTCTCGAAAATGAACTGCCAACATTATTTGAAGACTTGAGCTTAGAAGGGCGACGGAACATGTGGTTTCAACATGATGGTTGGCCCGCACACCATTCGTTGGTAGCACGTGTAGTACATGATGGTGATTTCAATGGTCGCTGGATGGGGAGAGCTGGTCCGGTAAATTGGCCTGCCAGATCACCAGATTTTACTTCGCTAGATTTCTTTTTGTGGGCTATCTCAAAGACCAAGTTTACAAACAAAAGCAACAACTCGTGAGAATATGATTGAAAGATGATGAGGCGAGTGGACTCATGTAAATCAAGTACTCTTTTCCCAGTTATTCGAAATTCGCAAAATGAATAAATTATTTCAGACTTACTTCGTGTATTTACAATGAAACCATGGTATTTTTATTGCAGACGTACTGCAGAATCGTTTGCGTAGGTTCTCAGTAGGAAAACTCGAAAAAAATTGAATAAAGAATAAAATATAAACTAAATAATTTTATATTTTATATTTATTTTATATTTTATAAAGAATAAAATATAAAATAAATAATTAAATAAAAAAATTGAATAAAGAATAAAATATAAAGTCATAAAATAAAGAATAATAAGAAGCATTAAGCGCATAGAACAATGAAATTCAATCAGCGCACTACGGGCGAAAATAAAACTAACATTAGGTGTACACCGAGGGAAACAAATTATTTATAAACGTAATGAAATTCTTTATTTGAAATGGAATATTTATTTTCTTCACTGAATCTGCTCTTTAAACAAAAAAAATTCTCTCTCGTGCTTTTACGAACATTTTTTTTTTGTGTTTCTTTATTTATTACGTTTGTTTTGTGTACATTATTTTGGTTTTTTGGTATATGTATTATGTACATACTCGTATTTATAAACAAATTGGTTCGATTAGTTTAGAAAAAGAAACATGATGAACCGTCATGCGATAATTTTGCGTGGCAAAATAAAAAAGGATGAATTAATATGACTGTTTCCTCAATTAAAATATGCGGTTTTTAATTTATTTTGACATCTAAGATCTAACACAAATTAAACAAAATGTGCTTCTAAAAATTAATTCAAATCTATGGTTGTTATTAAAGAAACCCTTTACTTTTTAATTTTTATTGAAAAATGATGAATGGAATCTATTTTATTTATATGTACTATTTTTCTTAATCTTTTCCATTTGCCATTTACAAGTTTTTCTAATTAATATAAGAAGCATTAGTTTCAAAATTTGAACGCGATGGTCGTAACAGGGATTATCAATATCATAAAATTCTTTGTCAATGCTGCTGCTGCTTAATAAAATGTTTAAGAGGTCATGTTTGAGCCCAACAATGTGGGAATGTGATTTGAAAAACGAATCAAAAATTGATATTTGTCGACAACAAATTTCAAAAAAAGATTGCGATGGGGCACGTAGCTTACCGAAACAATCTGTTAAATAATTTTTATTTTTTATCAGCATCTTTACAATTCGATTAACTAAATATCCAACGAAATATCTGAAAGACGCCTGTGAATTAATACTAGATTCTTCAATTAAAGAATCATTCACATCGTTTTTCACTTCAACTAATGAATACATTTCGTCATCATCCGAGTCTTCGTCCACTTCAACCAACGAAAAAGTTTCATCACCAATTTCCACGAGACTTGAGGCATCATTTTCACAAGACTTTTTGTTAGTGTTGTTTTCATACCTTATTATCCATTCATCATTTTGTTGTTCTTCTCGTATAACATTTAATAATGTTGAATCTACATCATCTTCACAGTTTGATAAACCCGAGAAGGATGTTAGATACTTAATGGATAAAAGTTTTGATACAGTAAAACTAAATTCTTGAACCGATGGATTAAAATTATTTCCGCTTGCTGATCTTATTAAAGAAAATGTATTTTCTAACGCGTCTTGGTTTAATCTCGATGTTAATAAATATTCAAAACCCAGGTTATCCTCTGTTAAACTCTTTAAAATGAAGAGAACCCCACGAATTGTCTGTATCATTCCATCGAAAGAATAAACTTTTTTGCGGTTACCCATCTTAATATTTTTTAAATATATTATCATTTCATTAAGATATACGACACTTTGATTAAGTTCATCGTTTTTTAAAGCGCATTTATACTGATTGGCATCAAACAAGGTTTTTGAATTAAGGATATCAAATAATTTATCAAATTTATCGAAAAGCTTCCAGGTTGCAGGTGCTTTATTTTTGACTACTTTGGAAAAATTATCTAGCTCGTAAGCAGTTTTTATACCAGCTACTACGCTTCTGCTGAATACCTGAGATGCCAGTTTCACTTTCATTTTATCATTTTCACTTTCATTTTTCATATTCATTTCAAATGTTGTGGATTCACATGCTTGTCGCTTAATTTAGGACATATTCTTGTCACAGATGCCAGTTCTAGTTGATATAACTCCCGCATCACTTCCCAACTTGCCGTACCATTGGCCGTTTCAATATCCGACTTAAGCATGAAATTGCGGAAAGACTTAATCAAGTGTGGTGGGTCATAAATAGAAACAATTTGGTTTGTGTGGTCGAAATTCATTATGGGATCATCAGCGGTGGCTCCCAAATTGGAAAGTGCCTTACGGTTATTTGAGCCTTGATCGCAAATAATACCTCGGATCGTTAGACCTAATGAAAAACATAAATTCACATTTTTTTCTATTAAACTAGACAATATATCTGACGAAATGGCGTTCTCAGAGATATAGTAACTTAATATATTTTTCCAATTCTCGACGACTCCGCGAACCATAAACACACATACATAGCTACCTATTTCGGCTTGTCTGCTATCATCACCTAAATTGACATATCCATCCACACAGTCTCTGATGGTATTGTATTTCAAATCTTTTTTAATTTTTATTTCGTCGAATAACAATGTGCACTGTCTTCCTTTAACACTTAAGCTTAAAACTTTTTCTTTCAAATTGTTCAACATGAACTTATTATTAGTGCCTGGAAACAAATTCTTTATCGGCTGCCATCGAATAAGTGACGACTTTGATGGTAAATCAAAGGATAATCTATCTCGCAAAAAGTTATATGCTTTAGGAGATCGATAGTATAAATTTTGTGCCAGTATTTTGAATTGTTCAGTCCACATTTTAGTTTTAGTCCTTTCAAACAAAATCATCATAGCAAAATTTTTGGCATGTTGACTTTTTGGTGTCTGCTGAACCAATTCATTCAATGTTACTTTGGTCTGTAATTTTAAATTAGAAATTTTTTTATTTGTTGTTCGATTTTTTTGTGCGAGATTTTTAACTTTTTTTTGTAATTGTGTTTTTTCTCTTTGTAATTTAAAAACTCTTGTTAAATATTTATGATATAACGAACGGTATACTTCAATATTTTTCTCCTGTTTTTCACAATTCGCACATATTTTTGGTTCAGTTTCTAAGGTAGAATGAATTGTATCAAAATAAGGATCAGGCAACTGGACAATTTCTTCTAAATTTAAATCCTCGCAAGCTTGTGGTAGATTTGAATAAGATCTAAAATTTGAATTTGAAATTACATTAATGTTACATTCATCATTTGAAACGGAAAATGAATTTAATGTATTTTGGTGCAAGCCTAACGAAGATTGTTGAGAAGTATATACGTTAACATTTACATTTTCCGAAACTGCAATATTTGCGTTTTGAGGTAAATGCAATGTTGGTATGGCTGTTCGTTTAAGTTTACGCTTGAATAAATAATGAGTTTCAAAATGTTTTGAACACACAAATATTTCATTTTTATTCAAATACAAAATCCCACAATTTAACCAGGCGTCAGGGTACATATAATATTTAGCGGAATATCTAAAAAATCGAGCACCATCACGTTGTTTCGAATTGCAATTCAAAACCGCACATTTACGATACGCCGGTCCACTCATATTAATAATAATAAATTATAAAATAATATTATAAAAAATAAACCAAAGAGAATAATTAAAAAAAATTTAAACAAAAATACACAACGTATTTGCAAAAAATACACATTACTATAATCGATACAAAAGAAAATCCAAAAGAATGCAAAGGTCAGTTCTTATGTGTTAAAACAAGTCCAAGGTAAAGCGGGGGTCAATAGTTTAAAAAAAAACTGATAGCAAAAATACGATATAACAACACAAAGGAAAAAAACACCAATACGATTTGAACGCCTCAAAATTAGAAATATTTAGAGTAGTTATCTACATTTAATGACGGGAGAAATACTGATTTATAATTTTTTATAGTAGCTTATGTAGGCATAGGCCTATTTATCTTACAGTTTCATATACATCTGTTAAAGTAGCTTAAGTGTACATAAGTGTTTATATAATCCAGAAACCATTTTGTTAAAGTAGCTTAACAACTTTTTTAATCAAATTAGTCATGAATGATCCTTTTAATAATTTTAAAATACATATAGATATTCAGATGCAGGATACAACATTTACCATCTCTGAAAAAATGCAAGGCTTAATTTGAAGTGGATCATTGAAAAATTTCCAAAACAAACTTGTTTTTCCTCTGCTGAAAAATTACTTAAAGTGAGATAAGCTACTTAAATTTATTGCCACAGATATAACATTGAATCTGTTTTATTGTACCTCTGACTTATTACAAAATTATTAGACTGAGCTATACTTATGATCATGTCTGTCACAGAATTCGATTGGAATTTCATTACTTTAGGAATTATAATTCCACCATCTGATACTTCCAGTAACGTTTTATTCCATTATAAACAACAATGAATTTTCTTTATAATTATAAAAGTAATTTAGAAGTAAAATTATTAAATTTGCTTACACAGGAATAGTACTGTGTTAATATGACGAAGAAAAAATTGTAACATTTTATTTCAATGTTCTTCAAAATGTTTGTTTATTAATTTTCTTTTCTACTTTAACTTAAATTAATTATTGAATTCGTGTAATCACCAAATATGCAACCGATCCTAAAGATCATTTAATGTGTTTTACAGATTAACACGTAGAAGTATACAGGGTGTCCGGGTTTGGGGTGCTAATCCGTTAAGATGTGATTCCTTGGTTCATTCTGGGTATTTCAAATTCAAAAATTAATAGCTGAACGCAGTAAATAAAAAATACGCTGTTTCCTTAGCGAGAGGCAATTATCATAAAACAAATTATGCTTAATTTAATTCATAATAAAAGTTCATTAAAAAATCATTTTAAAAAAGTCCTCTTGCTCTTTTTGAAGCAATCTCAGAAATGACATCGGCGAAGTTGATATTTTTTACTGTTTCATTTTCTATTCACAAGATTGATAATGATGTAAATCTTTATTGATAATTTTTAATAATTTTCAATTTTGAAAAAAATCTTTCGGCTGATACAACTGTGCCGGTGTTGTTAATATTATTTTCAGTACAGTGATTAGGTTTTGAAGATATTTAGAAAGGATGGTTTTTTGATTGTTAGAAAGGATGTACCGTAGAACTTCTAAACAAGTAGATTTTTCTGCGACAATATTTCTAAAGAACAACAATTCCTGAATTAAATCATTGGGATAAAAGTCACCTTCGAGTGCAGCATGTAAACTTCTGCAACTAATAGAAGTGTCTAATTCTTTGATATACTTTTTAATCTCTCTACATTATATAAAAATCCAAATATATTGTTGTGCATTTCATATGATTCGAATCGCTTCATAAATGACACAATAGCAGAATCGACAATTCTCAAAAAATAGTTGGGTTTAAAATTTTCTTTTCCATCATTTATAGCATCATCGCCGGCTTCATAATCAAATAATGGTCGAATTTTCGCAGTCGCAATCTCCTATTCTGGACTTGGTATCTGAAAGAAGTTTCGGTGTTAAATATTTCACATTTTTTATTAAGACATCCCATCGTGTCGTTGAAGCAGAAAATGTTGTACACACTTTCTGAAGAATACCAAAAAAATTGAGAGCTGTACCTAATTAAACTTAGAGGAGCACCCAGAGTCCAAACAGAATATTTCGAATTTAATGGAAACTTTAAATTTTCTAATACACGCACGAGTACATAATACGAGTATGTATGTTAAATAAAAATATTTTTTATAACATTTTTTTTAAAGTTTATTTTATAAATTATTTTGTTTAGTTTTTAAGTTTAGTGGCAAAAATTAAAAATATTTACGCGAGGAATAAATTTATTAAAATATTATTGGGAAGTGCGAGGCCTTCTTGCAGCACGAGGCTCTGTGCAGTTGCACGGTTCGCACTGCTACCAAGCCGGCCCTGCGTTGAATAACATACTATTATTCAACGCTGCCGCGCTTAACGTAATTTACCATTTACTTAACTACACAAAATACATTTTAGGAAAATCAACGTTAAAGTTTTGAAATTATTGTATTTTGCAGCAAAAATGAAACTATTCTTCTTACATGTTGCTCAATCTAGTTTTAATTATTTTTGTTAGTTTTGATGATAAAGTTTATTATTAGGTATCGATTAGCATCAATAACTTAACTTGGCCGAAAATTGTAGTTCTGTAAAATATGCTTAGCACTGCAGAACAGTGAAACATGAAGTTTCATGCGATGTAATCGCGTTGAGCTGTAAGTCAGATGGACCGCTGTAAGACAATATGGACCGCTTTCTCAAGGAAAACTTAATTTCAAGTTAATCTTGGAATTAAATATCTTATATCGTCCCAGAATGGATTTTATATAACCATCCTAAAATTAACAAATCACCACAATTCACTGGGCTTAAATATGATGGAACTGTATGCTTGCCGCATAAGTTAGAACTCGGAGTTCGAAATTACTATATTTCCCATAAAAAATGAGCCCAGAAAACGTTAGCGGAATGGTCGCAGAAAATTAGCCTGGGTTATACGCGAAAGCTCCTTTAATCATTGCCAAATAGACACAAAAGTTAATAATAAAAACAAAGCAATAATAATAGTCTATCAAATAGTGAACTATGACAACAATCTACACTATTATTTTAAATGGTTGTGATACCATTTGGATTTGTGAAGTAATTTTTCTATACTATTTTTCTCAATGAATTAATTGAATCTGTCTTTTTGTATTAATTAAAGTACATACTAATAAATGTTATATAATAATTTCAATTGTTTAATTAAGTATTTAATTTTATAATATGTATTTGTTATTCCTCCAATTGGTCTACAATTAATTTTCATAATTTTAAATGTTAAAATGAGCTGAAAATCGTTAATTAATTGTTTGAAAGTTATTGTACATTTGTTAAATGTCCAAAAGAAATAATTGAATTAAAAAATTTAAAGAAATAAAATAAGTAAATTAACTAAAAATTAGTGTTTTTTATGTTTAACCTGGCAGTGCTTGTTAAATCTACGGACCGACATCTAAAAGAATAAAAAAAATCCTCTTTAATCTTTTTCACAGATTGACTAGGCTCTGTATTGTAAGAATAAAAAGCTTATTTTATTTGATTTAGCTATTTAAAATACAAAAAATTCTAACAAAAACAATTTGATTCATGTGCACAGAAGATTGTGTGTGATACAAATTTAGCCTGCACAAACTATTTTGAATGCAAGAAAAAAAATAAACAAAATTTGGTAGAAACATGTATGGTATATTTTCGGTTTGAATTCTATATTCAAATGTTCGATAGAGAAAAAACCTATTGGTATACATAATGTATATAAAATCATAATACATACAAAACTATGTATCTACAAAATGTGTTATTTTTTAAACGTTTTCTTTCTCCTCACCAAATGTGGCTATGGAAATAAAAATCCGAAAATATAAAAACGAAACAAAGTGAAAACGAATGAAATGAGAAATTGAGAATATGCTTTACAGTGAAAGGAATATATATTCCATTTTCAATACAAAATTTCATATCGTATTTAAATGAATTTGTTTCCCTTACTAGACATCTAATGTTAGTACCAGAAAATAATATTCAAAGAGTGTCGCTAGCTTCGCGCTGGCTTATAATTTTATTTTGGTTTGATTGTTCTTATACTTTGGTATTTTGTGATATCGTCAATTACAGCGCCATCTATCATGAATCGAAAAAATGTTTCAGTCAAATCCTACGTATTTTTAGTCGTAGAATCCGAATTTGCAATAAAAAATAGGGGTTCCTATATTAGTTTCAAAGTTACCCCCCGCCCGACCTACAAGGAAGGGGAGGGGTACTAATTTTAACACTAATGTATTTCCCCCGCGGAATAATTAAATTTTGATGTTTACCATTTTTTTCGTAGAGTGCTTATTTTCCGAGATATTTGAGTGTATCAGGTTAAAAAAATTACCCGGTATGTGTATTCGCCCATGGAAAACTAAACTTTAAAATTTCAACGAAGCTTCGTCAAACTTTATCTGTCACTTAAAAAAACTTATGAATGCGAAATTTTCCGTCTAAACTTAAAAAAAATTAAAACACGAAACCATTGTTTTCCCCCTATTCAAAAGTGAAAAGTCTAAATTTATGTTTTAAATTTCATATTCTCACTGAAGTCTTTTATTTTATTTTAATTAGGAAATATTTGTGAAAAATTCTTAATTTTTTTAAACTTTATAATTTCCGCTCTTGCCGCTCTATAGTCCGATACGTTACTACTAAGCCACATTCAACGTAAGGAAATTTATTTATTTTCATTATTATATTGTTTTATTGATTGAAACATAGCATGATATAAAGTTTATGACAGGAAAGAAAATGTTACCGAAAAATTCTCAAGGCTTCCCAACAATCATTGCGCCCGGAAACTAGAACATTTTCCATTAATAAATAGCACGGCGTACAGGGAAAAGTAGTCTCACAATGCACGGAATTCAGTACATTCGGCTGAAGAAAATTGTTACTTTTGTCCACTCTTCCCCTTTTCTGTAAAGTGTACATTTGTATTCGCCTTTAAAGCACCGCAAGAGGTGCCACGATCACCACTAGTTAAATGTGAACAGCAATTCAGCGTTTATTTTTATGTGTTTTGTTTTTAATTATTTTGCTGCTGAATAAAGAAATATATTTTTCATGTGCAATAAAATATTGTTTTGAATCGAAATCAACAACAAAATTGTCCGAATATATATTTTTTTGATTACTGTTCACCTTTAACTCTAGTTTTAATATCGTCCACCAGATGTCAGCCACTTTGCGTTAAAAAGCGAATAGGAGTGCGAATTTTCCTTGCTCATTCCGTTCTCTTTCTTTGTTAATTTCTATAAAAAAATCTGAACGAATTTAAGTAAATCAAATACCTAGTTCGTTTACCTTAACGTATCTTTCGAATCGAGTTAATTTTCGGGTTGGGTTAGACGTTATGTATGGAGTTGAGTGGAGGGTTGATATTTAGTTCGAGCTTAGTTCAGTTGAAGTTGAATTGAGGTTTAGTTAGCTTACGTTGGGGTTAAGTCAGGGTACGATTGGGAAATTATGTGGGGTTGATTTTGGCGACTATTTTGTTGGAGGTTGAGTTGTAAATTGAATTGGAGGTTGAGCTGAAGATTTAGTTCAGTTAGGGATTGAAGTTGAGTTAAATTTTAGGACCGAAGTTCTGACCACCTCATGAGGCCTCATCCTTTTATATTTTTACTTTGAAATAGATGATGAAATGATACGTAATACAAAAGTTACGACTGCGCTACATTTCTTAATATATAGGACCGCAAATCGATAATACCAGAAAATCAATTCTGTTTTTAACGAAAGTGAAGTGCATTGAAGTGCATTTAACTTCTTCCTATCAAATGTTAAAATGTAGTAATTTAAATATAACTTTGATCTTATCAATTGGAATCGACACGTCACATACTGGTAATAGGCATTTGAATTGATCCCAATTGATGAAAAATTAGCTCTCTGTCCTCTTTGGTAACGGGTTTCATTAATTCTCCAACATTTTTCAATAATTTATTTAATAAATATTCTTATTTTCTGTTACTCCAAATAATAAGAACCTCGTTTGGATTGCACGAAAAATTAAAATATTTGAGGGTTCGCATATTCAATCTCGCTCAGTTTTTACTTAAAAGGGTTCGCTTTATAGAAAAAAAAATACTCTCTAAAACAATCCTAACAATGAAATATACTCCTTTTACAAATTAGAATTCACACGATAAACGGAAAAATTGAATGATTATTCCATTTACGTGTGTCTAAATTTTGCAAACATTATTTTCAAAAATTAGCGGAAAATTCTACATAATGTTTCAGTAACATTCAATAAATGTTTGTAGACCCGTATAAATATCAGTTCTATAATTTTGAGTACACCCGTTATATAAAATTATAATTCATTTGATATCGGAAGTACGAGATGGTATCAAAATTCCAAACCATAGGAAAACAAATCATTTTCCTCTATTTGTCTGTATCTGTATAAAACATTTTGTTTCAAGAACATTAAAACCATATGTTCTGTTACATATATTATGCAAATTTTATATTTTCCATCTTTTCCATTTTTTCTTTTAATTTTCCCATTTTTATTTCGATTTAATATGAACAAAAGTAGAAAGCAGCAAACCATTTTTTGCTGTATTTGTGTACATAGTGCTTTTCTTTCTTAAGAATAAAGAAATAGAAAAATAATAATAATTGAAATACATTTTACAAAAAAATAAAAAATAAATTCTTTTACCTCTAACTATATACTCATAATTTTGCCTCAAAAGAAATAAAAAAAAAAAATTCATATTTTTAAACGACGATACAATAAAAAACAAAGAGATTTTTGTCTTGTTTCGTAAGCGGAATACTTAGACGAAAGAAATTTAATATTTGGTCAGAAAAACCTAACTGGCAACTTTTCTACTGTCGTCTTTCGTTCAGCATTGGCGATATACTGAGTAACATCAGTTTATTGAGTTGTGAACGCTCATGATACATTAAAAATTGCATGCCAATATGATATTATAAATGTTATGATATTTTTTCCATCAGTAGATTTCAGCTGCCAACATGTACGAATACTTGAATTATATCAGGTAAAAATTATTTAACAACGTGACACAAATGAAATTTTTGACATAGAAAAAATGGTTTAGAGTACATAACAGAAAATTGATAAATTTTAACGTTTAATCGTCGTTTGGTAATGTAAATATGATGCTATTAATTTAGAAAACGTATCTATATATTTAAAAAGGTTGTTTAGTTTTCGAGGAATTCACACAGGCCATGCAGATTGACAAGAAAACGTTCGTTGATTACATTAATTCTGAAGCATTTTTTTGAACTATGAAGTTAACAAAATAGCAAAAGTTTTTTTCGATTAAGGCAACTGAAACACTAGAATTTGGTTCCACGTAGGCACCTGCTTGACAAAAAAAATTATAATGTTGCTAAAAAAAACACTGCATATACTGAGTATCGTAGTAGATATTATTATTATTTAACACGATTGTATAAATATATAAATACAAGAACGATTTGCGAAGAACCTTTGTGTGTAATGTAAAAATAAATTATATTTGTAGGGCCAAGCGAAATAATAGACAAACGCATCATTTGATTTGATATGAAAGGTTGGTCGGCCCATGGATTCCGTACTCTCAACAGATGTGTTCATCGACCCCACCGATCGTCATCAGATGATCAAAAATCCCTTTTGCATCTCGCCCCTATAGGGATTCGAACCTGGTACCTCCCGATCCAACCGCCGTGGCTTTAACCACAGCGAGGTTTGGTCGGTAAAGGTATATTTAGAACTATTTGTAGTATATTGACAGAAATAGGCAAAAATATGTATTATTATGAATAATGTCCATTTTTGTGCACTTTTATCACTTTTTGTCCGGAAAACTGAATAAAACTCAAGTTATAGTGATTATTTGTTTACTTATTTAAAAATACTAGTTTAGCAACTTGCTTTTGCCCATTTTAAAAAAATATTTTAATTTTAAATTTTTTTTTGCTGAGATGGCCGGATCTCGCCGAACACCCTGGTACAACATAAAGAGGATATGGTTAGGTTTAGTTATAGTCTAAGAGCTGGTAGACAATTTTGAGCAGGTATTTGAGGCAGCATGAAAATTTGTGTGACGCTACTTTAGCAATGTCTAAACACAAAATCAAAGACCTGGCTGAAGGGTAGCGGGGCATTGTCAACCTTTGATTTTTTTAAGGGGGGAAACCTCCTCCAGATATTAATTTGTTTGCATTTTTTTTTTTACTTTAAAAATTCATTTAGTATCTGAAGAATATATTTCCAAAGTTTCAAGCCCAACAGAAAGTCCTAAAGGGCCCTAGGAAGTCACCGAAGTGATGCGAAGTAATGCGTTCCCTTCAAGAACGAAAACTTCAATCGAGTTTTTCTTGAAACGTGTTTTTTTGCGCGCCGTGGAATGTAACTCAAAAAGTAATGGACCAATCAACTTGAAATTTTGTACACATATTCTTTAGCTTATCAGTCTTTGCACAAACCTAAAATTTCGTATAAATTGTTTAAACAAATATTGGTTTTAACGAATTGTTTATAAAAAAACGTGTTTTTTTTTACTTTTTGACCTCAAATTTTCAATTTTATTTTTTTTTTTTCAACTTTTAGGTTCATGCAAAGCGGAATGAATTATTTTAATAAAAAAAAATTGTTTCGTTGATTTTAGTTAACTACAAGGACCTGGGCGTTCCACGGCGCAAACTCTAGTAGCTTAGTTCGAGAACCTCTAGCGCCGCCATTTTGTTTTTTTTTGCTTATAAAAAAATTTGTTTGTATTCATTTGAACGGCAATATTATTATGCAATTTTGTAAAAAATTATTGAAAAACCAGTTGCCTGGAGAAGGTTCCCCCCTTAAGTTGCGAAATTTTTTTTGCAAAAAATGTATTTGAGGCATTCTGAAATTTTAATACCTTTTAGTTTAGTATTTAATAAAATATAAAATAAAAAAGCCAGATCATTTAGTAGGGTCTAAAATGTTGCCAGGCGGCTTCAAAGTTGAATTTAGTAGACTTCTAAAAAATATATTTGAGGCAAGCTAAGACTTAGATAGATATACCTAAAAAAACATAACTTCAAAACGGCAGTTCATTTTGGTGGGGCTTTCTGGCTACACGAATTAAAAAAGGCTGAATTAAAAAAGGTTGAATTAAAAATGGTGATTTTGTATGAATTTGTATTAACACCTGTTACCTTTTTTAATTCATTTTTTTCTGAAATAAAAATGGTATTCCTTTTTCATACAAAATTCGCCTTTTTTATTTCATTAATGAACACCTTTTTTAATTCGTGTAGCCGGGCTTTCTACCTACCAGGTGGTCGGGAATGTTGTACATGAGTGCGAGTAGTGACGCTATGGCTAGGTTGAATTGTGAAAGAGAGGGGGTATATCGCCGATCGGTGGAGTACGAAGCGTACTGCAGTGCGATTGGCTCATGCAAGACCACGGGACATAGTAGGCGTGCAGCTATTTTGTAAAAAAAAATTTGGAGTAGTTGAAAGATTCTCTTCGTAGTAATTTTTTTTTAGAATTTTCATATATTTACGATATATAATCGGACCACCTGGCAGGTAGAAAGCCCCACCAAAATGACCTGTCTTTTTGAAATTATGTTTTTTTAGGTATATATATTTATCTATCTAAGTCTTAGGTTGCCTCAAATATATTTTTTAGAAGTCTACGAAATTCAACTTTGAAGCCGCCTGGCAACATTTTAGACCCTACTAAATGATCTGGCTTTTTTATTTTATATTTTATTAAATACTAAATTAAAAGGTATTAAAATTTCAGAATGCCTCAAATACATTTTTTGCAAAAAAAATTTCGCAACTTAAGGGGGGAACCTTCTCCAGGCAACTGATTTTTCAATAATTTTTTACAAAAAATTGAGAGCATTTATTGCAATGAAACAAATTGCATAATAATATTGACGTTTAAATGAATACAAACAAATTTTTTATAAGCAAAAAAAAAACAAAATGGCGGCGCTAGAGGTGCTCGAACTAGGCTACTAGAGTTTGCGCCGTGGAACGCCCAGGTCCTTGTAGTTAACTAAAATCAACGAAACAAATTTTTTTTATTAAAATAATTCATTCTGCTTTGCATGAACCTAAAAGTTGAAAAAAAAAAAAAAAATTCAAAATTTGAGGTCAAAAAGTAAAAAAAAACACGTTTTTTTATAAACAATTCGTTAAAACCAATATTTGTTTAAACAATTTATACGAAATTTTAGGTTTGTGCAAAGGCTGATAAGCTAAAGAATATGTGTACAAAATTTCAAGTTGATTGGTCCATTACTTTTTGAGTTACATTCCACGGCGCGCAAAAAAACACGTTTCAAGAAAAACTCGATTGAAGTTTTCGTTCTTGAAGAGAACACATTACTTCGCATCACTTCGGTGACTTCCTAGGGCCCTTTAGGACTTTCTGTTGGGCTTGAAACTTTGGAAATATATTCTTCAGATACTAAATGAATTTTTAAAGTAAAAAAAAAAATGCAAAAAAATGCATATCTGGAGGAGGTTTCCCCCTTAAAAAAATAAAAGGTTGACAATGCCCCGCTACCCTTCAGCCAAGTCTTTGATTTTGTGTTTAGACATTGCTAAAGAAGCGTCACACAAATTTTCATGCTGCCTCAAATACCTACTCAAAATTGTCTACCAGCTCTCCATCTATTAGTAATTATAGAAATTGACCCGGTTACAGACACCTAAGTATAGCCAATAGTTATTAACACAATGACAACACATTTCTAATATACTTTAATGTTTTATTAAAATTAAAATTAAAACTGCACTCTGAAATAATATTTATTAGTTTGCTGAATCAGATTCCTAGCCATTTCTGAAAAACCATAATCATAATTAATTTAAAATTAACTTAAAGCAAATAAATATAATTGAAATCAGCTGCTTATTCACACGATTTCCTCCCTACTGGTCCCTGTCGCTACTTAAAACTACAATTTAATTCAAACTACTATAATAGATGTAGAGTTTCAGCAAATCTGCCCCGAAGATTCTAGAACTTTGATCTGCAATGGACACTGTCCTGTAAATGAATTATAATTAATGTTCCAAGTAACCAAAATTAAAATTATAAGACGCTAATTAGTTCCTAAGGTATGAAGTCCTCGTTGAAGTGCTTGAAAATTAAAAGACAGAAATCAAGGCAGCACAATTTCATCTACATGTTCGTTGGATACTTGAGATTTCTGTAAGCTGAATCAAATTCCGCTGGCAACTCTGAATCAAAATAAAAATTAAACTAATCTCACTAAATATTTTCTACTCCATTAATTAGATTTAGCTTAAATACATGAAGAACTCGGCCTCCTATTACAATTTAGAATACTACTTTACTTAAATTTCAGTAAATCATTTTGTTAGATGATTGAGTTCCTATTCTGCTGGTATCATGTAGATGGTTAATTAATTGTTTATATACTACAACTAGATTTCAAAATAAAAATGAAAATAAATAGTTAAAAATAAATATTTAACCATAAAAATTAAACTTAAACTAATCAGCAATGTCCTACAGATCTAGAAAAAAGGAAATTAATAATATTGATGTTAATTATTTATAAAATTATATGATACATACTAGCTGAACCCAGACCAGCTTGCTAGCACTAACTAAGCCTTTTGTGTTGTTTTGACTCTCAATTTAAATAGATGCCACTGCATGTGGTTATTAAAAATTCATTTTTATCATATCTGTACAGTAAGTATATTGTATTAAAGCTATTGGAATGCAAACTGTTTTTAAGCTTAATTCATAGCATCAGAAGCGGCATAGGAAAAAATACCATAGTATTTATTTACGAACTCTCAATCAATCAAATCACTTTAAATAGCATAAGCCCTGCCTACTACTTGTTCTTTTCTCTTTGTTCCTTTTCCTACTTGTTCCTTACTCGAGTTGAAAAAATTCTTACTGCAATACTATGGTATTTTTTCCTATGTCGCTCCCGATGAATCGAGCATTAAAGGATGACAATGGAAAGATATAATGTAGCTAATTCGTGTTATATGCAGCACAGTGATGGAAGAATATTTTTGAAAATGAAAATATTTTCGAAAAAAAGGACTCGTCCAGCAACAGTCACCGGAGGAAATAATGAAATTGATATATTGGCTGCCGTAGCTCATAATCCTCACATTAGTACACGAGAAATAGCTAGCGATTCCGGATAGTCCCAGACCAGTGTTTGGAATATTTTAAAACCTCATAAGTATCATCGTTGATTGAATATATTAAGATAATACCACCGCGATTTTCGCCGCTACGATCGAGTAACGTCTCCACTGTCGCTTATAAATAGAGACAAAATTGTTTGAAACTATTTTAGCTCTTCTAGCAGCTTAGAAACTGCAAAATAGTTTTTTCCTTATAATATTTGTATTAATATTGATGTAAATGGGTGTATCTTTCGGTTTTCGTTATTTTTTCGTGTGTTTTGTTTTTGCTTTCGTTCCACAATTTAATTATATGTATTGGAAAATGTTACTGACGTTTGATAAAAAAACAACTGAATACAATAAAAAGGAGGCTACTGAAAACGAACAAAAACAACACATTATGCGATGCAACTGTTTATACTTTTCGTTTGCTTTAAACATCTTGAAGCATTGGTTTATACATTTTCCTTAGGATATCGATATTAGTGAAATATTATACAACAGACTATTGTAAATTGAGCTTCAACGTGTTAATAATCTAATTTTTAATTCTTTTGAAACTTCCAGAAAAAATATATTTTTCTTTATTGCTTGTGAAAGAAAGAGTAAAACCTTTGATTTTTTTATAAAGCATGATTTTTTTTGGTTTAGTGTTAGTATAATAAAAACTAAACAAACCAAAAATAGTTTTTATTTCTTTCTAGCTGCATTGGTTTATTGAAACCTGGCTTTGTTCTTCTTAAACCAAAACCAATATTGATTTCCTCTTCGTTGGCCATGTGAAAGATGAAATAAAAAATTTAAGTTTTTCTTGTATTCCGCAGTGATACTATCTATAATATACTCAATCAACGGTATCATCCGTAACATGTGTCTTTTCACCAAGATTTTCATGGCGTTGATTTGCAAAATCGGGTAATTTTTTGTCAGTGGGCACGTGAAAAAATACAGCAAAACCCAAATTTTTGTCATTAGGTATTATTCTCCGATGAGTCGTCTTTTACAAGCCATGGAACGGTTAATCGCCACAACATGCATTACCGGAGTGTTGAAAATCCGCACTGGCTTCGCCAAGTTGAACATCAGCGCCCTTGGACTCCCAATGTGTGGTGTGGAATAATTGGCAACAAACTCATAGCCCCCCCACATTATTGAAGGCAACTTGAATGGTCAAATGTACCGAGATATTTTGGAAAATGAACTGCAAACATTATTTGAAGACTTGAGCTTAGAAGTACGACGGAACATGTGGTTTCAGCATGATGGTTGTCCCGCACACCATTTGTTGGCAGCACGTGTAGTATTTGATCGTGATTTCAATGGTCGCTGTATCGGGAGAGCTAGTCGGGTAAATTGGCCTGCCAGATCATCAGATCTTACTTCGCCAGATTTCTTTTTGTGGGGCTATTTCAAAGACCAAGTTTACAAACAAAAACCAATAACCCGTGAGAATATGATTGAGCGAATCAGAAATGTTTGTGCTGAAATTCAAGCAGACACACTTCTCAGTTTTGTACAGTCATTTGTACAGTTTTGTACGACATGAGCAAAAATGTGTGTAGATTCTAGATTGCTATTGAAGGAAAACTATTATTACAACGAGAACGACAAGAATTTCGCGCAATGTCCCTATTATAAATCGGCAACCACATACAAATATCGTCGATTATAAATGGTCATCCATTAAACATATTCCCCCTGGCACAAATCATATATTATTTAAACAATTAAAACATTTATTTGACGAAATGCCTTATTCATCCAAGATACGTGTGCTAAATTTTGATGATATGGTAATTATAAAAGACTTAACCGTTAATTTACTCACAGATAGAGTTGAAGGTTTTTGTGACACAGGTAGCCAACGATCCAGTATTCTTGCTTCATCAGCCCTATTTTTTATGTTGCGTGATCTAGTCGGCAACTGGAAACATGTATTAAATTACATACTGATCAATAGCTCCGTTAAACCGGAAGAAATGTCAGCTTTATCATTGAAAATATCAAGTTATTACTTCTTACACTTTCTGCCGTAGGCACTTGGCGAAACACACTTAATACACACATTTTTAAATTTTTTTAAAAACACTTGTTAAATATTTCGCAAAATTACAAAAGGTTTAAAAAATCACTCGATCGATTTCGGCTTATTAGGCCATCATCAGGAGTATCTACTAAACTGTAAAAATAAAAATGGTCAGTAAGTGTATCAACCAATGCCCAAAGGTCTTTGATGGCACTGGTTGGAGGTACACGGTTATGAATCCATCTGCCCCAATTCTTTATGGTTTACCTAAAATCCATAAAGAAAGCATTCCAATTAGACCAATAGTAGCGTATTGCAATGCACCTGCCTACAAGCTATGTAAGGGTTTCATAAACTTTTTCAACAGTCATACCAATTTCGTTTCGGCATTATCGGTTAAGAACTCGGTAGAATTGATTAGCAAAATTCAAGATGTTGATATTCCACTACACTCAAAATTAGTTTCGTTTGACGTTGCTAGTCTTTTCACTTCTATTCCAATTAACATTTTGTCTCAAATAGTTTATACTTACTTAGATAGGGATGTTGCAGATGGAAGCCTTCGGAATGAACTGAAGCTGATATTTGAAACTTGTATTAAACAAAATTATTTTTGCTTTGATAATAAGTATTTCAGATTCACTGATGGTCTACCGATGGGCTCCCCTCTGTCACCTTTGTTAGCAGAAATTTTCATGAATTTCTTCGAACAAACGATTGTATCAAGCAATAATCCTTATTTCCGTCATATGATCTTTTGGTACAGATATGTTGATGACATACTATGTCTATGGAATGGAACTGATAGGCTATTAACCTCTTTTCTCACTTGGTTAAATTCTCAATATCCCACCATTAATTTTACGGTAGAAAAAGAAGAAAATAAATCTATTAACTTTCTAGATATAACAATAACCAGAATTAATTCTTCATTAGAGTTCAAAATTTATAGAAAACCCACGTATACAGACGCCATTATACCTAACTCGTCAAACCATCCCCATAATATTAAAATGTCAGCTTTCCACTCATTCTTAGATAGATTAATAAACATTCCTTTGACCATATCCAATTATAACAAAGAGCTTAATATAATTTTAGAAATTGCAGCGAATAACAGTTATGCAGCTAAGACTATATTAAAGCTATTAAACAGAAAACTGAAACATAAAGCTTTAGCTAACATTTATCCACCTGATAGCCCAATGCCGAAAAATTGGCGCCGCTTAGAGTATATAGGAAAAACTAGTCAACGGATTAGTAACATCGTGACCCAATATACAGATATTAGCTTTGCTTTTTATAACAATAATACAATTAAGAAAATGATTTTTAACAACAAACCAAGAATTGATCGCCTTTCCAAGTCTGGCGTTTATAAGATCAATTGCAATGATTGTAGTTCCTCTTATATCGGACAGACTGGGCGCAATTTTGAAGTTAGAGTTAAAGAACATTTATCTGGTAGCCATGAATCATCCCTTTATAATCATTTAACGTTAGAAAATCACACATCCAGTTTAAACAATTTAGAAGTATTACATGTACAACCAAAAAGCAGACGTTTAGACAACTTAGAATCTTACGAAATCCGAAAAGCTATATTTCTTAACCAAAATATCCTCAACGAACAGAGAGAAATCCGTTTCTCACCAATTACCGACCCCGCATTGTTTTATTCACATACTCATTCCATACCATAAAATTACTAATTCGTCGGGTTATAAAAAAAAATAAAAAAATCAACATCTGGAATTTTGTTATTCGACCGTTGACTAATCAATAATCATATATGTACCTGTGTTTAACTCACCCCCCCTTTTAATTTTTATTTTTGAATGTTTATTGCTCTCACCAATTTTACCTGTGTTTAACTCACCCCCTTTTTTAATTTTTAATGTTTATTGCTGTCACCAATTTTATTGTTTACCACTCCCACATTTTTTTATTGGTATATTTTGGTTTCACTTTTTGCTTTTTCCAACTATATATATAACTACATTTTTATTTTTACAGTTTAGTAGATACTCCTGATGATGGCCTAATAAGCCGAAATCGATCGAGTGATTTTTTAAACCTTTTGTAATTTTGCGAAATATTTAACAAGTGTTTTTAAAAAATTTTTAAAATGTGTGTATATCAAGTTATGCCAAACAGCATTTAATTGAAACGTGGTTATGTTAACTTACGAACAGGCAACAACAAATGTTGCTACATATAAATATTTAGGCGTAAGCCCCCAACGACCAGACGTTATAGTCAACGAGCACAACATTTTTGTTCAGTACCATCCAACGCATCTTATTAAATCAGTACGTAATGCTATAATAAGGAATCAGATTAGTCATTCAGATTATGGGACTTTGGATTTCAATGAAATTAAACAAATTTATGAGCGCGATAACATAAATAATGTAAAACTACTCCCAAAATTAACTAAACATCATATTGAATCTAACACTTTCCAAAAGATGAACGTAAAACTAGCAGCTCAAAACGTACGTATGAGTATTTTTGTTTGTAAAGCAAACAAAACAATCGGAGCCACGTATTGCCGGATCATGTACAATAATAAAAGGACGATATAAAATAACGAGGAAGTTTTATCCAAAATTGGGCAGTTTAACGGAACGGAGTTGAGCAGCTAAGAAATGTATTCCTTAACATCTTGTTATTGTATATAACTAGTTTTTAATGTAAAAATTGATTAGTTTTCGTATACACCATTGTGAATGAGCAAATATGCTCAAAATAGTGTATACATTCCAAAACTATTGTAATAAAATAAAATAAAATAAATAAGTTACACAGTCGCATGTGCTATACATACATCGCTGAAAACGCAACCATCCATATTTAGAAAATATTTGAACAATCCAATACCAACTTCAAATATAGTGGAACAGTTCAACAATATCTTCGACTGTCTAAATTGCAGAAGTTTTTCTTCTAAATATATTTACCAGCAACCACTTCAAAGAAATAATCATTTATATGTTTATTTAGAAAACTGCCTTGAGTTTTTAAAATGTCTAAAAATAATTTCAGTCAATGAAAATTATTTTAAATTTCTCAAAGGTTTCGAGCTCGGTACGGATTACATTTTAACGGGAAAGACTAACCAGAACGCTTTGGAAAATTTCTTTTCTGCGCTCCGAGGTAAGGACGGGTATAATTACACTCCAAGTAGTCATGAAATTGGAGTACATTACGCAAACATTATCGTAATGAAAATTTTATTCAAATCAATGAACTCTAACTGCTTGCCCGATGACTCTTAGAGTTTACAACTAAATTGGAAAAATTTTATATTGGAATATAAAACTAACTTAAACTACTCTAGCGAAGACACACAAATTACAAATTATATTAATATTGTGATCAACAACACTGAAGACAGTAATTTAACTGATAATGCCATAGCCTATTATGCCGGATTTTGTGTAAATAGAAAAGTTCAATGCGAAGATTGTAAAAAATTATTATTGAAAGATAATGAAATTTTAACAGAAAAAGATATTTTTCTAAATGAAAAAAACTTTAAGAAGAATACTACCAATTTTGGCTCTTTAAAAGCACCTTCTGAAGTGTTCTTTAAAATTTCGGAATTAATTATTAAAATTTTTAAATTTCATTTCGAACAAACTTATCACATGAGCAATATTATAGAGACCATAAAAAATTTTAGCTGGGAAAATATTAAATTGAACTATCCAACATTTTTACCATAAGAAAATGAGTGTCAAACACATCTTAAAAACGTAATTTCATTTTTTATATTGGTGCTGCTAAGGAAAAATTGCAAGTGGTTTATTACAAAGAAAAGAAGCGTAACAAAAACTAAAGCAAAAACAAGTACATAATACAAAAGCATCAAAAACAATTAAAAATTGTATGTACATAAATGAAAAATTTTCATTCGGTATATTTGACATATCTACAGAATTCAATAAAATAAAATATGAAATTGTTCTACCAGCGAATGAAAATTAAGTTTGTTATTTAAATTTTGGTTATTTTCAAATTATGGCTATAGACTTTTGTAATATGTTCTCAAATCACAAATAAATTATTATTGTAGATAAAAAGAGTAAAAAGATTCCAAAATTTCAAAATTCTAATTACTTTGTATATTCTAAAATTGATTTGCTAAAGTATTTTTAATCAAAATTCGCCAGAACTTTAAGATGTTCAAACCACTGAATAAAGCGAGTGCTTTATCATTCAACTACGTGTTTCACTTATCAGGGATATTAGCTAAACCTAGAATAGTTGGTCGCTGTAATTTATTAGATGATAGCAACAGCAATTTTCGGAATGGGTACGAAGGGCCGAATGTCAAAGAGCCAAATGGGTCGAAGGGACAAATTTTTTTGTTTATTTTTTTTTTTGTTTTTAGAAATATAGAGCCGATTATTATTTTTTTAGACCATTTTATATTCGTTAGAGTGAAGGAAAATTCTATTTAGACGAATAAAATAACTTCATTGTGATTTAGTGATGTAAATTAGTGAATAGTAAAAATTCGGCCCTTCGACATTCGGCCCTTCGACATTTGGCCCTTTGATATAATTCCCAATTTTCCTGCATGATTAATTATTTTCTATTATTTAGTGTGTTTTTTATTCGTGTCTGCTATAGCTCGCGCTATCAATTTTTCTAATTTTAGTAATTTATAATCAAATATGAAATTTATGAATTAGATAAATTAGATACAGATATCTTCTATACAGGGTGATTGGGTTTGGGATGCTGACCCGTCAAGGGGTGATTCCTTGGCCTATTCTGACAAAAAAAATCGTATGTGGAGAGGGGTCCATTTTTGATATCCTTCGAGATACAGGGTGTTTAAAAAATTTGGTTCAGAAAAAAAGTACACTCAAATATTTAACTGTAACTTCCAAAATATTTATCGGAGAGCAACCGACTTAGTCTTATTCGACTGGTAATTGTATAGGCTATTATTAAGATCTAGGTGGTTATCTTGCATCAGCATCCGTTTGAGAGCTATGATGATTTAAAGTAAAAAAAAATTATTTTTTTTATAAAATTGAGTTTTTCGCAGAAAAACCGTTATAATTTATTTTTATTTTTATTTTATTTTAATTCTTCAGGACCTCCCCTATAATCTCCCAATACATTATTTGTACCCACGTACCATAGTTTTTTACGTATATCGATTATTCTCAATCTAATTAAGAGATGTTGAAGTGTTAATATTGTAACAATTTTTTTTTGATCACTAAAACAGTAGGCGATTATCACTTCCTTTGTTTAAATGTTGAATTAACAAAAATTAAACATTTTCATACTAAAGTCTACACCTGCATGCATTGCTACGCAACACTTCCTCGTTTCTTACCTCTTTGCCTACAAACTTTATGGGAGAGGTCGCGTTCCTGACACAAGAGTATTTACAAATATTCATAGAAGACTGCGAGATATCGTAACAACATCAAATACCCGGGGAAAGCCCCTTTCAGTCTCACCAAATCATTTGGATGTCGACGAAGAAATAATTCGTAATGTAACAGCAAATCCTTCTATTAGCATAAGGAAGTTCGCAGTACAATTGAACGTCTCTCGCTACCGAATTCATCAAGAATTACACAAGGAGAATCTTCATCCATACCATATAACACCCGTTCAAGAACTATTAGCGATAGACCGCAATAAAAGATTGGGGTTTATTAATTGGTTGATGGAAAGGAATTTGGACAATGATAGTTTTGTGAAAAGTATCCTGTGGCGGGATGAATCATAATTCACAAGAGATGACATAACAAACTTTCAGAATCTACTCGAGTGGGCTGCTGAAAATCCTCATTCGAAAAAACAAACATTATTTGAGCACCGCGTATGTGCTGGTGTACTTGGGGATAATTGTACCATTCATATTACCATCGAGATTAAATAGTGATCGTTATTTACCATTTTTACAAAAGGATTTGCCACTCCTCTTTGATGATGTTCCTATTTTAAGTAGAGTCTCGCACACATATCAACATGATGGTGCACCTTATCGCTACGATAAAAATGTTAAGAATTGGTTAAACCAAAATTATCCAAATAAATGGATTGGAAGAAATGGTCCAATTAAATGGATTGGAAGAAATGGTCCGCTTGTATACTCCAAAAAATTGAAACAAAAGTAGAACTCATACAACGAATCCACACAGCAGCACACTAGATAAGGAAAGAATTACCAAGAAATGAAATAACCAAAGGTATACTGAAACGAATATTAGCAGATATTCAATCAAAAGGAGGGCAACTTGAGCACCTTTTATAACTCCTAGGCTCAAACTTTGTATTGGGAGATTGTAGGGGAGGTCCTGGTGAATTAAAATAAAATAAAAAAAATAAAAAATTATAACGGGTTTTTCTGAAAAAAACTCAATTTTATAAAAAAAACATATTTTTTTTTACTATAAAACATCATAGCTCTCAAACGGCTACAGATGTAAGATAAACACCTTAATCTTAATAAGAGCCTATACAATTACCAGTCAAATAAGACTAACTTGGTTGCCCTTCGATAAGTATTTTGGAAGTTACAGTTAAATATTTGAGTGTACTTTTTTTCTGAACCAAATTTTTTAAACACCCTGTATCTCGAAGGATATCAAAAATGGACCCCCCCTCCGCATACGATTTTTTTCTCAGAATAAGCCAAGGAATCACCCCTTGACGGGTCAGCATCCCAAACCCAATCACCCTGTATTGAACAAACGAAATCCATTCAAAATATTTCTTATTTTCTTGTAATACCTACCTACCCTAGTAGATAATCTCTCCAATTGGATTCCAGTCATATTTTCCTATTTGGTTTTCCGCTTTTGTAATCCTAATTTGGATTTAGGAATACCACCCGATTTTCCATTATACAATTTTTAATAAAAAAATAGAATAAAATACATATAGAAAATGACGAATATACATAATATGTTCAATGTTGTATGCATGCTCAAATGCATATTTTTTAACTCCATCAGGTAGAAAAGGCAAAAAAACAAACGTAATGAGTCAAAACACAAAAGGCTAATGACCGTTCTATGACGGAAAATAAAATACATTATGTACGTATATTGTAATTTTTCACGTTCATTTATACATGCAAGTGTTATATCAAAAACATCTAATATTCCAAGACGAACTTTACAAAATTTAAAGGTACAATGTGAAGTGTTGGTTGTGTACATAATTACATATACGCCCTCAATAAAAAAAATTACTAAACACTAATATAATTTGTTTTTGTTTTTAACAATGGTATATGAAAAGAAAAAACCAAAACCGGCTAAAATTCTCTCTTGAGAAAGCCTGACTGCGTTGTATAGCTCTCGTACACATATTTAAAAATATATACTGTCAAGTGTATTGGTCGCTCGAAAAACCATACAAAAAAAAAATCAAATTTTTTCGTTTCTTACCACTACTAATTCCAGTTGAGACACACACTACTTAATATCAATTGATAATTGAGTATTTGTACTCTCTGTTTTTTGCTCTTCTGTTAAAATAAAAAAACAATTTTACGAAATGTCAAATTGTCAACACTCAAAAATCGTGAAGTTGAAATAATTATTTACATTTTACAATAAGAAATTAAAGTAAGTTGTGATTTTAAAATTGGGAGGAAAGCTTTTAATTAGCCATTTTAAACATTTAAACTTTATTTTTAGCTTAATTGAATCTACCGCGACTGATTCATTTATCATTAAATCATGATAAGAGAATAGCTTTGTCAACGAACTAATGGAAGAATTGAATGTGTTCCAACGAGAGGCGATAGTCTATGACAAAATCATACCCGAATGCTATAATCACTAGTTATACAACAAGAAGTTCGAAAATAATCGAATATACAGTTGATAGGACGAGATGTGTTGCTTAGGAAACACAACGACACCGCAGGTGGAGTTGTGTTTCTTAGGTAACACATCGAGTCCGCAACTGTATATTCAGATGATTTTCGAAGCTCTAGTTGTATATGTTAAGACTATACAACGAATCATCCATGTCAAATATCAAAAATATTAATTGTTTGTTTATATTCATGGAAGATATGATTTATTTGTTTGCGGCCGAAACACCACTAGTGGTGTTTCGCGAAACACTACTTAGCAACGCAAATAACCGATATTATACAGCGTAACTAAGGAAAATTCAACTATCTGATTGGTCTATTTTCCAATGAGTTGTATAGTCTATTAATGAACATCAATGAACCGTTCAACTAAATTAAAGTTTACATGTTTAACTCAATGTACAAACTAACTCAACCAACCAATTTTAAGTTGACCGAACTCAGACTACTTTCAGATAACTTTCAGCCAAATCGCCTTTACATGTTGAATTTAGCTCAGACGTTTTCAGTCAGATCACTTTCGGTTTAACATGTATCTTTAGTAAATATCAAAATTGTGTGAAGATGGTTGGTTATGATTGTGACGCTGGATACTCAAAGCAGTTGGTATCAATTAGTATTCAATAAAGTTAAAGTATTAAAATTGCTAAGAGAGGGTTTTAATCGATTTATGAACTGTTGTGCGAGATTGTAGCCTTTACCTAAAGAAAGTAGAAAAAAAAAATAAACCAAGACGACTTTTAAAACAAGGGATTTACGGCACGTTACAGCAAAATGAGCTACAATTTTGTGGATGGAGAATATATTGATACATTAAAATATGTGATCCAAGTCGGGGTTATCCTCATACTAATTTATTATTGTGTTTTTTAGGTTCGATTGAATTAAATGGGGGGCTCAGAACCATTAGTGGCCTAACCCATATTCAAAATTTAAACATTCTTAAAATTTAATCGGTCATAAAAGTTTATTGAAATGGTAATTTTTTATAAAACAAATAGCTATTATAATAAGTAACCTGAAAATAACTGTTTTTGGAATTGGATGTCAGTATAATTAGATTCCATTTCCAAGAATATTTATGGCCAATTAAACAAAAATGTTCGATTATGTTTAATTAAAAAGTATTCAAAATCATCTATAATAAATTAATAAGCGGAAAGATAACCTAGGTTGAACCCTAAGTATAAACGTACTAAATAATTTTGAAAAATTTTATTGTTTTTTTATTTAATTTTTAATTAAAAAGAAAATTATTTTCAGATTTTATTTTGAGCAAAAATCGAATTTTTATTTCTATAATAATTACTATTCTAGTTAAAAAAAATAATTCATTATATGTATATAAATATTCATTATAAAAAAATTAAAAAGAAAAATCCATACTGTATAGTTACTTACTGTTTTTAGTTTAGAAATTAAATAAGTATATCAAAAATAGTTTCTAAGATTTTATAATTATAAAAATACTTTTTTAATGTCTCTGAAGTGGACCAATAGGTCGAAATATAAGGAATTCCTGTATTTCCCAAAAAAAAAATAACTGGGAAAAGCTTGGCTGAAAATGATAATAAGACAAAAATAGGTTTCATTTTTAAGTTTTTTATTAAGGTAAAGCCACATGGATATTGGCTTCCATTTGGCGTAAAAACCTTTAAGAAAACTTCATATCAGTTGTTAAGTAACAATGTAAATCATAAAAAATATAAAAAGATCATTCAAATTTTAAATACAAATATAAAACAATTAAAATAATTCAATAATAGGTATCAATAAAAATAAAAATATTAAAATAATACAAAAAGACTAGGTATAAGTAATGCAAAGCACAACTTAACAAGTGTTCGCGAGTTTCAATAATTTCACTAGAATTTGCGCGGTATTTTGATAATATAAAAGAAAGTTGAGACCATTTCGATATTATCATGTTACGGGGGAGCAAATCTAAATCCGCACTAAATATTTGTGTATGATTAACGATAATCTTAACGTTAAGATTATTGTTGACGCATATCCGCGTCGTAATATTGCACCCAACATCATATGAGTTCTTAAGTTTATAAAAGACCACCTTTTCGGAATTTTGATATGTCAAATAATTGGAAGCATTTAATCTTTCCCCGAAGTTGTTAACAACAATTTCAAAACTTGCGATATAGACTGGTGGTGTGAAGGTCGGCTCAATTTGTTCAGTTTGTTCAAATTGAAGAGGCAGAAATGGTTGAAATTGTGATAAAAAAAGAGATGGTACCGCATTATCACTTAACAGATTTCTTTTGTATTTAACGTTTGAACGTACCACAAAATCTTCCTCTTTAAAATGCCTAACACATATGCGAGAATATTTAGTTGGTTTCCAGTTTGCACGACCAAGAGCATCGACCCACTTAGACTTCATTTCCTCAAAGTAAGGAAATGAAAATGTGGGGAATTTGTCATTTTCTTTAATTTTTGGATTACATCCTGGCACACAACAATAACGAGACATACTTGTTATAATTGTAAAAAAAATATCTTTTTAAAATTGTAAAAAAAATAAATAAATAAAAATAACGGAACCAGTAGAGTACTCCGTCACCCAAGTGTGCTTTGAAAGGAACGATTTAACTTATTCTACTCTAATATCACAGATTAATATCACTGTTTTAATAAAAAAATATCACAATACAGCACTAGGGTATAGACAGGGATTTTATCACAAAACTATGCAAAAAAAATAAACGATATTACGCGGACCGAAACTATAGCTTTCGACGGAATTATACAAAATATTTATGATAATTGATTAAAAAAAAATTAATTTAAATATACCACTAAACGGAAATTGCTATACAAAACTTTATTGCAAAATAATTGTTCACTCACCTGCAGTAGACTAATCAATTTTTCAATTTAGAGTTTTCAGTCTAAAAAATTATCACCTAAAACATAAAAAATTGAAATCACATTAAGCACAAAGGAAAATTTACATAAAAAGTATGCAAATTGGTAATTACACAGAATAATAAACAACCAGAACCGAGATTACGTGGACTAAGAAATTTTTGCTCTTACCTTATATTTTACATGTTAATTTTGAATTTTCAGCCACTGAACGATAATTTAATACCGAAAATCTTACCTTCTATAAACCAAGGTCAAAAAAATGAGTCCACTTTTCTCCATATAAAAACCGCGTTATGTCGCTTCTGGGTATTCTGTGGTAATTTATATTAAAATATTAATTCTTACCTTTGAAAAATATCCACGCCGCACACACTCGATCAGAATCTTTTTTGTGATTTACTGATTTGATTTTGTTCTTCTGTGTTCTCCAAAAATGACAGTTGCACATGATTCGTTTTTATTCTTTTAGATTTTACTCTCTTTTAGTTTCGTAGTATGCGATTGTTTATGTTTTCTACACTGAATCAAAACCAACAACAATTACAAGCCTGACTACAACCAAAACCAACAAAAATGTTTATACAAGCCGTGCCATTCGCTCTTTACACCGATCCTCTCACAGAAATTGTGTTTTATGGGTTAGTATTTGTGTACCAATATGAACATATTTTTTCGTAAATCGATTATAATCTATCACCTATACTTATGTAGTTAAAATTTGTTTCTTGGAGTTTTTATTTTTTAGTTTGATGTGTCAAATAAAACGTTTTGTTATCTTAAGTAAATTGATTTTATTTTATTTTTTGAATAAATGATTAATTTGTTTAGTAATTAGTCAAAATAATATTTTCCGGCTTATAATAAATACATAAGTTGAAAATAGTTGTTCATTTAACTTAAATTAAGTGACTAAAGTGAAAAATTAGACATAACCTGTGGCGGCATAAATAAACACAAAACATAGCATGCACGAGCAATGAAATTAAAACCGGTTCACAGCTCTAAAAATTCACGTAAACTAAAACCGGTGCACGGCTCTCGTGTCATTTTGGGATAACTTATAGCAATCGCCACTCGAAAATTTTTCCACAAAGTAACAAAGGAAGAAAACGTTTTTTCAATACACATATGCTACAGTACAGTCACAGAATAATAAACAACCAGAACCGACATTACGTGGACCAAGAAATTTTAGCTCTTACCTTATATTTTACATGTAAATTTTGAATTTTCAGCCACTGAACGATAATTTAACACCAAAAATCTTACCTTCGATAAACCAAGGTCAAAAAAATGAGTCCAATTTTCTCCATATAAAAACCGCGTTATGTCGCTTCTGGGTATTCTGTGGTACAGTTTTTAGCCAGCGTCATGATCGTCAAGTCGTAATAAAAACGTAAAGTAAAAAAATAATTTGTAATTTTGTACAAGCAATTTAAAAGTAGTTTTTATATAAATTTGGTGGCAATAAAAAACATCCAAGTGGAATACTTACCTAATAAATAAATTCAACTAATGTAGCGAATATCAAGTGAATTAAATAAAAGTTGAAAACCTAAAATTATTTCCACGCATTTTATTTCTGTCCGCCATCACATCGACCCATAATTTCGTTCGGAGACGCGGAGCGCTAAAATAAAAACATTGGGGATATACGATAAGTAGAGATATCACGCCAGCCCCGGCGCTGCTCTACATATTCACACACCCACCCCCATAAACCTTAAAAATGTCAGCCAAATTAAAAAAGGTATCAAAAGCGTCGAAAACAATTTGGAAAACTTCTAAACCAGACGTTAAATATGTCCAAATCGTCCTAATATTATGAAAAAAAAAAGAATTTTGTAAAAAAATTAAAAACTTGTCGTGATTTTCCAACAACAAAGGCTTAATAATTTTGGGGCGAATAACAAAAGTAACCGATACCGAGATTTAACAATAGTTCTACTTTCACTGAAATGACTGAAAAAGTGCGCCGGAAATTTGGCAAAACCCAAAAACAAATTTGGAGTAATATTGCCAATAGTTACTTCCAACTTGGTGAAAACCAAAATGCTATTAAACTATTGGGTCGGGCCATGACGTCACTACAAGAAAAAGATCGTAAGTATGTAGCCTTTGTTAATACATTAAAAAAATAATATTAACCCTTTTTTTTTGTTTAATTTTAGATGTTGAGGCCATTATTCATTTTGCAGTACTTATGAATAAAAATAACGAAACTTTACAAGCGCATGCCCATTTAGAACAAATATTAACATCTTATTCAAAGCGTATTGATGTTTGGTGCCAACAAAGGCTTAATAATTTTGGGGCGAATAAAAAAAGTAACCGATACCGAGATTTATGTTAGTTTACCAGAGGCCGCATCAGACTCATTGAAATGATTGAAAAAGTGCGCCGGGAATTTGGCAAAACCCCAAAACAAATTTGGAGTAATATTGCTAGTATTTACTTCCAACTTGGTGAAAACCAAAATGATATTATTATTGGGTCGGGCCATGACGTCACTACCAGAAAAAGATTGTAAGTGTTTTGCCTTTGTTGATACATAAAAAAATAATATTAACCCTTTTTTTTTGTTTAATTTTAGATGTTGAGGCCATTATTCATTTTGCAGTACTTATGAATAAAAATAACGAAACTTTACAAGGGCATGCCCATTTAGAACAAATATTAACATCTTATTCAAAACGTATTGATGTTTGGTGCCTGTGCCTTTACGTTAATATGTTGATTAAATCGAATTTAATAGATACAGCTGGAAGCGCTCTCGATCGAGCCGAAAATCAAAAATTAAACTTACAAAAAATGAAATCGTTATTTAAAAAATATTTGGAATTTGAAAGAATGGAACCGAAGATTCAATTACCTATACAATTTCAATACCGATTATACAATTTCAATTAATTTAATTATTAAAAATTATAAATTATTTATATTATTTGGTTCGATTTAATTAAACCAGAGAAAATCCTTGATGACAATTATTGCTCCGATCTCCCCGCCGTCCGATATAATAAAAAAAACAAACCAGTAATTTCTAAAATAGGAAAATGGCGAACGACCAACGGTTGTACTCTTCATTACACTAAATTAACGTTAGCCCCATTACATAACAAAGGGGCCAATATCAATTTAGTGTATAAAGGAATTGTAATTGTCGCTCGTTCGCCTGTTTCCTATACAAGGCCCCTTAGTTAAATAAAAAAATTTAGATCTTTTAATTCTTTAAAATATATTGATAAGGGAAGAGGAAAAGCCGTATGGAAGATTATGTCAAAACTTCCATTGAGCGTAAAAACCTCTTCCACAACAATAATAAATTTATTTTAAAATAATTAACAATTCAATAAAAAATGTATTTAAAAAATAATTAACAATTCAATAAAAAATTAAATAAATAAACAATTCACAGATAAAAAAAAGATAAATATATTTTCATTTGATGAATTCAGGAACAATTTGTTGAAGCAGGAACATTTGGTCTTCATTTACCATCAAGGCCCGTTTCGGTGGTGTACATAAAAAAAGAAAAAATATTGGTTAGCAAATTCTTAAAAATTGAAAAAAATGTAATAATTATTTGTATGTAAGTAATTTGCGGTTTGTAATGTCGTTCAACGCATGGCGCTTATTATTAATTTTTTTAACGTAATTGTTAATTAAAATATTGGCAAAACATTTGAGTGCACTCGCACTCGCATTGATGATCCAAATCAAAATCTGTTGTATCATTTTTCCGAAGACTGTCTATTGTCAAATTTATTAGTATGCCTTTCTGATTTTTTGATTCTAAAAATTTAACTTTTAGATCTGGGCTACTTAAAATCGCTTGAAATATGGAAGAGATGTGGAAAAGTATATAATTACTTTCATCTGTTGCAACAGATAGCCCACCACGTTGTAGGTAATTAAAATAATTGGAGTTAATGAAGGCTCCTTTATCGTTCAAAAATAAATTTCGACAAGAGTTGCATTTATTGGCTTTTGACGCGCTATAAGCTGCGTAGCCACTTGCATACAATTTTGCGTCGTCGTCAATTTCTACATTTTGAAGATATGTATCGGTGTCTAAGATTACGTCGAAGTCGGTTAAATCAACTTCTTCGTACAACGAATTTTCATTAGTTGGTTGTAATAATTTTTTGTAGTCCTTTTTGTTATGTGTGAAAATATTATGAATCCTTATTTTTTTCTCGCATTCTACGACTTCTGTGTAGGACACTCTATAACTGCAACCAGCTAATGACCGATACAGCCTAAACCTACCCTCTAAATCGTCGGTTTGTAATTTTCCGATTAAAATGTACTCTACTTTACAATATGAAAATGAAAATTTAATTAAATCTATAAGAGTTTGCATGGTAAGTTTGAGGGCGTTTAAAGTACTTGATGTTAAACTACCGTTGTTATTAAAACTAGAGCCCCAAACATCAAGCCAAACTAAAAAAATTTCCAAAAATAAAAAATTTCCGTCTGTAATCGATTTGATGGGGCAAGCCGATTCCGTTCTTTTGAATTTACCCTTAAATGTCCCTTTTGTATTCACAATATTCCACCATTTCCTTATAATCACACAGAAGTCGGCAGTTTCTTTCATTTCGTCATATTGAAACAACGCGGCAATGGTAGAATCGTGAAACAAATTATCTACTAATGTTACGTTTTGGCGTTCTAAACTATTTGGATTTAGTGTTTTATGATCCAATTTATACGGTTTTGAAAGTTGTATTAATGGATCTTTTGAAAAAAATGTTTTATTAATATTTTGTAAATTTAGCCAATTATTTCTGATATTTTTAAATAGGTGAACGTAATCGTATTGGTAAAAAATTTTAAGGCCGGGAAAATCCGGATTTTCAAAAAAATTATTTTCTGGGCAGAACCTTGCAAACATATTTT